>LR812525.1:49916510-50516510 GCA_903798195.1 Danio kyathit
TCCATGCTCTGGGCCGGGGGAAATTAAATAATACAAATATATTTAATATCGCAGCCTCTTGCGATTAGGTAATCGCAACGTTTAAAATCACAATTGCGATTTTAATTATCTGCACAGCCCTAATGTGCAGCCGAAAATCTGAAGCAACTGCATGATGCTATCATGTCAAAACGGACCAAAATCTCTGAGGAATATTTCCAGTACCCTGTTGAATCTATGCCAAAAAGGATTAAGACAGTTCTGAAGGCAAAAGAGGGTCCAACCCAGTACTAGTACCTAATAAAGTGGTCAGTGAGTGCATGTAACAATTTATATGCGCATTACTTATATTACTTATATATATATATATTGTTTAATGGATTCCTGTTTCATGGAAAGAAGATTTTTTTCAACACATTTCTAAACATAACAGTTTTAATAATTCATTTCTAATAACTGATTTATTTTATCTTTGCCATGATGACAGTAAATAATATTCTACTACATATTTTTCAAGATACTAGTATTCATCTTAAAGTGCCATTTAAAGGCTTAACTAGGTTAATTAGGTTAATTGGGCAAAATCACGGTAATTAGGCAAGTTATTGTATAACAGTGGTTTGGTCTGTAGGCAATCAAAAAAATATTGCTTAAGAGAACTAATAATATCGACCTTAAGTTTTTTTTTGTAATAAAATCTGCTTTTATTCTAGCCAAAATAAAACAAATACGACTTCACCCAGAAGAAAATATATTATAGGAAACACTGTGAAAAATTCCTTCTTCTGTTAAACATTCTTTGGGAAAAATTTGAAAAATAAAACAAATTTACAAGAGGGCTAATCATTTTGACTTCATATTACAATGAACGCCATGTAGTGCGTGAAACAGGCTTAATCCAAAGATAACCAAAGCTTTTATTTGTCAAAAGCACAGAGTGACAGTGAATGAGGACCCACCTGGTGCTGCATCAGAGTTGAGTCGAGTGCAGGTAAGCAGAGATCCAGTATCTGGACTGCAGGTGCTCTAGAAGCTCAGCAGCAGCAGCAGGGCTTCCCAAAGTACTGCTCTCTACTTCCTGTCTGAGGAACTTCTTCCTGCGCCCAAGAGCAGTTGTGTTGCTGTACTGATGAGTGCCTCATGAACAATCATACACCAGGAAGATGGCTTTGGGCATCTACATCTGGAGAAATTCAGTGAGAATACTTTTTTACTTCATTAGAGAGGAGTCTGGTGTGTATGAAATCCATTCTAATTCATTTACAATTGTTTAATGAATCAAGGACTTTGTTAATCCGACTGCTTGACACAGAAAACTGGATTTTTAAAATGTCTTGCAATAATTATAAAACACTGGATGTCATTTACTTTAAACAAACTAGGTCAACAGCAATATATAGTGATAACTAATAGCAGCTAAAAGCTAAAAAAATCTGCAATAAAAACATGTAACGGCTGTGAGGCGGAATATGAACATTAAGGGTGTCAAAATAAATCGTTTCTTCGGTGCACCGCGATGCAGATGGGGACAATTCGATATCGGTTCAGTAATAGATCATAACCGGTTATTACGCACTGACATCATTTATCCCCTATGCGCGATGTTGCGGTAGAATACTATAGCGAAGGAGGCGAGGGTGAGTAAATAAAACACTCCTACTAATTAAAAAGCAGATCTTTCACTGACACTGAGGAATGGTAAAGCACGAGCCGCGATTTCACTACTAGGGAGAAATGCTGTAAAACTCCATCTATGCCTCTCTCTCTCTCTCTCTCTCCCACACACACACGCCTAGGGCATTTGACCCGTTGGCAGGTCCGTGAGGTAAAGTTTCTGTTAAAGCGATACTTGTGGATCCAGACACAAGCATGCCTTTGATGCAAGTTTATTGTATTGTATTTATTCTATTACGAATTACCTGATAACCGCGTATTATGCGCATATAGACTGACCCGCGGCTGTTTTTCCCGCGTCACTCATGGGTGAACAACGCTTTCATTTCTAAAGCCAAGCGCAGCCCTTTCTGTTGAGCGGGTGAAGACAATGACCAATCATAGGGGTGTAAGAACTTGCCAGCGCTCAAAAAGCAAGCGGGATAATACTTACATTATTTGTTATGAATGCTCGTGCTGTCTTCTGTGCATGTATTGGAGTTTTGTCTAAAACATTCACAAAGAGTGTTTTTTTTTTTTTTGAGCAGGTAAAATTAAAGGTACAGTTCATGTATCTTACTGCGTCTATTTAAGGACAAAATTGTATTACAAGTAATACATAAATATAAACATTTTTATAGATTTTAATACAATTTTTTTCTTGTGTTGTAAAGAAAAAAATCTAATTATGTATGGAAAGCATCGTCAATGCACCGTGATGCACCGAGATATCGAATTGAACCGAATCGATGGCATGATAATCATAACCGAACCGAAACGTGAGACCAGTTTAGGTTCACACCCCTAATGAACATAATTGAATGTCGACAATTAACAGTACTCTTTAGTTATTGTAGGTTTGTCAATCAAGAGTCCCCCTCTATTGCACAACAATGGAAGTGTCCAACTGCTGCTACACACTTTGTGCTGATGAGCGCTTTTGTTTTTGGCTTGATTTGATTGACTAAGGCAGCAGCTCTGAAAATGAAACTAGAAGTGCTGTCCAGCTGACTATTTGGATTTGCTGGTCAAGAACATTACAAGTAATAAAATGACAAATGAGTAATATGAGAGGGGCATAATACTATATGAATCTGGTTTAACTTGTTTTCAGCATTACTTTAAATGCCTTATTTTAGTAGTTTAGTTGTAATGTTGTAGTGTAGTAATCTTGTTAGGCGATTGTTTGGAGTTTTACGCTTCAAAAGTCTAAAGAATATAACATTTGTTGATCTTATTTGGAGTGTTGGGGGAAAAGTAATACGTTACAATCTAAAGTCACTCAATGTGTTACTTAGTTACTATTTAAGGAAAGTAATGTGAAAGTAGACCTCTGCTTATTTGCAGTTATTAAGCATTAAACTTTTATTAATAGGCCTAATTCAGTCTACTTTTACTTAGGGTTGTCAGGATACCATTAATTAATCTTACGGTACTATACCAGCTGAAGTATCACGATACCAAGTAGTATTGCGATACTATAATTCACAACTCAAATTATAAAGAAAATGGTTAGAAATACTATATTTTATGTTATAATAGGCCTACTTTAATGTAATTCATAATTCCCTTAAGGCCAAAAATGATTATTTGCAGCCCACTTCACCTAAAATTTATTCCTACTTTTTGTTTATTTTGTAGATAACTGACCAACAAAAATACATTAAAATAAAGATACAAATTATACCAAATGAAATTTGTTACAAAAGAGCAGTTTTTCTACAGGGGTGAATAAAGCAGCTTAATTTCACCAAGCCAAGATATGTTTCTAATTATGTATTTAATTACTATTTTGAAATAATAAATCGTCTTTAAATAAACAACGACTTAAGCTAGCTAATGGCCACTGTGTGGATCACTGTTACTGCAGTGGTTGCCAATAATTGAATGGCCAATCAGTTTGCCCCAGCCTGTAATAAAGCAAATAAACGCCTAGTTTATGTTGTCACATTTCCATTGTGTTTTTTTGTTGCTATTGTTTCTATCTTAATGAAAAAAAAAAAATGTTTTATATCAGAATCAGTTAAAAAATGCTAATATATTATTTGCTGAATGACAATGTCAGTTTTATATTGGTCTTGTGGCAAAGTGAATGATTTCAGATTCTCTGTATATTTTTGCAATTCATTTATTTAAAAATGAGGACTGGATACTCATCAGAGATCATAAATATAAGAAACAAGTTATTGTACACTTTTAAGAGTAGGCAGGCACTAAAGCCCAACCCTATTCCACCACAGTCCACTTATTTTAAAATGTCTGGCCTCGCCCTCATTAATAGTAGTAGTAATATAGTATTAGTAATCATTGGGTCATTAATAATTCTTTAATGAAAACTCTGAACTCAGATCTTATGCTCATGGCCACTCAGAGATTAAAAATTAGATCAAATTGACTTTTTTTTTTAATTATTTAACAATGAAAAAGTACTGAGCATCGCATTAAACACTACCTTAATAGCCTCAAAAGATCTTTTGTGTGTCTACTTTCTGAACAAATCCCTGTTTTAAACAGTCCAGAGAGCGGTTTACTTCTTTGTTGAATGATTCAGCTGTTTGAGCGAATCGTCTCACTGGTTAGACATTACTACCACCTGCTGGAAGATTTAGATTCTTATTTTGAGGATTATTTTCATTTTTAATCAAAATCACACTTTGTCATATTAAAATGCAATAAAGTACCATAAACTATAATCTTTAAAATAAAGGGAGAGTTCACACACAAAATAATGTTGTCATCATTTACACACTTTTGTGCCATTTAAATCTGTATCAATTTCTCTGTATTGTAGACTATTTTTTGTAAATGTTTACTTGCTTATTTCTTTTCACATTTAACACAATAATGAACTGAAATCTTTTTTCGGTGGTAATTTCTGAATCAATTTTACAACTTTAAACAGAATTTTTGCAATAATTAGCATGAATTTATTTCAAGATAACCAATAATAACTTTTAAATGGTCACTTGTTTTTATTTTTCATCAGGGCAGTAAGAATTACATGTTTGATGACACAATCTATTCATTTCATTCATGTGTTTTAGTGAAACTCGCACATTTCAAGACACTGAAAAGTGTTTTTCACTAAAAAATGTAAACTATTCTTTAAATTAAGGTAATTAATAAATATTTTACCAATAAATATTTAATTCTTACCGTCTGCAAGATTTATTCTATATTTTGTGTGTGTGTGTGTGTGTGTTTTTTGTGTTATATATATTCTAGAGAAGAGCTAACAGTAGCTTGAATTGGTCCATCTGTAACTCCACATGAGCAGTATTTTAGAAGTATCTTCTGGTCATTCAGGCGACATCTTCTGTCTGGAGCATCAGGCCAATCTTCTGCTGTGCAGAATCAGGTGGTTTGTCTTGGTCGGGCATCTCAGCTGAGACCTGTCCACTATGGGTGACCCTACCGGTAGTTGTGAAGTACCAGTGGCGTAGCTCTCAGCATCACTGATGCACACAAGCCCTCACAGCACGTCAAGCTGCAAACCATGTGAGGGACCCTAACCTACCCTAACCCAACAGCCAACACTAACAACCGTAACAACAACCACTAATGTGCCAAAAACCACTCAGAGGAGACCAGCAACACGCAAGAAACCGCCTAGACAACCTTGCTAAACGCATGTCAACATCCAAAAGAACCCGAGAGCAGAATATCAGCAGCACGGACAATCACCAAAACATCCAGCAATGTGATAAACTTGAACGAAAAGTTAAATTTGATTTATTGCAAACTTATTCTATAACTATATACAACATATACAGTATGTACATACGTGCCCATGATCCTCCATCTGGCACTAGGATGGCTCAGTGCCTGGGCCTCTTCCTCCGAGGCTCCTTGGGCAGCGGCTCTTTGCTGATGTCCACCTTGATTTGAGGGGGGACGCTTGACTCGGACCTGATCTCCGTGATGAGCACACGTCCATCAGGCTGCTCGGTCTCCAGCAGTGCAGGCCGGTCCAGCTTCTCCCACAGCCGCTGCTTTACCTCTAATCCTTGCTGGAGGGTGTATCGGCCAGCGCGCTTCTTCACGGTGGAGTCCATCACACTGCGGTAGATTTCCTGATAATCCTGCACACTCCGGCCGTGGATGGAGAGCGGCTCCTCCTGCAGACACTCACCCACTGGGGGGACTGAGGCTGCGGGACGGAGGACAGGAAGGACAGCCGCGTTCCTCAGGTGTTGCTCCAGCAAGAAGTCCTTGAGGTGTCCGGGGAGAGTCCTGGTCCTTCGTGAGCGTCGCAGCGTCATCTCGAACAACTTCAAAACAACTTTCCAAACTGATGAAACTCAGCCAAGGGGAGATTTGTTCAGAGTTGTGTAGCCGGATGATCAGAATCGACCACTCTATAGACAGTTGCGTGGATTTGTAAACCAACTCATGTTGCCGTGGTGACAGAATGACGAGGGTCATTTAAATGTACACAATTTCAGCGTTAAGTCAATTAGAGCAGCAGGAGCTGTATGTGCATGTTTGTACACTACAGTTTTTTGTTAGATGTTATTAAACACAGAAAATCTCTTAATAAATATGAATAACAGAGGGCCCATATACCTAGATAAATAAACATTGTCCCCGTTTTTCTTTATTAAGATATTTTCACCTTTGAACTTGAAAATCGCGTCATAGCCTACGTTTCCTCGTCAGAAATCTGGTCACGTGTTTTAACTTGTTGCAGTGTAACACAAATACATTTACAGAACAGAGCACAAATATCAATCAAACCAATAATATAATAATAAAAATAAATAAAAACATAGAATAGACAACAAACACAGACAAGAAATGACACTACAGGGTCTTTTATCCATTTAATTTTGTTTCAATAAACTAAACAGTCTTCTTCCTGATGTTGATTTGAACAGCTTTAAAGATTTGCTGTGGATTTGTTTTAAGGCACTTCGCATTTATGAATAAAATTTCTCCAAAATTATTATTCATTGAATATTAACATCTTCCCCTGATAAAACAAAGAAAATAGCATTTTTAGAAAATTGGGGGCCGGTGAAAACTGTATGGTGATGTGACCCAAAGCTGATGTTCTTATAATTATTTACTTTTTTAAGGAACTAAATAATGTATAATTCCTAAAGAAACATTGGCAATCAGTTCCACAACACTGCCTTAAAATAGCCACAATCAGGGATGGGCTGGGTTGGGCTTTTGTTAACCTGAGAACGCTCTAAGATTTCAGTCAATTGAACGAGTTTAGAGGAGTGATGGTGTGTGTGTGTGTGTGTGATCTTGTTGACTGTTGTGTGTATTGTGTGTTCAGCTGGAACCAGAGGGATTGCTGTGCTGGGTTCTGTCAGGAGCGCTGGGTCTCTCTCTGGTCCTCTCCTTCATTCTGGTTCCTCTATTCTGTTTTCACCTGAGCTGAGCTTACGGCATTTTTACTACCTGCTCTACAAACAAGTGTGTTCATGACTTTACATAAAAAGTACAATAATACAAGAAAATATCAGAGCATCAAGCAGCATAATGAGCTGTTTTCAACCTCTAGAAATCTGTGAATGAGACCGGAAGTCGCCAGCCAAACAGATTCCAAAGGCAGCGCCCGCTCATACGTGAAGAATGGCAGTAAAACTATTGATAGTTTATTGATTCTGTCTTTTTCATTTTATTTCTGTGATCCATGCATACATTTGTCATTTGATAAAGGAATCTCAACTCTTTTGTGGGTCGTGCCCCTTTAACCCAAAATATTTGCTTCCAGTGTTTAATTTTCAAATTTCTTTTCATTTTTACCTTTCTTTGATTTCATATTTTGGTTTGATGTTATATTTAATGATGCTGATAATGAATGGACTTTATTTATAATAATAATTACATTTAAGTACAGTTGTGGCGAAAGAAATAGGAGACCAAGGACTCAGTTTCTCTGAATTATGGGTTTAAGTAAAATGTTCATATGCTTTTTATTCTATAACGGTCTGATAACATTTCTTCAACATTTCAAGTAAAAATATTATCATTTAGAGCATTTCTTCAGAAAATGGCAACTGTCAGAAAAACTCACTGTGACTGAAAGTCGAGGTTGGTAAATTGACTAACTCCTCTAAAGCTAAAACATTAGTATTGTGTTGACTAAAATGAGCATGTCTGAAAACTTGATACTATCTTGTTATTTTAGTCAAAAAAAAAAAAAGAGAGAGAAATGTTTAAACGTCATTTCTATGTTTAGGAAATGTCACCAGTAATTTACAAAATAAAACAAAAACTAATGACTAATTACCAGAGAAATGTACAATATCTCCAATGATTCAAAACTCTCTGATTTTAACACGACCAGTTGATTTTTTTTATAGGAAAAACACCATCTATTAAGCTAACTTAATAAAGAAATAAAAAAGCTTTTGTAACATTATATTACATTATTGAACAGCTTGGAGCGAGTATATTTTGCCCCTTTTTCTTCTTTTTTGTCAAAGAACATTTTAAAATGAAGAGTTTTATTTAACAAAGATACTTTAAATTGAACAAAAGTGACGATAAAGTCATTATAATGTCTTACATTTTTAATTCTCATAAATGTAGTTCTTCTGAAACTTCATCAAAGGAAGTTGAAAAAACTCCTCCCTGTAAGTCTGTCTGCTTTGCCCACCAGGACGTAGATGTCTGTCTGATGGACTGAAATCCCACCTGAAAGAAGCAGAGGAACAGGATGCTAAAATGCTTAGAAATAGAAGCGAATATGTGGTATCAGGAAGCTTTCAGAAAATGAGCAACTGTGATCATTGTCATGTGTTTTGTATCTGCTGTGTAGTCCGTTGTTCAGCGGAGGGTTCCAGAAACTGGGGGAAGATTTCTGAAGGTTGTCTGTCGGTTTCAAGATGGCCAGCCATTCTGGATCAAACTCAAGCTTCTCGTAGGAGCTTCTTCTACAACCTGCAATGACAAAACAACTGAATCTACATCTGGATCTCACTACCATGCTGGATGACGGCAGGATCATTACCTTCTGAAGGAAGACATTGCTCAAGTGAGAGAAACTTGCTGATCTTCCGGGCAGCATTATTCATTATTCTTAGCCTGAAGGGACAAACAGCCTGTTGTTATTCATTTTAAACTGATATCTACATTTTATTCTGTCTGTTTATTTATATGTCTGAAACCTGTAACTGCAAGAGATATAGAATCAAACTTGAGTTCACATTGACATCAATGAAAAATAATGTAAGAATGCAAGCCATTGGCAAGTAAATTGTCCTCTTTTTGTTTAAAATTACTTTCATGACACTAAATGTCAAATATGGATGAAAAAACGTTCTGCTGCCATACGTTGTAGCAGATATAAGGTGTGTTCGAGTTCATGCAGCGCTGTGCAGATCGATCGAAATCTGTCTTAAAGCAGTGCATGCCGGTTAGAAATTTTGGCCGGAATGATGCTGCGCCAACGTCATGTGACTGTCACATGTGGCATCAAAGTACAGCGACAACCCTCCGATATCAGACAGCTGATTCAGCCAGTGCAGCATCTGAAGAGCGCCTGCTGGAGCTAAGATGACAACACCAGTATAACACGATAGGCCAAGTTCACCGCATGACAACAACCACGTGTTTCAGGGTTTATTATTGGACAAATTCCGTCTCACAAATTTAAAACGGTTAACTTTTCATACCATCTCTATTTTGTACACATCATGCTTATTAAAAGACTACAAATATTTTACTGCAGTATCATCTTTTGTTGAATAACTTCATAATGACTAGATTCTTTGCACAGGTTTCTTCTGCCTTTTTTATACAGACTACTGTATTCAGCTCCATAAACGATTTAAAAGATATATTTTAGTAAATAACCTAACTCAAATAACTCTTACAGACTTGTAATAAAATAATTATCATCATTAATCCTGACGATTTCTTAGCAAATTAAGTTATATAAAAATATGTAATTAATATTACTTTGGATTAAAGTGCTTTTTTAAAAATGATTTTTATTATCCAGACTAATCCTATTCGTGGATATTTATTTCCTTTTTATGTGCCCTCTGGTTTTCCCCTTATTTCTCATGCATTTGTTATATAGGCTACTTAAATTTAATTCATAATTCCTTTATTGTTTAAAAATGAACTATAGTTTGTAGAGACTGTATTCTGATTTATTTGTACTGTATATCTTTTGTTGTTATTTCAATAAATAAATAAATAAATGATCGCGCTATGTGATCGGTAATCATGACTGCAACAACATTGAGCCCCGAAGTGGCCGGCTTGACAGCTCCGTTTTCAACTCCGCCCCCGCCTGCACTCAGCTAATCTAGTTGATCATCAGCTGCAGTTGTGCTTCATGTCGAACGCACCTATAGTGTACGCTCACCGACCACTATATTAGGTACACCTGTCCAACTGCTCGTTAATGCAAATTTCTAATCGGCCAATCACATGACAGCTACTCAATGCATTTAGGCAGGTAGACATGGTCAAGACAATCTGCTGCAGTTCAAACTGAGCATCAGAATGGGGAGGAAAGGTGATTTAACTGACTTTGAATCTGGCATGTTTGTTGGTTACAGACGGGCTGGTCTGAGTATTTCAGAAACTGCTGATCTACTGGGATTTTCACGCACAAGCATCACTAGGGTTTACAGAGAATGGTCTGAAAAAGACAAAATATCCAGTAAGCATCAGTTCTATAAGAGCAGATGCCTTGTTGATGCCAGAGGTCAGAGGAGAATGGCCAGACTGGTTCGAGCTGATAGAAAAGCAACAGTAACTCAAATAAACACTCATTACAACCAAGGTATGTAGAAGAGCATCTCTGAAAGCACAACACGTCCAACCTTGAGGCGGATGAGCTACAGCAGCAGAAGACCACACCGGGTGCCACTCCTGTCAGCTAAGAACAGGAAACTGAGGCTACAATTCACACGGGCTCACCAACACTAGACAAAAGAAGATTGAAAAAAACGTTGCCTGGTCTGATGAGTCTCGATTTCTGCTGCGACATTCGGATGGTAGGGTCAGAATTTGGTTGACCACAGTGTACCCATCTTCTGATGGCTCCTTCCAGCAGGATAACACGCCATGTCATAAAGTGAGAATTATCTCAGACTGGTTTCTTGAACATGACAATAAGTTCACTGCACTCAAATGGCCTCCACAGTCACCAGATATCAATCCAATAGAGCACCTTTGGGATGTGGTGGAACGGGAGATTCGCATCCTGGATGTGCAGCCGACAAATCTGCAGCAACTGTGTGATGCTATCATGTCAATATGGACCAACATCTCTGAGGAATATTCCCAGTACCTTGTTGAATCTATGCCACAAAGGATTAAGACAGTTTTGAAGGCAAAAAAGGGTCCAACCCGGTACTAGTAAGGTGTACCTAATAAAGTGGCCAGTGAGTTTATTTTACAATTAATATGTGCACAACTTAAGTTTTTTTTTTTTTTTTTTTTTTAAATCTGCTTTTATTCTAGTCAAAAAAATAAAAATAAAAACTTCACCCAGAAGAAAATATATTATAGGAAACACTGTGAAAAATTCCTTCTTCTGTTAAACATTCTTTGGGAAAATTTAGAAAAATAAAAAAATTTACAGGAGGGCTAATCATTTTGACTTCATATTACAATGAATGCCATGTAGTGTGTGAAACAGGCTTAATCCAAAGTTAACCAAAAGCTTTTATTTGTCAAAAGCACAGAGTGACAGTGAATGAGGACCCACCTGGTGCTGCATCAGAGTTGAGTCGAGTGCAGGTGAGCAGAGATCCAGTATCTGGACTGCAGGTGCTCTAGAAGCTCAGCAGCAGCAGCAGGGCTTCCCAAAGTACTGCTCTCCACTTCCTGTCTGAGGAACTTCTTCCTGTTGGGGGAAAAGTAATACATTACAACCTAAAGACACTTAAAAAGGTAGCTCAATGTGTTACTTAGCTACTATCTAAGGAAAGTAATGTGAAAGTATGTTATTTTATTTATTAAAAAATGAGGACTGGATACTCAAAAATGTCACTCGTTAAATCAATTACTAAATTATCAGAGATCATAAATATAAGAAACTAGTTATTGTACACTTTTAAGAGTAGGCAGGCACTAAAGCCCAACCCTATTCCACCACAGTCCACTTATTTTAAAATGTCTGGCCTCGCCCTCATTAATAGTAGTAGTAATATAGTATTAGTAATCATTGGGTCATTAATAATTCTTTAATGAAAACTCTGAACTCAGATCTTATGCTCATGGCCACTCAGAGGTCTGAGAATACGCATGTTGAAAATTAGTTCAAATTGACTTTTTTAAATTATTTAACAATGAAAAAGTACTGAGATGGCAATTAAACACTACCTTAATAGCCTCAAAAGATCTTTTGTGTGTCTACTTTCTGAACGAATCCCTGTTTTAAACAGTCCAGAGAGCGGTTTATGCCGAGTTCAGACTGAATGATTTTGGCCCCGATTTTGACTCGCCGACAGGTTTTGAGAAATTGTCGACAAATGCCTGAAATCACAGACAAATCGGTGCTTGTTCACGTGAGTGACAATCACACAGTATGAACTATCAAGGACGCGATATGAGAGAATCGCCGATGAGTTGCCAACGCCCGTGAGATATTTGTCATGCTAAATATCTGGAGCTGTCGGTGATTCAACTCATGCTGTGTGAAACGTGCTCTGATTGAAAATAACATCGGCGATCCCCTACAGCCAATGAGAGAGCTGCAATCACTAGTACGGGTACCTGCAGGCCAGTGGGAGTTTGGGGGAAAAGCGCTCATTTTCAGTTTACTTGGACCCAAGAAATAGAGGAAAAACTAGTGGAAATTTGGCAGGAGCGCTGTGTCTGTTTGACGTGTCATCTGATCAATATCACAATCAGGTCGAAAAGTAAAAAAAAGTTGAGGAGAAATTGCTAATTCTCTTCAAAAGCCACAAGTTTCTAAAGTTAAAGCCTTCTTTTTCCATTATCTAGTTAATAACGAAAGATATATTGCATGACCCTGCGTTGTTTCCATGTCACTTCTCGCATTTGTTTGGTTGTGAGACATAGTTTGGACAGAGTTGTCTGTGATTCTTCCTATTTAAAGTCATGCAGTGTGAATCCTGTCGCCGATCCATCCTACAGTGTAAACACAGCACAGACAGAACGCTAACCCAGACTGTCATGCAGTGTGAAATCATCCGTGACGCGACTACTTTGAAAATCATGCAGTCTGAACTCGCATTACTTCTTTGTTGAATGATTCAGTTGTTTGAGCGAATCGTCTCACTGGTTAGACATTACTACCACCTGCTGGAAGATTTAGATTCTTATTTTGAGGATTATTTTCATTTTTAATCAAAATCACACTTTGTCATATTAAAATGCAATAAAGTACCATAAACTATAATCTTTAAAATAAAGGGAGAGTTCACACACAAAATAATGTTGTCATCATTTACACACTTTTGTGCCATTTAAAGCTGTATCAATTTCTCTGTATTGTAGACTATTTTTTGTAAATGTTTACTTGCTTATTTCTTTTCACATTTAACACAATAATGAACTGAAATCTTTTTTCGGTGGTAATTTCCGAATCAATTTTACAACTTTAAACAGAATTTTTGCAATAATTAGCATGAATTTATTTCAAGATAACCAATAATAACTTTTCAAGAGTTCACACTTAGCTGATGATTGGTAATAAAGCGTGTTTTGGCATGCTGTCCCAGGAGAGAGCCCTGAGCTCAGAATATCCTTGAGCCCGGGGCTTCCTCCCATTTGTAGGGCGACAGGAGAGTCTGAGCTCAGGTGGTCTCGAGAACTCCCCTGCTGTGAACTACTGTATATATTTGGCTAAGAGTTTCCTTAGGATGCTATTTTGGTTAGTCAATTTTATCTATGGTGCCTGTCTTTGAATGGTGGGAGGAAACCGGAGAACCCGGGGAAAACCCACGCAAACACGGGGAGAACATGCAAACTCTGCACAGAAACGCCAACCGGCCCGGAGGGAACGGATCAGCGGCGTTCTTGCTGTGAGGCAACAGTGCTACCCACTGGCCACCGTGCCGCCCTATCGGAGAAGGGGAGGAGTAGGGGTGGAAGGGGGGATTCTTCAAACGAAGATGACAGGACAAACCACACTTAAGTGGTCACTTGTTTTTATTTTTCATCAGGGCCGTAAGTATTACATGTTTGATGACACAATCTATTCATTTCATTCATGTGTTTTAGTGAAACTCGCACATTTCAAGACACTGAAAAGTGTTTTTCACTAAAAAATGTAAACTATTCTTTAAATTAAGGTAATTAATAAATATTTTACCAATAAATATTTAATTCTTACCGTCTGCAAGATTTATTCTATATTTTGTGTGTGTTTGTGTGTGTGTGTGTTTGTGTGTGTTTGTGTGGTTGTGTGTGTGTTTGTGTGTTTGTGTGTGTGTGTGTGTTTGTGTGTGTGTGTTTGTGTGTTTGTGTGTGTGTGTGTTTGTGTGTGTGTTTGTGTGTGTGTGTGTGTGTGTGTTTGTGTGTGTGTGTGTGTGTGTGTGTGTGTGTTTGTGTGTTTGTGTGTTTGTGTGTGTTTGTGTGTGTGTGTTTGTGTGTTTGTGTGTGTGTTTGTGTGTGTGTGTGTGTGTGTGTGTGTGTTTGTGTTATATATTCTAGAAAAGAGCTAACAGTAGCTTGAATTGGTCCATCTGTAACTCCACATGAGCAGTATTTTAGAAGTATCTTCTGGTCATTCAGGCGACATCTTCTGTCTGGAGCATCAGGCCAATCTTCTGCTGTCCAGAATCAGGTGGTTTGTCTTGGTCGGGCATCTCAGCTGAGACCTGTCCACTATGGGTGACCCTACCGGTAGTTGTGAAGTACCAGTGGCGTAGCTCTCAGCATCACTGATGCACACAAGCCCTCACAGCACGTCAAGCTGCAAACCATGTGAGGGACCCTAACCTACCCTAACCCAACAGCCAACACTAACAACCGTAACAACAACCACTAATGTGCCAAAAACCACTCAGAGGAGACCAGCAACACGCAAGAAACCGCCTAGACAACCTTGCTAAACGCATGTCAACATCCAAAAGAACCCGAGAGCAGAATATCAGCAGCACGGACAATCACCAAAACATCCAGCAATGTGATAAACTTGAATGAAAAGTTAAATTTGATTTATTGCAAACTTATTCTATAACTATATACAACATATACAGTATGTACATACGTGCCCATTAACCTCCATCTGGCACTAGGATGGCTCAGTGCCTGGGCCTCTTCCTCGGAGGCTCCTTGGGCAGCGGCTCTTTGCTGATGTCCACCTTGATTTGAGGGGGGACGCTTGACTCGGACCTGATCTCCGTGATGAGCACACGTCCATCAGGCTGCTCGGTCTCCAGCAGTGCAGGCCGGTCCAGCTTCTCCCACAGCCGCTGCTTTACCTCTAATCCTTGCTGGAGGGTGTATCGGCCAGCGCGCTTCTTCACGGTGGAGTCCATCACACTGCGGTAGATTTCCTGATAATCCTGCACACTCCGGCCGTGGATGGAGAGCGGCTCCTCCTGCAGACACTCACCCACTGGGGGGACTGAGGCTGCGGGACGGAGGACAGGAAGGACAGCCGCGTTCTTCAGGTGTTGCTCCAGCAAGAAGTCCCTGAGGTGTCCGGGGAGAGTCCTGGTCCTTCGTGAGCGTCGCAGCGTCATCTCGAACAACTTCAAAACAACTTTCCAAACTGATGAAACTCAGCCAAGGGGAGATTTGTTCAGAGTTGTGCAGCGGGATGATCAGAATCGACCACTCTATAGACAGTTGCGTGGATTTGTAAACCAACTCATGTTGCCGTGGTGACAGAATGACGAGGGTCATTTAAATGTACACAATTTCAGCGTTAAGTCAATTAGAGCAGCAGGAGCTGTATGTGCATGTTTGTACACTACAGTTTTTTGTTAGATGTTATTAAACACAGAAAATCTCTGAATAAATATGAATAACAGAGGGCCCATATACCTAGATAAATAAACATTGTCCCCGTTTTTCTTTATTAAGATATTTTCACCTTTGAACTTGAAAATCGCGTCATAGCCTACGTTTCCTCGTCAGAAATCTGGTCACGTGTTTTAACTTGTTGCAGTGTAACACAAATACATTTACAGAACAGAGCACAAATATCAATCAAACCAATAATATAATAATAAAAATAAATAAAAACATAGAATAGACAAACAAACACAGACAAGAAATGAAACTACAGGGTCTTTTATCCATTTAATTTTGTTTCAATAAACTAAACAGTCTTCTTCCTGATGTTGATTTGAACAGCTTTAAAGATTTGCTGTGGATTTGTTTTAAGGCACTTCGCATTTATGAATAAAATTTCTCCAAAATTATTCTTCATTGAATATTAACATCTTCCCCTGATAAAACAAAAGAAAATAGCATTTTTAGAAAATTGGGGACAACTTGAGAGAAACTTTTAGCCACTCGAATGAATCATACCAGAAGGTTCTGCTAAGTTTAAAATAAATGTGCAGTCGTTTCAAATCTGATCACGTAAGCAGGGGCGTAGCAGCCATTTTAAAAGTGTATGAGGGGCACAGCTGTATGGCGATGTGAAAAGGTGATATTCATATATAATTATTTACTTTTTTAAGGAACTAAATTAATGTATATTTCTATAAAACACTTTGGGACTGTGGGATGGTTTTCTGAAGGTTGTCTGTCGATTTCAAGATGGCCTGGATAAACTTGCTGATGTCCACCATGATTTAATGTTTTGATAAAACATTAAGCTATCAGTTATGTATTTTCATAAATTCAAAAGTTAATTGATTAATGTGGTTTAAATGTTAGAAAAAGTTATAGATTTTTTTAGACATTATGCCATAACGAAAGAGAACGTTTCTGTATGACCCGTTTGATTAATAAAAACATTTGATTTATTATTTACATCGTACCCTGTGATCGTGCCACCACATGATGGCAGCAAATGACCACATCAGTCTCCTCAAACTGCAGCTGATCCAGGAGCCTGACAATTTTTAAAACGGATTAAACAGCGATAGGCCTAAACAAGATCCACAGTAGACAAAGTTGTCTGTAACCTCATGAAATCCCCCACCTCCATTCAAAAAGAAAATAGTTAACAAAGGCATACATGTTATTTATCAATATGTTTAGCAGAAACTGACATTAAAAAGGTTTAGAAAGTTATGATAGTTAGAAATCTGGGACAATTGTACCACACTAAAATTCAAATCCAAACAAAAACAAGCTACACAGATTTTTTTGTTTTTAATAACTATAAATTTCTCCACATGATTTGGGTTTTAGGGTGACACAGTGGTTAGCACTGTCGCCTCACAGCAGGTCGCTGGTTCGAGTCTCGGCTGGGTCAGTTGGCATTTCTGTATGGAGTTTGCATGTTCTCTCTGTGTTGGCGTGGGTTTCCTCCGGGTGCTCCGGTTTTCCCCACAAGTCCAAAGACATGCAGTATAGGTGAATTGAATAAACTAAATTGCCTGTAGTGTATGTGTATGAATGAGTGTGTCTGGATGTTTCCCGTATGGGTGCAGCTGGAAAACATATGCTGGATAATTTGGTGGTTCATTCAGCTGACCCCTGATGAATAAAGGGACTAAGCTGAGGGAAAATGAATGAATGAATAATTTGGGTTTTTTGCACTTTTGTGCAGCTTTTTTGTTTTAGTAATACAATTGGGCCCCATTTAAAACCGTTACAGATCCCTACCTAAGAGAGCAACTGCAACACTTTTGCATTTAATTTAACAGTATAGTCTTGTCCTTAATGTAGGTATTGCAGTTATTAATTGTTCCACCCAAATTTATATACAGTTGAAAGCAGAAGTTTACATACACTGTATAAAAAGGCACATAACATTTAAAAAAAGTCAGATGTTAATGTGACTAAACTTTTTCTCTTTAGGTAAGTTAGGATTATCAAATTTGTTTCTGTTATGCTTAATAGCAGAATAATGAGAGAGATATTTTTTGAGAAATTGTTATAACTTTTCTTGAAAGTCAAGTTTACATACAATAAGATTATTATGCCTCTGAAAAAGCTCAGATGATGGTGTCAAGGTTTGGAAGTTTCTGATTGGCTAATTGACAACATTTGAGTTAATTGGAGGCACAACTGTAGAATAGTATTTAAGGAAAACCTCAAACACACTGCTTCCTTGTGTGACAACATAGGAAAATCAACAAGACAAAATCAACAAAAAAGCCAGATTACAATTTGCTAAATTACACTGGGAAAAATAATAATTTTTGGAGACATGTCCTGCGGTCTGATGGAACTAAGATTGAACTGTTTGGCCATAATGACCAGTGTTACATTTGGAGAACAAAGGGGAAAGCTTACAAGCCACCATCCCAACTGTGAAGTATGGGGGCGGCAGCATCATGTTGTGGGGATGTTTTGCTGCAGGAGGGACTGGTCCACTTCACAGCATAGATGGCATCATGAAGAAAGAACATTATGTAGAAATACTGAAGCAACATCTCAAGACATCAGCCAGGAAATTCAAACTTGGCCACATATGAGTCTTCCAAACAGACCATGACCCTAAGCATACTGCCAAATTAGTTAAAATGTGCTTTAAGGACAACAGAGTGAATGTTTTGGAGTGGCCATCACAAAGTCCTTACCTCAATCCTATAGAAAATTTGTGTTCAGAGTTGAAAAAGCTTGTGCGAGCAAGACAGCCTATAAATCTGACTCAGTTACACCAATTCTGTCAGGAGGAATGGGCCAAACTTTTGACTGTCTAGAAATTAATAAAAAATTCTCAAAAAAAAAAAAATCTCTCATTATTCTGGCATTTAGCAAATGTAAATCATTTAGGTAATCCTCACAAACCTAAAATAGTAAACGTTTAGTATGATTTACCATCAAACATTTAAAAAAAAATGGTTATATTCTTTTTTTTTAGAGTGTATGTAAACTTCTGGTTTCAACTGTATATGTTCTGAGTCTTCCATTGGTGATTCTTATGAAAATGAACCATGATGTTATCATAGTAAAAGCATAACCATGTTTTTTTTTTTTATCAGTTAACTAGTTTTACAAAAAAGAAAAAAAAACTATGGTTAATTTACATTTAGCATGTTTAACCACATGGATAACTACAAAAAAACAGTATTTTATTATTTATAAAAACATGATTAGATGTTGCAAGGGGTTAAAATAACAAAATCCCAATGACCTTGAAACTCTCTGATGTACTGATTTGAATAGTTTTGTTTGTTATGTGTCATCTGTTGTGAAAATCATTAAACCTCTGTGATGGTTTCTCTTTTATTTGTATTTTTATGCAAGGGTGGCTATCATGAGCCATAGCAGGGATTTGACCGTCAGTTTGTTAGATTGACAAGCTTTGCAGAAAATCTCTAGACCAGAGATTTATGGAGAACAAAATCTAAATATTTGTTATACACAGCAGGTGAGAATGAAATGTGACATGAGGCATTTAAAAATAATAGTTGAATTGTACAATAGACACTCACAGTTGAAGTCAGAATTATTAGCCCCCCTGAATTATTAGCCCCCCTTTTTATTTTTTTCCCCAATTTCTGTTTAACGGAGAGAAGATTTTTTCAACACATTTCTAAACATAATAGTTTTAATAACTCATTTCTAATAACTGATTTATTTTATCTTTGCCATGATGACAGTAAATAATATTCATTCATTTTAATTTCGGCTTATTCCAGGGTCACCACAGCGGAATGAACCGCCAACTTATCCAGCACGTTTTTATGCAGCGGATGCCCTTCCAGCTGCAACCCATCTCTGGGAAACATCCACACACTCATAAACTATGGACAATTTAGCTTACCCAATTCACCTATACCACATGTCTTTGGACTGTGGGGGAAACCGGATCACCCGGAGGAAACCCACGCGAACGAAGGGAGAACATGCAAACTCCACACAGAAACGCCAACTGACCCAGCCGAGGCTCGAACCAGCGACCTTCTTGCTGTGAGGCGACAGCACTACCTACTGAGTCGCCAGTAAATAATATTTTACTAGATATTTTTTCAAGACACTTCTATACAGCTTAAAGTGACATTTAAAGGCTTAACTAGGTTAATTAGGTTAACTAGGCAGGTTAGGGCAATTAGGCAAGTTATTGTATAAGGATGGTTTGTTCTGTAGACTATCGAAAAAAAACGAGCTTAAAGGGGCTAATAATTTTGTCCTTAAAATGTTTTTTTTTTTTTAAATAAAAACTGCTTTTATTTTAGCCGAAATAAAACAAATAAGACTTTCTCCAGAAGAAAAAATATTATCAGACATACTGTGAAAATTTTCTTGCTCTGTTAAACATCATTTTGGAAATATTTAAAAAAGAAAAATAATTCTGACTTCAACTGTATGTGTGTGTGTGTCTATATATATTTATATATATTATGTTCTACACAAGAAAGAAAGTCAAATAAGTAAACAAATAACAAATAAAGATTTTTGGGTGAACTATTCCTTTAAGTTTACTGTCAACTTTTCAATTATGTAAGTTCCTACAACTCAGAGAATATATGGCAATAACAATGTAAAGTTTATGGGTTTGATTTCTAGTAATCTCATGACTACTGAATGCGAGCTGTTTGAGAGTAATTTAGCACAGTAAAAAACTCTTACTTTACTTTTTACTCTTCAGGAAAATTCATTGTAAATTAGTGCTAAAAAAATCTTAAAAGCTCATGGGCTACTATATTCCTACAGCAAACAAATTTCCGTTCAGTGAGGTGTGAATGGATCATTACGAAGAACAGCAAAACTCTTTCATTTGAAAAAACATGCGTGAACCTAATCAAAAACCCAGGAAGTTGCATTAAAAACATAAATAGGAATCCTCTGCATTTTTTTATAATTCATATTGACTTTAACCACGGAGGGTGTCTGGGGCTCCGGGGTCTAATAGAGGCTGTGACCTACGCTGTGTCTGTCCTTTTCAAGACGTACGAGGCCTTGAGTGCTCCTGCAGTCTAATTCAACATGACAGATCAGTGAGATGGACACTGCGAGAGGAGGAGGACCAAAGCAAAATAAGTCAACATGAAACCAAATGACTGTGAAGATGAAAGCGAGGCATGTTCTTACCTTAGTACACGTGTCCAGTAATGACAATAATAAAATATTATTACTAGTGAGCCCGACTGATGGAGAGTAAAATGCAGAGAAATGTGATGATATATGCATGCATCTGTGATGTTTTTCATCATACATCATTCAGTCAGATAAGTCAGATCAATTAGGTGGCGTCATTTTATTAAAATGTAATTGGACATCTCTCACATCAACATCTTTACAATTATTCATGTTATGACTAAAATGGAAGCGCATTATTTGATATACAACATATATTGGTTAGAAAATATATTCCTGCTCATTTTTACCTATTTAACAACAAAAAGGATCATTTCTATACAAAAGGTGTAAGCGTCATTTACAGGTTTCCACACTTAGTTCGGAAGCTTGCGATGGATCGACTGCACCTCCAAAAATGTTGGATATAGTATAAGGAATGTATGTGCGGTGGTCTTTAATGACCCCTTAGACACAATAATAAATGCGCACAGGGAATTTGGATAAAACAAAAGTTAAAAATGTCAAAATCAGGTCAACGTGTGCTGCGGTCATATTGGTTTAAAAGCACATTCCTCTTAAGACTGTGTCCAAAAGCAAATCCTTTGTTTTAATGTAAACTTCATTCGTTGTGCTGAGCTGCTGTAACCAGCGACCAGACATTTTGTTAGTTGCCTTTTCCACTGTTGCGTAGCTCCTGTTGGTCTGCACTGCTGCATATTAAACAACACAGATGTTCTGATTAGCTGTGATTGTCACCTCACAAGCCATTTTTGTGTCTGTTTTGGGCACTGTGTAAAGGAACTATAATGAAATATATCAGTTTCCACACCAGAGCATGACTTTGTTCTGTTTATTATAGATGTAAACTGCATTTTCTTGTCTGTTGGAGCACTTTAGGATGTGTTTACACTTGGCAGTTTTGAATTGGTTAAAACTAATTCTGGTGCGACTGCTCGGTTGATGTGGTTCAATTAAACGTTGTTTGTAGTTTGGGTCACTTGGTTTGTTTGCAGTTTATAAACCGTCAAGAAAGATGATACGCTTAGTCCTGATTTGCTTAGCATTCACACTTTTAAGACTGCACCTAAATATTCAAAATAATATACAAAGAAAAAGAGATGTATCCAAAACAATAGTGTGTACTGGCCTGAACACGCTTTTTTTGTATGTTTATACATGTAACCGTGATTGAGAAATTTGTAAGAGATTACTAAATGTGTACACAAGTCAAAACAGCATCAGTAATTCTTCTAAAATGCGCACAAATGTTACAAGGAAATGCATTTTCATTGAACTGTAATGTAGCAGGGCAACAATGACTTTTAGTAGAAAAATCAGGTACGCTTGAGAATTCTGTCCTGGTTATATTCACATCTATTCTCATTATTGGATTGTTTAAATGTCTTCAGTCCATGTTGCATTTATATTTTACCACATCATTTGGAGTTCATTTGGAAGTAGATCCGCGAGCCCTTGGCTCCCTCCCGTTTGCAAGGCGAGAGGGGAGTTTGAGCTCAGGTAGATCTCGAGAACTCCCCTGCTGTAGTAGCTAATGAACAGATAGTGATTGCTCTTAAGAGATAACTACTTGGTGCATGTCTATGGTGCCGATTTGGATTAGTCGATTAACATAAGTTGTGTGTTTTTGGACAGTGGGAGGAAACCGGGGAACCCGGGGGAAACCCATGTGAGCACGGGGAGAACGTGTAAACTCCGCACAAAAATGATGACTGGCTTGGTAAGGACTAGAACCAGTGACATTCTTGGTGTGAGGCAACAGTGCTAACCACTAGGCCACCGTGCCACCCTTCTGGGAAAGGAGGAGGAGTAGGGGTGGAAGGGGGGATTCTTCAAAACAAGATGGCTGTGATATGGAACTTGGGGTATTTATAGTGGCTTAGGAATCGTCTGATTGGTAAATCATGAATTGGATAATGCAAGACCAGCCGCAAGCAAACATAAGCATGTGATCCTCTCGAAATTAGTTTATAAATAAACTTCACAGCATCCTGTGATCAGCAGACCAGTTGTTGCTGGAGGTCCCCAGATCCAGGTATAAACAATGGGGTGATCGTTCATTTGCAGTGGCAGATCCAAAACAGTGGAATACCCTCCCTTTAGAACTTCACATCATCACAAATGTGGCACTGTTTAAAGCTAAACTTAAAACCTATTTATAAAGACTTGCTGTTGATATTCGGTAGTACAAACTGTTTTTTAGACACTTGTGTTCTCACCATCTTATGTGTTTTAATGTTTAATTTTGTTTTTAATAGTGTAAAGAACCTTGGGCAGCCTCCTAGTTGAAATGAGGTGCTATATACAAGTGAAGTCAGAATTTTTAGCCCCTCTTTGTTATTTTTTTCTTTTTTTAAAAAAATTATTTTTTGTTTAACAGAGCAAGGAAATTTTCACAGTATGTCTGATAATATTTTTTCTTCTGGAGAAAGTCTTATTTGTTTTATTTCAGCTAGAATAAAAGAAGTTTTACATATATTAAAACCATTTTAAGGCCAAAATTATAAGCCCCTTTAAGCTATATTTTTTCAACAGTCTACAGAACAAACCATCGTTATACAATAACTTGCCTAATTACCCTAACCTGCCTAGTTAACCTAATTAACCTAGTTAAGCCTTTAAATGTCACTTATAGAAGTGTCTAGAAGCGAAAAATATCTAGTCAAATATTATTTACTGTCATCATGGCAAAGATAAAATAAATTAGTTATTAGAGATGAGTTATTAAAACTATTATGATTAGAAATGTGGTGAAAAAATCTTCTCTCTGTTAAACGAAAAGTTGGGGTAAAAAATAAACAGGGGGGCTAATAATTCAGACTTCAACTGTAAATAAATTTGATTGACTGATTGAACAATTTCTCATATATTCTATTGCAGTGTTTCTCAACCACGTTCCTGGAGGACCACCAACGCTGCATGTTTTGAATGTCTCTTTTGTCTGTCACACCCATTACAGGTCTTACAGTCTCTACTAATGAGCTGATGATCTGAGTCAGTTGTGTTTGGTTAAGGAGACATGAAAAATGTGCAGAGCTGGTGGTCCTCCAGGAATGTGGTTGAGAAACACTGTTCTATTGTATCTTATAAATTAATGCTTGGGTATACCTGTTTTTTCTGCATTGTTGCCCACTACAGTTCAATACAGGCCTTTGAAATGCATCCCACTGCAGCAGATCTTCACCTTTACACATTTTCTAAGCTCTTCAGCAGTTCTCGATTGATAAAAATACCATCAAATGTTTGCGCATTCAACTAGCACATTTATCATTCTGAAAACCTTATCTGTGTGCCGTTATAGCTTTGGTGTGGATTTAGATTTTCTCACGAATATATAAACGCTATTTATCGTTATCGTTCTTAGTGAGAATGAGGCTGGGGATTGTTTCAATCACTAAACGACTTGAGTTCACCATAACGGCTGTCATCTTCATTAAGCGTAATTCCAGTCATCCGCAGAGTCAAAGCAAAAAGTGAGTTAATGCCAAGCAACAACACAAAACCTACATACTGTTTATCTTTCATTTGAAATTTACAGAGATTAAAATAGCCAGCTGTGTGTCATTTCACCTGCTTCTCCTTATACAGTCCGTTCATTCGCTCAGTGTACAGCCTTCTCATCTATATAGCACCAGAGACGGGTGCATTAAAAACAGCAATGCAGGACCATCCAGTCAGTGCTGGTCCAGGCTCTGGTTCATCTCAGAAGTCCATTGATATGGAGCGCTGTCCCGGATCCACCACGGTGGTGTTGTTACTACGAGCATTGCCATGATTACGGATGGTGATGCTCCCGCAGCCGCTTCCAATGCTGCCAGCAGCCCCTGCCACGCTGCCACCCCTCACATAAATTTCACAGGGCATTTCCTCCATCACCCGGTCCTCGATCACCTGTTCGGCGCAGTCGTGAGTCTGTTTGTAGCCGTAGCAGCTCTTCTTGTAGGTGCCGGTGTTGCTGCTGTTGAAGGTCTTCATGGGCGGAGGCTTGGAGAAATCATTGTGGTAGGAAAGCTCCATGGAGCTGAGGGTGGTGCGGCTCTGCTTCACACTGCCGCCCGAGGAGGGCTGGGTCCCACAGTGGTGCTCGTGGATGCATCGGGACATGGTGGAGGAGCGGCGCAGCTTATGGTATCCGTCCAGCTCATCCGACAGTTCTGCCAGGTCTGACGACAGCTCCTTGTCGCGAAGAGAGAACAGCTCATAGTTTGGAGGATCGAAGACCTCTTGGAAGCCACCTTTGTTGAAGACTGCTGGCCGACGAGCCACTACTTTCTTACGAGGTTGCTTCATTTGCACCAGGATGGAGATGATAAGCAAGACTAGAACCACACCAGCAGAGATGCCGATAACTGTGCCGTGTGTCTTTGTTATCTGGTGAAACAGTCCCTTGGATTTTTTCTCTGATGTGAAAATGCAGAAAGATTTCAGTCAAGACATTTGAAATCATAATCATAGAGAATTTAAAATACACTTTGAATAGTCAAGTCAAAATCTGTTTAAATGGCACAATAAAAGAAGCAGACTAATTCAGAAATGCTTTTCTAGACAGAGAAATAATTAATTGTATTCCATTATACATCTGTGGTCTCTGAAATAACTACAGCACTATTGCTCAAAAGTTTGTGATCAGTAAGAATTTTTTTCCTCTTAAAAGTAAAATTAAGATCAATTAAAAGATTTTTTCTTCTGCTATTTTTTATTAGTTTTTAATTGGGATGCATGATATATTGGCGGCCATATCGCTATCGGCCTATAAAGGCTATTTTCGATGCTATCGATCCGATATCAAAATTAGGCCATCATCTTTAAGTCGATAATTGTACAGAACGGCCTGCCTCGCGCATGCATGGGCGGAACTTGTTCAGACTTGTCCAGTGCACTACAAAGGAGCTTTCCTTACATTGTTTATTTCTTCAAAGTCTGTTCTTTCTTCGTGTAGTATTGCTGTGCGTCAATAACTCAGTAAGTAGCCATATTCCTTATTATTGTAGATTTTTTTGATAAAGTGTCATTGTATATTTTGGCTTAAATCGCCTCAGGAAAAATATCACATGTGTAAACATAATAGCAGCGATGCACACGTGCTAAACAACTCGTTGGGTTGTTTGTAATCTAATATGATTATTTGTTATTAACGCATTGCTCAATAACAGCAGTAGGGGAGACGTGCGCCAGTAACTGAATCCAGCATAGGTGTTTTCAACTGACCGCCACATTCTGTCTTTATATTATGCTCTGTGCTGAGCACAAATCTGACTCCGCTTTGCGTGCACGCGCATCACACAGCTCCTGCTGTTAAACTTTAAAACGTACAGCGGTTTATCATAAACCTTTTATCGATCATTTATCCCGCAATTGACAGCAAGAACGAACATAGAATCGCTGTCTGATTGACAAACAGCATCTACATGTGTTCAAAAGAACTAAAACACCAAATGGGACAAATTTATGCCACATTTTCTAAAGTAATAATTTAGCTTTTCGTTTGTACGGTGGCTCTGAATTGTCAAAACACTCCTCAAAACGCCTTTTCGAACATTACATATGTACATTACTGTAAAACGTTTTATTTAAGAACATTTGAGCTGCTTTCTTAGTTCTTTCATTTTCATTCAATTTAAAATGTATATATTTAACTTGTTTGTTTATTAAATCCCATTTTGTTATTTAACTATTTTTTTATGCAACAATCAAGTTGCATGTTAATTTGGTATGCGAAGACAAGGAAATCATTTATTTTTGGCATGCTGATTTATGTGAAATTGTAAATATAGGTCTATATAATCATCTTGCAATTTTGAAATTATAGCTTTTTTTGCTTTGAGTAGGCTATTCTAAGATCAGTTTAAACTTTTATGAAGTTTTTAAAATAAAATCAGTTGTGTACTGTATAAAAATATAACATTTTGAAATATTTATATTTATAGGTTATCGGCCAAAAAAAAATCTATATCGGTGCATCCCTAGTTTTTAATTTACTTTTCTCAGGCCATCCAATATTTTTGTGTTTTTTTCTTTGACAGAATTAGTTTTAGCTAAAAACTGTGAAACAATACTTGGCTTTATGAAATGTTACCTGCACTCTGAGAGCCATATACAGATAAATATATACTCATATGTGTGACTCTTGATGATACATCAATGGCTACGCTTAAATGAATAAGACAATAATATGATTAAGGTGTTTACATGAGCTGCTTTTTGAATGTTTTGGTCATGATCCTTTTTTTACATGCCCATAGATCGATTAATGTTGTTGCATCCAGTGGCGTTGCGAGGGGGGAGCTTTCGGGGCTTAAGCCTCTGATGTATTGTCAAAAGCCCCTGATCTTTTGGAATAAGTTGCACTTAAATAAAAATGTTGTATAACATTTAATTTGTTATCGAAGTACTTAAATTACCACACACATCACGCGCATTCCACTTAACACAGCATTTGTGTCGGGTAGTTAAATAGTCAGCTGTTCAGCAGTACCTGTTTCTACCAGCAGGTGGCAGTGGCACTGTTGTCACATGGTGTTAAAAAAATCCCATCATTCATTCATTATTTTGAGGAGCTAAAGCTGATGAGGTAATAATACAACTTTTTCGCGAAACTGAATAGTTCTAACTACTGATGAAGCTTAAGATTTGTTTTCACAGTATAAAATGTGTGTAGTTTTGGTGAAATAAAATAACTGTAATCAATAAAAAAAATGAAACACTGACACTGTTTCAATTTACTATAATCTTCTATGTGAAGCTGCTTTGACACAATCTACATTGTAAAAGCGCTATAGAAATAAAAATGAATTGAACTGAATTGAATAAAATGTGCATCACATAAATGTAAATACATGCGAATTAGTTAGAAAAACATAAATTGTACTAGCTTTCTAGATATAATACAGATATCTAGACATATTTATATAGATATGATATAGCCAGTCACATCTGTCTCTGTAATAGTTAAATCACAGTGAGTTCATGCATCTAGCATATTATTTTATAGCTATATTCTACTGTAACATGCTATGTCAGTTAGCATCAAATTCTAAATCGATTTTCTTATGAAAATACCTAAGATGGCTGGAAGAACACATATAAACCATTTATTGTCGCAGTCGTGTAAATGATCAGTTAAAGCCTTTTTATGTTTATTCAGATCTTATTTTCATTCAACTACAGCAATAGCTGGATGCCTTCATCCATATTAGGGATTTCCTGGAATGTTCAACTACTTTTGTGAGGCATATATGGAATTTCTGCTCAAGTATGAATGAAACAGGCATTACATGCATTTAAAGTGCGACAATGCTCACATCACCCTATTTTGAGGAAAACTGAAAAAAAAATCTCCCTCTAAAGAAATTTAAAAATTTCTCTAGCATATAGATCTTTATTTATTTATTTTGTACTATATTTGATACAATTGCTATTGTATCAAAATTAGCCGCCTATTGAATATCAATATTTTGTTGGTATTGAATTTAGAAATTCCAGTATCTTGACAACACTACACTTTAGTTAATCACTCTGTCCAGATGAACATGTTTGTAGCTTTGTATCACATTGGATAACAACTCACACTATAAAATAAATCATATTTTCAGAATTGAAGACATGCAGAAAATTATTCAAAAAACAAACTGCAAATCAGGAGAAGATAGGAGGCTCAAGAGATATGATATGGCTCATAACAGACTAGTAAATGAGAAGTGGATTAATTTATCAACGTTTTTTCCTTTTTGGTGTTACAAGTCACAAAGCTTCACAATTTATTGTTAAAAGACTGTCAACTCAAAAACCCTTTATTTATTTATTATTAAACCATTTATATTTTTAATATAACAGTGGATCACCTTTTGAAAGTGGGGGTATTTTAGCGGGGTGAATTAGAACTTCATCTTTGGGACTTCTTTGGGGCTAAGCCCCTTATCCCTTTAATGCCCCTGGTTGCATCACCAGGCTATCCAGCGCTTCCTCCGGAGTTTCATGTAATTTCGAGTGTTTCATTTTTAATTTGTCAACTTTAACTGCAGTTTGGCACTTTCACTTTCATTCGGGAACATTTCAAGCATTCCCCCGCAACAAACGGGATATTGGATGCGAGTATGAATTAAGGACTGGTGGAGGAGTGTTGTTTTAATGGAATTTGATACCACACACCGAATAGGAGTAAAACTGTATTTCGCGGTGTATGTGTCTGTGGTCCTACTGACTCGATAGGTGCAGAGAATAGTGTCAAACAGCCGTGTGTGTATGAAATATCCAGTCGCAAATCATGACAGCTATAGTTTGATTAAGGTGTTTACATGTCTGTGCTGCACTTCAATAATGCGACCAAATCGGCATACTCCACATGTCTCAATTTCTGTTTAGTTCGATTATGACCTTGATCAGATTAAATGAATAAAAAATAATTGCTGTTTACATGGCAGACTCTTAATCAGAGTATTGTCTTAATCTTATAAAAATTGGATTACTGGTGTCCATGTAAAGGTACTCAGTGTCTTATGTAACAATCAGTCTGTGCTGTCCATGCTATATGGTTCACAGTCTGGGTGTATATACTGTGATGATTACGTTCTTAAACTGGTTTGACTCTTGTGAACACTCTGGACAAGTTACTGAGGATGTGGATTTATGGTAATAAAGTTATAAATAATGTTTAGTTTTTGCACAGAAGGATCATTTTACATTGTAAGACCTCAAAGTATTGTCAGGATCCATGGACATGATTTTTTGTTTGCCTGTAGATGTTTTTTTTAATGTTAGAGTGCTCATAGCTGTTGATTTGCTCTTTATGAACCACCAAGGACCAAACTTTAGGCTACATGTCTTTAATGTTCCTCTGAATAAACGGGTCATCTATATCTTAAATGGCCAAAAATTTTATTTAATACCTTTATTTAGCAAGAAGATATTAATCTAAATTTACAAAAATATTACTCAGTACTGCTGTTTTCAAGATTGATGATATGATAATGATATATGATAATGCAGTACTGAAAATCGGAGTGATGACAATTCAGCTTTGCCATCACGTGACATTTTAAAATCAGAAAACATCTCTAAAACGTAGTGATTAATATTAGCAAAACCTTTTTCAATATACTACAATAAAATCAAAACTCACTGATTCCAGACGTTTTAAATGTATGAAATATAACAGGACAGGTACAACATAAGATTTGAATAATGTTTACAGAACAGCAGCATTTTTATCTGGAGTCAGGTCTCAGGTGCCCAAGGAAACAGAAGCTGATGTTGATGCAGTAACTCACCCTTACAGTGGTTCTCATCCCAGGGGTAAACACAGTTCTGAACGCCGTTGCAGACCAGTGAGTTGTTGATGCACATGTTGCTGTGACAGAAAAAGGTGCTGCTGGAGCATGGAGCTGAAAAATAGAAAAGAGAAAAGATTAAACCTCTTAAAAACAAGGCAACGGCAGGTCTTTCTTCTCATAGCAGGACGTCAGCATTCGTCTGCGGATCTGTGTGCCTCATGCCTGTGCCACAGGCTGTGTAGCCGGTGTTGAGTGCAACACAATAAATCAAATCTAACAGCCATCACAAAACCCATCTGCCCCAGTTTCCATGAAGCTCTTGACTGAACAAACGTTTAGCATGCTAGTCAGAGTGGAGGGTAACGGAGAATGGAGAGAGAAGGAGAGGGGATAAGCCTGTATCTGAAGGTGAGTGCTGATCTCTGAGGAGGATGAATCCTTCAGTAAACCCGGACAGTCATCACATCTCCCTCTTCTAGTTGAACAGCGTCATTCTTTGCTCTCCATTTTACACCAAAACCCAACCACCACATTAGAGTCCTTACACAACTGCGGTGCTAGAGCGTGAGGGGAAAATCTTGTCTAGTTTATGTGACTAAGTGCTTCTGACAGAGGGTTGAAGAGGTTGTAACTTGCATTTTCTGGCAAGAGCTGCATGCTCCCAATATACTGTGCTCATCTCCAAAATTATTTCTTGCCTTCCAGCAGTGGTGCTGACAAAATCACACCACATCCTCAGGTAAATGATCACACGACACAAACAAATACATCTGAATAGATAGACAAATTAAAAAAACTGTGCCTAAGTTAGGTATTAAGGTACTTTAAGTAGGTATACGATTTATTTCTATGTCTTTTAATATTTAAAGGGATAGTTCACTCAAAAAGTGCAATTCTGTAATCATTTACCCACCCTCTCACTCAACCTTTATAAAATATAGTATTTTTGTTGAACACAAAGGTGAAGATATTTTGAACAATTCTGCAAACCACTGCTGAGTGCCTTAGTGCCCCAGCAGTGCCGATATACAGCCATATTGTACTGCTACAAGTGTGATATTGTGTTTATACAACAGTTTGATGGCATTATGGTGAATATAAAAAAAAAAAATCAAACACGGGGAGTCTCAAAAACCCTTTTGTATGAGGATCTACTTTCTTCTGCCACTCATTCTCATGTGCAGCTGACCGTCAGAACAGCAGAAACCATTGCTAATTCACAAACGTCACTTTAGAGTTAGTGTTTGAATGATTCTCTATTGCAGAGATGCCCAAACTAGGTTCCGCGGGACAAAGTTGGCCCTTGGTAACCTTTGATTTGGCCCGCCAACCAATCAGAAAAGTGATGGGGAAGATTGGGCTGAATCTCTCAAACAGAGATCGTCATTTCTAATTTTACAAAACCTTTTGTTTATTCGTTTAATTGCTGAGCTACAAAAAAAAAAACTGAAATTAAACGTTTCAATTAAATGTGAATTAATCAGATATTTTAAAGGGTAATGAAACCCTAAAACACATTTCTTTATATTTTGACAGATATATATGTGTGGCACGTTGTTAAAAACACTTTTAGGACACATATTTCACTATCGAGTGAAAATTTGTATATATAAAATTGAACTCTATTGTGTTATAAATGAGATTGTCTATGGTTTTATTGTAAGAAGTACATTATAAAATGTTCATTCATTCATTTATTTTCTTTTCGGCTTAGTCCCTTTATTAATCCGGGGTCGCCACAGCAGAACCGCCAACTTATCCAGCATGTTTTTACGCAGCGGATGCCCTTCCAGTCGCAACCCATCTCTGGAAAACATCCACACACACTCATTCACACTCATACACTATGGACAATTTAGCTTACCCAATTCATTTGTACTGCATGTCTTTGGACTGTGGGGGAAACCGGAGCATCCGTAGGAAACCCACGAGAACGCAGGGAGAACATGCAAACTCCACACAGAAACGCCAACTGACCCAGCTGAGGCTCGAACCAGCGACCTTCTTGCTGTGAGGCGACAGCACTACCTACTGCACCACATCCCATTATAAAATGTAATATATATAATTATTGATACGATTAAATATTTTTTTCTATATATTTTTTCATATTATTAAATAAAAAAAGGAACAGTATGATATACAGTTTCGTATATTTAGCTTTGGTCCACCACCCTCAATTAAGTTTGGTTTTTGGTCCTTCATAAGAAAAAGTTTGGGCACCTGTGCTCTTGTGTAATGTCTTAAGTGCTGACAAAACAAGCGATTTTGCTCACATTTTAAGATTAGAAGGCTGAACAGCCTAAAATGCCATCAGTCTACAGAGATTTCCCAGTATTTCTCTGTTGCAATTGGGATTTCACAATAATTAACCCCGAAAAAACCAAAGCAAAGCAAACACTTCCAGAATGCTATGGTATAAATACAGCATTTAAATAGAAAAATATAGAGACTTCATATGCCACTTACCTGTTCTATAATGTTTTGTTCAGCTGTAATTGGAAATTTACACTAAGAAAAATATATATGTCAATGGCTACCAGTTTCTCAATTTTACTTTAAAAGAAAAAATAAACTCATGAAGTCTGGAACCACTTGAGGATGAGTAAATTTTCAATTTTGGGTAAACTATACCTTTAACTGTGATAGACAGCATCAGCTATATTTGACTGCAGTCACTTTAAGGGCCAGATCACCCATTAGATCATGTATGATTGTTTAGCAAAACCGTTTTCTACTTGCAAGGATTCTGCTGGTAAAAAGATAAATCTACAAAGAGCTCGTCGAGGGCTTGTATGATCACTTGTAAACCACAGTGGATAAGAAAATGAATTGTTGCTTATTGCCAAGATGCTAGTGAAGGCATTAAATGTACCAACTAATCCAAACACAACTTGGCTCTGTCAATCTATTCACAGTGCTGCAAGGGTTTTCAGCATTTCTACAAACACTACAGTATGAAGAAAATAATTTGCATTTGCTATTGCTTCTACACTGCGCAAGATTAATATTCAGATGGAGTTGACATCGAATGCAGCAATTAATTATTCTGGCATTTATTAAAGTACTACACAGACTAGTGCAAAAACATTGATTTGTTCCTTGATCATTTTTCATAATTTGCATACAACTTTAAAAAGCATCTGTTTTAAAAAGTAAAAGCGAACAATTTTTATCAATTGTTCATAGCCAACATCTAAGTCATGAAGAAAAGATTCATTTAGTGTTTTCTTTCTTTTCTGCAGCCCTAGATACCTTCCAATTTTCCATCATGACTGACCCATTAGCATGAGAAATGTACACTATAGCCCTGTTATTTGATTTCCTATGCAAAGGTTGGGGGAGTAATTGGCTTTTTGATATCGCTGCTTTCTACAGAGATTACTTTAATTAACTTCACACTTTTTAAATGGCTAATTTTTAAATAAATGCCAGGTTGTTTGAGTCAGTTCCAATGTCATGATCATAGCGTATTCCAGTCTATTACTCGACATCTTTATTCTGACATTTCCAGAAACGTTAGTGATAAACATGCATGCTTGAAAGGAGCCGATTTCCATTTCTGCATTACAAATTTCTATTAGATTAAAAGGTGAATGTGCTTGGATAGACGTTGAAGATTATGACCGTTGACAATATTTCATCCAAGCACATGTAACAGTTAAACAGAGATGTACATCTCGTTATGTTAATAGCATGTGTTCCTAATGAAATTTGGCACATTATAATCTGGGGAAGAGTTCTCCTCGCTTTGTTTTCATGCTGTTTTCATACTGCGGCTAGAGAAGGCTTGCAATCCTTGAAAGGCAGACTCTGCCTAAAGCACATTACAAAATGAAATATAAATGATGTTTCTACCCAGCCTGCTGGCTTTAGCTTTTTTTTTTGGTAAGCTGACATGGCACAGACTTTTTCAAAGGTCACACTCTAACTTTTTAGTGCCATAAAAGTCACTGATTTCCCCACGAAATATGCTGAAATTCACTTCTTCTAGGTGCAAGCAGCTACTAATAGAGTTCAGTACATTTTACTGATTTGCATATTGTCTATGCCCGTATGTATTACTTGCACTGTAAAACTCAACAGTCAACTTTATCGAATGAAATGAGTGTAGTTAACTCAAAATGTACTGAAAGTTACTTCTACTCATTTGAAAAGAGTTTTGAACTCAGTGTTGAAGGTAATGATTTAATTAAATACCTCATTACTTCAACTTAAATGGATTAAGTTCACAGTACTCATATAGATTAGTTTTTAACTTAAATGGTTTGTAGCAATCGGTTTCCTCAAACGGTTTGAGTTGCCTTAACTTATTGGTTTTTACTGTACTCAAATTGCCTCTTTTACTCAAATGGATTAAGTTCACAGTACTCATTAGGATTAGTTTTTGAACATTTGTTGCAATCGGTTTCCTCAAACGGTTTAAGTTACCTTAACTGTTTGGGTTTTTTCAGTGTGTACTTTTATCCTGTAGTAATTTCAGGATCAAGAACTATACTTACGATCCACGAATGAAGTAAAGAGCATGCGGAAACGACTCAGTCTGCTGCTCTCATCGGCCCACATACGCACAACCCCCACGCCAGTATCCAGCATCACGTCGTTGGCCACTGTGCTGCAGAACTTGGCTTTCAGATTCTCAATGGCACTGCTGCCGTCATACACAGCCACAAAGTTCTTCTTGCACTCGTTCGAGTGCTCCATCTGGTACTCAAGGAAGCGGAGGTATACCTGCAGGGAGGAACCAACCTTTAACAAATGCATCCGCTACATTCGGCAAAATGCTGATTGGAAGGGGACAGGACAGAAAACAGCAACTTGCAAGAAAAGAATTTTGAGCAGAATGGAAAATACTGCTGCATTTTGGTCTGGCAGAGTGAACCAACCTAATCTATTGGGACTGCTTACTAAGAATAACAAAACAACAACAAAAAAGCTCCTGGCAATGTTTTCTTAAAGAAACTAGCCCCCTGAAAAATTCACAGGAAAGTTGCTCCTCATAACTCTTATGACTTATCTCTATGCTTTGTAATCATTCACTCTTCTGGCAAGCTCTTCAGGGATGTTTTTTTAGCCTGCTAAGTGTTTGGGTCTGCTCAGCACAGGTGAATGTGTAATCCCTCGACCATCTTAATGCTGTTTTCATCCCTCAGTCTTATTCCTAGTACTTGCTGAATCGGCTCTACCGCCATTTCTGCATCATTGGCCTAATACTTGCTGCTGCTGCATTGCTAATTTGAGCTCTCCTTGAAAAGTTTTCTCAGCAGAAAAAGGGTCGGGGGGCCTGATGGCCTCCTGCTTCAGTTTAAGGTGCTCATATATCTGCCTCTGGCAGAAGAGCAGGGTCATCTTATTTGATGAACTGCGCAAGCAAAGCCAAGAGGGTCACCTTGGACTGAGGTGGAGCACGGATGGTCCAGATGCAGTCCAACGCGTCTCCATTTTTGATCTTATCCTCTTCTTCCACCTGACTGGAGTGGATGACTCCGTCTGAACCACTGATCTCAAACTGGCAATCTGCCGCAGGAAAAGTTTGGAAGCAAGATAGAGATTAGGAAAAAAGAAAACCTAAAATGGCACTAGCAAAAAGAAAGCAAGAAAAAGCATTGGCTGCAAACTGAAGGTAAATAGAGGTTTGGTTGGAGAAAACAGATGGAAGGTCCAACAAGAGACACAGTCAGATGAACAGAAGAGAGGGAGTAGTGCTGGATGTCAGCAGCAGATAGCCTGAGCTGCCGCAGAGAATAGAAAGCACTTCAGATGGAATTGAAGTGGGGGGTGAAAATATTGAGGGGCTTACCTGGAATTGGATTTAGCAATCCACCGACGTGCAAATGAAAATCTGGGTCTGAAATGATAAGACAGATATCGCATTACCCAGATAGCACACGCTTGAAATCCCCTGCTACAAACATGCAATAAAATCCAGTTTAGGAGAGCCGTGGGTGCTGCGGCGCAGAGATCTGCCGTTTGATCTAATAGGCGGCATTTAGGGTTTGTCTTATTTGACCTTAAACACACAGAACATCTGAAACTCTTACAGCCGCTTCATCTGAACAAGATCCTGCCAAGAATTGTAATGCCTTAAAATCCAGTGAATCAAGCTGAAGTATCTGTATTCAAAGTTTAAGGACAAGGAATAACAAGCTTTCCTGGAAATTTCCTGCATTAAAGTAATAGATTTCATTGGAGCAAAAAAGGTCAAAGAATCCATCATTACTGAGTTTAAGGGACAGGTCGACCAAATATGAAAATGATCTCACCATTTGCTCACCATCAAGTGGTTTCAAACCTTTAATGGTTTCTTTTCACAAACACAAAAGAAGACATTTTAAAGTAACCATTCACACCCATAATATAAAAACAAATACGATGGAAGTAAATGGTGACAGATTTCCAGTTTTCATCAAAATGTCATCTTTTTGTTCAGCAGATGAAAGAAATCCAAACATGATTGGAACTTAATCAGTGAGTAAATGATCACAATGTTTTAGTTTTGGTTGAACTATCCCTTCAATTTAAATTTATGCTTTTAAATATATCCTTTTAGCATTCTAAACGCTGTCTACTTTTGATGTTAAAAAAAGTAACTTTACAGTTTTAAAAAATGACTTTTATTGACATATTAGCCTGGAACACAGAGTCATATTAAAACAATACCAGAAAAACTACTGACTCACATAATACTATATCACAACTAAAAATGTCAAGAACAGTCATTTTGCTACACTTGTCAGATCCGAGATCAAGGTCCCATAACGCATTTAAAAAGCATTAATAAATGAAATGAAAAACTTAAATAACAAGCTTTAGCAAACTGTTAATTGAAAGATATTTTTACAGAGAGAGACACCATAAATGAAAAAAAAAAAATAGTTGGCCACTGAAAATGATTACAAACCTGACTGTTATGAAATCTAGGCATGGGACGATATTCGGTTTCAAGATTTACAGCATTTTGGAAAAGTCAAGGTTTTATTACCGCTAAAATGTTCTGCCTTATACCATTCCTAAGGTATATGTAAGATTATTTAATGTATTTTTTATTTGTTGTAAAGAAATCTGTGTTTTTGAAACTAACGAAGAGAGCAGAAGTCAATGATTTATTTTAATTATTTAGCCTGACATGTTTACTGTTGCAAAACATTATAAATGTTTCTTAAAATAAATTAAATTGTGTTCAGTGAGAAAAGGTTTTTTTTTTTTGGTTTTACCCAGACATTTAAAAATAACTTATTTTAAAGCAGTAATCTTAATACTGTGATATTTTTATTCAAGGTTATCACACCGTCAGAAACTTATACCGGCCCATGCCTAACTCACAAGAGCAAGTGCTCACATTGACATTCAAAATGAATAAATCTGCATTTAATGGACTCTACTGTAGCGATTGCTGAATACAAAATACTGTTTATTACTGTTTGTAAAACATGCATCAAGTTTGACAGATAAACAATGCTGACGTGAGACAAGACTAAAAAGACTTAAACAAGGACTCTTTACAAGGTCCACTCTTTAAATTCAGAATGCATTAGTTTATCAGGCTCAAAGACAAAACCGCTTGCTTTCACTTCCAGGGTTACCTGCTATAAAAGTGTATTTGACACGAAAGCCTAAGCCTTCAAGCTCTTCGTCACTGATGAATTTGATCCACATGAAGCGGCCCGTGGAGGTGACCACACCTGGACTCTTTGGCCCGCAGAAGCGATCAATAAGAGGCGAGAAACCAAAGGGACCATCCCTTATCTCAATGTGGTCGAAGCGGCACTCAAAGGAAGGCTCGATATAGTATGTTTTGTCAAAGGCCAGCTGAATTCTCTGCCGAGGGAGAGCTGCAGGAGAGAGGGATATGAAAATGAAAGAGCAAACATTATATTTAGTCTGTGACACTGTAACCTGTGCTAACCCTTGGTCTATACTGCATGAAATACAATAATGCTGACACTTAAAAATGTAGACAATTGGTAAGCAATCCATTTGTTATGTGTGTGTGTGTACAGTATACAGTTGAAGTCAGAATTATTAGCCCCCCTTTGAATTTTGATTCTTTTTTAAATATTTCCCAAATGATGTTTAACAGAGCAAGGACATTTTCACAGTATGTCTGATAGTATTTTTTCTTCTGGAGAAAGTCTTTTTTTTTGTTTGTTATTTTGGCTAGAATAAAAGCAGTTTTTAATTTTTTAAAAACAAATTTAAGGTCAAAATTATTAGCCCCTTTAAGCTATATTTTTTTTCGATAGTCTACAGAACAAACCATCGTTATACAATAAGTTAGACTTCAACTGTATATGCTAAAGCTAGTTAAATAGTTCACCCAAAAAAGAAAAAGGTTATCAGTTTCTAGCATTCTTAAGAAAATTAGCTTTTGTATTCAACAGAGGAACTCAAATTGTGGAACATGTGAGTAAATATGACAGCATTTTCATTTTTAAAACATTATCAACTACCTATTAAACACACACAGCAGTTAATTAGCTTAGTTCCATTAAAATAACAAACGAATACACTGTTAACACCAAAAGACGTATTTGCTAAGGTTAAAATTAATGTTAACTAATGCTGTGGAAGAATTACTTTCATGTTACAAAATTAATCCTTACTGTAAAGTGATACAATAATACTATATTGTACAATCCAATCATAATACGCCAGTCAGATCCATACTCTGAAGCCACACACACATTTGTATTGATAGTATTGGTGGTTTACGAGGCCTCTTTATCCGCTTGTTGAGTGTAATGTCACACGAAGTGGCTTCCAGGTCCAAGCGCCGTATCAAACTGTAGGGGGAGACTCAATGAATGGTAATAATAGACGTTTTCAAATCGATGTAATACTTTCGAATATCACAATCACAATATATACATCAATATCTAATGTCCGATGGCCAGAAAGTGATTCATTTGGTATAAATTGTTAAAATATTGGTGTCTGAGATGCAGCAAGTCCAGAGACTGTTGTGTACACCATGATGACATGAAGACTTCCATAAAAGCAATAATGGTTCCATAAAAGCAAGTTGAAGATCATTTATGACTAAAAAATGATCATAGACGAATATTTTCTCAATTCAAATGAGTAGCAGCTTGGACCTGGAAACAGTATTCCATACGTCACGACTTCACAAGTGGATAGGCATAAAGTATTTTGTACTGTAATAACTGCTTATGACAGTATATGGCCTAACTCCACCCCTAAACACAACCCTCACATGAAAACCAAAAACAATGAGAAACAATCTGCATTTTTACATGTTCAAAATACTGCATTCTGTGTGATTTACGAGCTGTTGTCTCCACAAAGTCAACATTTACTGGTATTGCTATACATGCGGGGACCTCTCAACCTAAGGAATACAAGGTATACACACAAACACCAGGGAGAAACTTCTCAAAATGAGCAATACAAATGCCAATTTCACATCACATCCAGATTCCACATAATGAACAACAACCAAAGATAAACTCCCTTTCATAGCTCTGTTGAAAGAACTCGACAGCCCATAACACTGTAATGCACATTTCACTCTAATTAATTTTGACTCATCATTACAAATACAGGAATGTCCTCAGCAATCTTCAATTCATCACGGACAATAAATACACAAACATGCGACACAACGAGACAACTAACTAAATTTTGAAATGTAGGTCACCTGCTTGAGGCACAACAACCATAATCATATTAGTCTCTGAAACAAATAACCAGTGTCACTGTTGATTTAGCTTTGTCTGGCTGCGTTTGCTGCAGCTCGCATTAAAACCACAGACACTGCACATTCTCCAATCATTTATCAAGAAGAAACGAAAGCTTCCTTCTGTTTTGCATAGGAAGCCATTTAAATATGCATGGAATAATTATGCATTCAGGTGAAGATTGCAGTGAATTAAGGTAATGCAGAAGACAAACAGAGCTACAAATAAACTGCATTCTCCATCATCAGCAAGTGTTTAGCATGCCTAGTTAAATTGTCCTATTTTTTAATCCAATATGGATTACATAATAAACTATATTTATTGTTTAAACACAATATTATTATTATATATATATATATTATTCTTCACAAATCTCATTATAATATCTCACATAAAAATATGCTTGGAAGAAATCAAAAGACTCAAGCGTGTCCGATTGTCTGTAAACGTGTTTCATCCACAGGGGGCGCTCTTGAACTGCTTGAAATACTGTTGCGAGCGATGCTGTTAAGAGAATGAAATTAGTTTTGCATTTACCATAATAATAAAGAGAGAGAAGTGTTCTTAAGTACCCGGAGGAAAAAATACAACACTCCTATATTAGAAAACATCATTAACTTGAGGCAGCCGTCAATCACGCTGTCATTAACTGTTCCTGTCAGTCTGACATCTAACAGCTGATAAATAGCCGGAGACACATCTTTTCTTTAGCTTTTAGCGAGGTTACCTTCTAGGATGTACACACACTCCTTGTTGGGTGGATATGAGTTTGGATAGTTCGGAGATGTGAAAAGCCCTCCGTTGATATTTCGGGTCCACTGGCCGCACTGTTCAGTGCTGGACGGAGATTCACCCACATTTTGGGTCTCTGTGAGAAAAGACAGGGGGATGAAGGAAACATGAATGAAATGGGTTTGGCTGAAATCAACTAATACGCAGATGAATAACAGTTACTGAAGCAGCAGTTGCATGAATGTCATCGACCACACAATCTGACACAGATTTCAGTAAGTATATATAAAAAGGTATTTTTAGCTTAGAAAAAAGAGACTGAGACAAAAATACCTTTAACACTAGTCTGATCTGTTTTTGCATTTTAATGAGGTCAAATATTGGTGTCATTCCTGTAATTCAATGTCTTTTGTGTCCTCATAAAAGAACATGAAACTACTGCTGTAAAATGTTTAGCGTTGATTTGATTTTCTCATGAATTTAAAGTCAGTAAAGTTGTCATGTAAAATATAAGTAAAAAGATGTTTTAGTTTGAGATAAAAATGTCTGTTCGAAAGGAGTGCATTTGAATTTTTAATCTTTTCCAGTTTAATCAGGTCAAAGATTTGTGTCATTTCTGTGACACAGTACCTTTTGTCCTCAGTAAAGATCATGAAACTACTGATAAAAATGTTCTGCATTTATCTTAAAAGCTTCGTCTTAAAAACGTCATAATTTTTACTTATTTCTAAACATTTTACAAGGATTTCAAACAGACAAATATCACAAATGTACTCCGTCTCCAGTACTGTTCATGCAATTTTAATGATGAACATACCGTATGACATTCTTTTTTTCACTTTGCCTGATATATCTTTTTAATGTATATAAAGATTAAAAAAACAAAGGTTTTTAGTCTCTCAAATTATTGTCTCTTACTTTGATTAGTGGCCTTGACCTAAATTGACCATCATATATATGCCATACAGTACCATCAAACAGCTGACATCACATCTTTTATGAAATAACAACTAGGGAGGGAGATACAGGGCCTTGTTTTGATAATAATCTATTTTTACTTATGTTATTTTGCATTCTTTGTTCAAAACAAACATAATCCCCCTGTTATGGAGAATAAGAAAAAATAATATAATATAATATGTTCTTGAAAATTCTACTCTATTCTTATAACATAGTTCTGTTATATTGTAAATTCTGTTGTTTATTTGACAGATTTTTCTGCTCAGACTTAATGTACTGGCTGATTTTACATCAAATTATCCACTCTACATTATGTCCACTCTGTTAAGTCAGACAACTGTTAAGCAATATTTCCATTCACAATAATGTCATGTCACTGTAATTTCAGATTGTGTAGTTTCTAATTTATACACCCAAAGTTGACCAGCAGTATTTCACACTTTAATATCTCAATCATGTTAACACAATCTGTTATACACAAATAAAGAAGTATTTTGAGTATCATGATGAAAAAAATTTGCACTCAAAAATGTATGTTTGTTCAAACTACTTACAGTGCACAGCATAATTGAGTACACTCCATTTTAAAAATGAATATTTTTATCCATTTCTCAGTGAATATGGGTAATATATATTGGTGCATTTGAACAAAACAGATTTATTAAACAGATATATTTATTAAAATAATATTTTAGTCACAGAACACTGAAAGATAACACAAATAAATTCAAGCTAAATATATATATAAAAAATAAAACAATTCAACAAATTACAATTACAATTCAACAAAATTGTGTATGTATGTATATATATATATATATATATATATATATATATATATATATATATATATATATATATATATATATATATATATATATATATATATTTCTCTTGATTTTTTGCTATTTTTGAAATTTCTATTTAATATTTTCCCTTACATATAAATTTGGGCTACTAATTTTTGAACTGTTATTGTAAGTGATTTTGTTAGATAAGCTTCAGATTTGGCTTCAGTACTGACTAATCTATAATGTATATGCACAAATATAATATTGTAAAGCATCCTATAGAAAATATTGATATAAATAGAGATTTGTGAGGGGTGTACTCATATTGTCACGCTGGTATACAAAGAAGTCAGAGATGGTTATCTTTTCATTTAGTTTATTCAACGTAAATCATAAAAGGTATCACACAGTGCTGGGCAATGGAAGATCATCCGAGGAACACCTCATACGTCTTCGCCTGGTAAACCTGGCTAAAGTCAAGACGGGGTTAACACTCCTCACACCTCCGTTGGTGGCAGTGTGCACAAAGTGCAGGCAGGTGAATATAGATCTTCAGATGAGGTAAGACAATAAAGACACTTCCCTTTATCAGTGCGATGATTACGAAGACTCAGGAGGAACATCCATGGAAGAAGAGAAGACGAGGGAGCTTGGGTGAAGACAACCATACGACTTCAATACCGGACGATGAGTGAACGGAGGAGGTGAGATTATATAGTGTCCGGGCTAACAGTGAACAGGTGCGGGTAATTAATAATCAGGGGAAGGTTCTCGGGATTGGATGGGACTGGTGTGAGGTGGTGAAGCTGGATTGGGTGAGTGAGGACGAGCCGGGGATGTTACAGTACCCCCCCCTCCACGGGTGACTCCTGGCACCCTAGATCGACGGCGGGGACGGCCACGTCCTCGTGGAGCTGGACGATCGGGATGTCTCTGATGGAATTCTTCGAGGAGAGATGGATCTAAGATGTCATCGCGGGGGATCCAGGATCTCTCCTCAGGGCCAAAGCCCTCCCAGTCTACAAGGTACTGGAGCTGACCGTCCCGCCGCCGGGAGTTGAGGATTTCCTTGACCTGGTAGATGTTATCACCGATGACTTCCGTTTGGTCGGGAGGGGGGGGTGGTTCGGGTTCTGCAGAGGGAGGAGATACAGGATTAGTGTAGGGTTTGAGGAGGGAAACATGAAAGGATGATGCTATACGGTACTGTGGTGGAAGGTTCAGACGGTAGGTGACAGGATTGATCTGGGAGTGAATAGTGAATGGTCCCAGGTAGCGGGGACTCAGCTTTCTGCAGGGCAGCCGGAGGCGAATGTCTCGGGTAGAGAGCCATACCTTATCTCCTGGTTGGTATATGGGATTAGGTAGTCGGTGACGGTTGGCTTGCTCAGTGTACCTCCGGACTGCCCGCTGAAGATGGACGTGAGCTGAGTCCCAGACCCTCTCGCTTTCCTGGAACCAGTGATCAACCGCGGGCACTTCTGATGCTTCCCCATTCCAGGGGAACAAGGATGGTTGGTAGCCTAGGACACATTGAAAAGGGGTTAGTCCAGTAGAGGATTGACGAAGAGAATTTTGTGCATACTCAGCCCACGGAAGATACTGGCTCCAGGTGTTTTGATGAGCATGGCAGTAGGAGCGTAAAAACCGGGAAATCTCTTGGATTTTACGCTCGGTCTGACCGTTGGTTTGCGGATGATAGCCAGAAGATAGACTGATGGTGGTGCCCAACAGGTGGAAGAACGCCCGCCAGACCCGGGAGATAAACTGTGGACCTCTATCCGACACGATGTCTTCGGGGAGACCATAGTTTCTGAAGACGTGATGGAACAGGGCCTCAGCTGTTTCAAGGGCTGTGGGAAGACCTTTGAGAGGTATTAGTTTGCAGGATTTGGAAAACCGATCTACAACCACTAAGATCGTGGTGTATCCTTGAGAGGGGGGTAGATCGGTGGCAAAATCCACACCAAGGTGTGTCCAGGGTCGGCGGGGAGTGGGCAACGGCAACAGTTTTCCTTCAGGTAGATGGCGTGGAGTGGTAGTGATGGCACAGACCGAGCAACCCTTAACGTACTGGGTGACATCATGGGCCATTTTAGGCCACCAATACCTTTCTCTGAGAAGCGAGAGGGTTCGCCTGCTACCTGGGTGTCCTGAGCCGAGGGAGGTGTGTGTGCTAGTGAGGAGTGGTATGCGAAATCTCGTGGGTACATAGCACAAGCCTGGTGGGAGACCAGGGGGAACTGGTTCTTCTAAGGTGGCTAATCGGATCTCTTCATCGATTTGCCATAATATGGGGGCCACAGAGATGGAAGGAGGAAGAATAGTTTCAGGGGAATCGTTACGAGGCTCAGGTGAGTAAAGTCTGGATAGGGCATCGGCTTTGACATTCTTGTGCCCAGGTTGGTAGGTGATGGTAAAATTGAAACGAGCGAAGAAGAGAGACCAACGAGCTTGGCGAGCATTCAGACGTTTAGCATCTCGGATGTATTGAAGATTTTTATGGTCAGTGATGACGGTGAAGGGGTGCTGGGCTCCTTCAAGCCAGTGACGCCACTCTTCGAGTGCTAGTTTGATGGCTAATAGCTCGCGGTCACCGATCCCATAGTTTTGTTCAGCAGTAGACAATTTCCGCGAGTAGTACGCGCAAGGATGGAGGGATTTGGGTTCACCAGACCATTGGGAGAGTATAGCACCTACTCCAGTGTCTGCGGCGTCCACCTCAACGATGAACGGGAGGTTGGGATTCGGATGACGTAAGACGGGTGCTGTGGCGAACTTTGACTTAAGGTGATCGAAGGCTCGGTACGTCTCAGGGGTCCAGGTGAGTACTTTCTTTCCTCCACGGAGCAAGGAAGTGAGAGGAGCTGATAAGACACTGTAGTTCTTTATGAACCGCCGATAGAAGTTGGCGAATCCCAGAAAACGCTGAAGTTCTTTTATGGTTTTCGGGTATTCCTATTTTGATACTGCGTCTACCTTGCACCGTTCCATACTCACTCCTTGTGGGGTGATGACATACCCGAGGAAGGATATCGTGGTCTGATGGAATTCACACTTTTCGGGTTTGAGGAATAGTTGGTTTTGACGTAAACGTTGAAGTACTTGGGTCACATGGGCTTGATGCTCTTCAAGATTACGGGAGTAAATAAGGATGTCATCAATATATACAATAGTGAAACGATGAAGGAAGTCTCTGAAGATCTCGTTCATGAAACTTTGGAAGATTGAGGGACTATTTGCCAGTCCGTAGGGCATGACGAGGTACTCGTAGTGGCCGGAAGGTGTAACAAAGGCCGTTTTCCACTCGTCCCCCTGGCGGATGCGGATGAGATTGTATGCACTCCGGAGGTCTAGTTTGCTGAATACCTTAGCCTCTCTCAGTTCTTCCAAAGCAGCAGGGACTAGAGGCAGAGGGTAGGCAAACTTGACGGTAGCAACATTAAGTACTCGGTAATCGATGCATGGTCTGAGTCCTCCATCTTTCTTGGCGACAAAGAAGAAGCTGGAGGCGGCAGGAGAGGTAGATGGTCGGATGAACCCATGCTGGAGAGCTTCACTGATGTAATTGTGCATAGCTTCATGCTCAGGACGGGACAAAGGATAAATCCTTCCGTGTGGCAACTTGGCATCGGGCAACAGATCAATACAGCAATCCCAGGACCGATGAGGGGGTAATTGGGTGGCTCGTTCTTTGCTGAAGACGTCCAAGTACTCATGATATGCTGAGGGAATGGGATGGCTGGAAGGAGAAGTGGCTTGTATGCTTGTACTCTGCAGGGGTAATGAAGTGGAGTGACCAGTAGAGGGGGTAATATGACAATTACTGTTGCATCTGGATCCCCACTCGAGGATATCGCCAGTTTCCCAGTTAATACTGGGTTGGTGCTGAATAAGCCACGGTCGTCCCAGGATGACATCCACATTAGCACGAGGAAGAATAAGGAGGGTAAGTTTCTCTTGATGATTCTGATTCAAACGAAGGGTGATAGGCTTGGTACGGTGATTGATTTTTCCTTCTCCTAGCGGCGAGCTCTGGATGGTGGTGATGCGGTACTGGACTTCATTCCTCACTGAAGGAATATTATAGCGGGAGATGAAAGTGGAGGATATGAAGTTCCCAGCGGCTCCGGAGTCCAGCAAAACATGTACGGGAAAAGTTTGATCGTGGATTACCAACTCTGCAGAAATATGAGGTATGGTGGATACTGTGGGTGTGAGGATGACTTTACTCACCACTAGTCGAGGTGGGCGGATGGGACAGGTGGCTATCCGGTGAGTTGATTCTCCACAGTAGAGGCAGAGCTGATGTTGAATACGTCGCTGGCGTTCCGTGGCATCGAGCCGGTAGGAGTCCGTAACCATAGGTTCTTCTGGGTCCTGCATAATCGTGGGAGATTTGAGCGGTGATGGAGAATCATCAAAGAGAGAAGAACAAGCAGATAAGTGCTGGCACACACTAATAGTCTTCTTGATGAAGGATTCAAGGTTCGCATCGTCATCATAAATGACCATCTGTTTACGGAGGGAGGGTTTCAACCCTTTACGGTAAGCAGCCAGAAGCGCCACTGGGTTCCACCCACTGCTGGCGGCAAGTGTCCGAAACTGCAACGTATATTCGTGAATAGACATCCTCCCTTGTGATAAATTCATGAGTTCGTCGTGCACTGATAAAGGGGTAAGTGGAACTGAAAATACCTCCTTAAAGTGAGTGACGAAGGATTGGATGGTGGTTATCACTGGGCTACGAGTACTCCACAACGCATCTGCCCATTGTAACGCTCGACCTGAGAGAAGGGAGATAACAAATGCAACTTTGGAAAGTTCGTTAGGGAATTGCACAAGGTTGGCTTCAATATATAAAGAACATTGTAGTAGAAACCCATTGCAGGTGCTCGGATCCCCAGAGTAACTCATTGGTCGAGCTAGTGGAGTACTCTGTGTCACCACCAGGTTGGAGCTAGCGCTCATGGATGCGGAAGGCAACTCACTTCCGGTTAACGTAGCGTTAGCTTCCATGTTGTTGTTGTTGTTTGGTCCGGTATTCTGTCACGCTGGTATACAAAGAAGTCAGAGATGGTTATCTTTTCATTTAGTTTATTCAACGTAAATCATAAAAGGTATCACACAGTGCTGGGCAATGGAAGATCATCCGAGGAACACCTCATACGTCTTCGCCTGGTAAACCTGGCTAAAGTCAAGACGGGGTTAACACTCCTCACACCTCCGTTGGTGGCAGTGTGCACAAAGTGCAGGCAGGTGAATATAGATCTTCAGATGAGGTAAGACAATAAAGACACTTCCCTTTATCAGTGCGATGATTACGAAGACTCAGGAGGAACATCCATGGAAGAAGAGAAGACGAGGGAGCTTGGGTGAAGACAACCATACGACTTCAATACCGGACGATGAGTGAACGGAGGAGGTGAGATTATATAGTCTCCGGGCTAACAGTGAACAGGTGCGGGTAATTAATAATCAGGGGAAGGTTCTCGGGATTGGATGGGACTGGTGTGAGGTGGTGAAGCTGGATTGGGTGAGTGAGGACGAGCCGGGGATGTTACACATATATGCTGAGCACTATATTTAAAATGAGTTGCAACAACACAACACTTAATTATTTTTTGTTCAATCTACTTAAATTTGTAAAAATGAATGTTAACTTAATTCCTTCTTGTTGTCTCAACACAAATCAATTGTGTGGAACCCAGCATTTTTTTACAGTGTACTAAATACCATGAATGACCCATTCAACATTTACAGACCAAGTAACTGAAATCTGCACAGGAACAGAAAAAAAATGGAGTGTACCGGTAGGACTGTCACAGTTGACAGTACAGATAAGAGTGTGATAATGCGTGAGTCATACCTCTAATTTTCTGCGCCAGGGCAAATCCCTCTTCTATTACAATGAGGAGAACCCAGGCTGCAAACAAGAGTGAGCAAGAGCATATCAAACGTTAGCAGACAAACATAGTCACGTGACATCACATCATACTGTGTCCTTCATCTGACACTGTGTTCAGGACACCCGTACACAAAAGTGTAAATTCTGTCATTATTTAATCACCCTCCACCTGTTCCAACCAGCCTGCTTTTAGTTCTTCTGTTTAATCACGTGAAGAACCATATAGGGTAACTTCATTGACATTGATTAAAATGATTAAATATATATAATCATTCATTCATTTTCCTTCGGCTTAGTCCTTTTGTTTATCAGGGGTTGCCACAGCGGAATGAACTGCCAACTATTCCAGCATATGTTTCACACAGCGAATGCCCTTCCAGCTGCAACCCAGTACTGGGAAACACCTATACACTCTTACATGCACACATACACTACAGCCAATTTAGTTTATTCCATTCACCTATAGCGCATGTCTTTGGACTAGGGGAAACCTATGGCAACAAGGGGAGAACATGCAAACTCCACACAGAAATGCCAACTGACCCAGCAGGGACCTGAACCAGCAACCTTCCTGTTGTGAGGCAACAGTGCTAACCACTGAGCCACCCAAATATATAATCATAAGAGCAAAATTGTTTTTTTGTAATAATCCCCAGTAATGTTCCAGGAATTTTTCCAATGCATATTACAATGAGTTCCATATAAAGAGATAATAAAGGATATTTTGAAGAATGTTGGATTTTTTCCAACTTTGGATGTCAATGGCTATCAATTTCTAACATTCTTACAAATATCTTTTTTTTCTTTGTTTTCAACATAAAAAAAGAAACTCATAAAGGTTTGGAACTACTTGAGCGTTGGTTATTGATGAGGTACAATTTCATTTTTAGCTGAACTATCTATTAAACACTATAGAACTATCTCAGGAGTTATTTTAATCATTTTTAAATGTTGTAATTTACTAAATTTGTTAAAATAAACCCCAAGTACCTTGATTTTTCCTAAATATGTGTATATTTCATTCTGTCATTGATTTTTGTTTTTATTAAATGACAAAAAACAAAAAGAGTTTTGAGTATTTCTACCTTGAGTGGCCATAATGGTCAAACTGGCCACATGCATTTCAGCGTATGCTACTTTTTCCCATGCCTTTGATTATGTGTGCCTCTGTTGCCAAGCAATGTTCTGCTAACAAAATCATTCTAATATAAATAAAACACTTCAGACATGTTGTTCAAACTTTCAAAAACAACATTTTCACTGCTATGAAAAAGACTTTGAATATTCTTTTTTTTTTTTTTTAAAGTGAGCAATGAATCTTTGGGGACAGTCTATATAACCAAAAATATTGTATTTTTAGGATAATGCTTTCATAAAATCAGTGGTGGAAAGAGTACAGAAAAAACATACTTGAGTAAAAGTACCATTACTTGCCCAAAAATGTAGTGCAAGTAGAGTTAAAGTATCTGTTGTAAATATTACTCAAAGTATGAGTAAAAAGTAGCCCATTGAAAAGTACTTAAAAGTAGTAAGTAGTGAGTAGTGAGTATCACGCTGTGAAAAACTGATGTGTTTACATGCAATTTGTGTAGGGATGTGTGTAAACGTAACATTCTGTAGTGCATTTAGTTCTTGTTTAAGGTCATTTGTTTAAGGACATCCTCTTGGACACTTTTAATGCTTCCAAATGGTTTGCTGCATTATAAAGTGCCCATGTCTTCAAGTAGTTCAGTATAGGGCTGGGCCGATAAACAATATTATATAAAATCGTGATAAAAGCTGTCAATATCAATGATAAGCTCTGGACTTTTCTACTCTATATTGATCTAAGAGCCGATCACACAGCAAAAAATATACAACAATGGAAATCTAAAAGTGTGTTGATATTAGAGATGTACGAGATTTTAGAGCAGAAAGTTGCTGGGCAATGGAGGCACATAATCAAAGGCACGGGAGAAAGTAGCATACGCTGAAATACATGCTGCCAATTTGACCATTATGGCCATTCAAGGTAGAAGTATTCAAAACTCTTTTTGTTTTCTGTCATTTTAATAAAAAAAAATAACAATGATAGAATGAAATGTACACATATTTAGGATTCGAAAATTTATCGGCCGAAAATGTTATGCCATTTAACGGACCCTCTAATTTTTGTGGCTCCAGTCATTGTTTGAGGTACTCTTTTAAACCTGGAAGCATTAACAACTTGTATCGAAATATATATCGTTATTGTTCAATATGGAAAATCATTTTTGAGATTGCATCTTTGCCATATCGCACAGTCCTAGTTCAGTATGATGCGATTTTTTTTCTACGTGTGATTTGATTGGACAGAATGGATTGATTTTTCTATTTAGCCAACCCCATAGACAAGAAAAAATAAAGTAGTGACTAGACATGGGATGATAACCGTTTTCAAGGTATACCGCGGTTTGGAAAAGTCTAGGTTTTAAAACCGTCAACATTTTCTGCAATACCGTTTCTAAGGTATGTGTACGATTGTTTTATTTATGTTTTTTTTTGTTTTGTTTTTAGGACAATATCTCCAGCAGAAAAGATGCCATTTTAAATTGTAAAAAAATCTGTTTTTTAAACAAATAAAAGACAGCAGAAGTTAATAATTCATTTGGCCTGACACGTTTACTGTTCTAAAATATTTTAAATGTTTCTTAAAATAAAATATATTGTGTTCAAAAGGGAAAAAGTTTTAGTTTTTTACCCAGACATTAAAAAAGAATATATTTTAGCGCAGTCATCACAATACCGAAAATCCGTTAAATCGTGAGATTTTTATCCAAGGTTATACCGTCAGAATCTTATACCGGCCCATGCCTAGTAGTGACTGCAGGTTGAAGAAAAGTAGAGGAGTAAAAGTACCGATACAGCATTAAAAATGTATGTACATTTTTAAAACATTAGTAAATTGCAATTGAAAAACTACCCAATTACAGTAGTTTGAGTATTTGTAATGTGTTACTTTCCACCACTGTATAAAATATGACAACAGACATTCAAAGCTTGATTCTAAAATCTCCAAAGTAGCTTTGATTGTAAATTTGATGTGAAAATAATTTGAACATGGATATTTTCAAAACCACAGCGTTTTCTATTCGATGTGTCTATTTGTCCACATGCAAATGCAGTATTAGATCACTGAAACGGAACATTTTTGATCTGTCCACCTTACTCACAACTTAACACTTTCTGATTTTGATTGTGAATAACTTACACTTTTTGCAAATCTGCTTTGGAGCAATAACTATTGTGAAAAGAGCTATACAGATAAACTTACATTTAATTGAACTAAAAAACTGTATGTAAAACCAAACAAAACTGTGTACGTGCTGACTTAAAACCACACCACAGCAAAAGCTATAGCGCAGCATGTGTAAATCTGTTTGAATAGTGTTGTCGCTCTGTCTGAAAATGACTGTCCGACAGAACTGATTCATTGTGTGGAGGCAAAGGCCAGGGGCGATGTGGGCACACACACACAGGCACATTGATCACCCCAAACCCCTCTATTACTCTCCGAACCCCGCAGCATGAGGACAGGCATAAATCCAGCAGCCTGATCAATTGTTTAAGATCCTTGTCGTGTCGTAACACGTCTTGCACTTGACGCACATCTCTGACACAAGGCCAGATGGTCAACCATTCCCAGCCTGCAAAATGTGTAATTAAGTGTCACAGTATCACACACAGCCACATTGTTGATTTAATTATGATGCGGTTTTAATTAATTTCCTTCTGGATTTTGGGAGTATTAATTATCTTGACAGAATATGAAGCAATGAGTGGTTTCAGGTGTGTTTATAGTCGCTGGTCAGTGAATTTGTATGAATTTTAAGAAACGCATCACTTTCAGGGTAATCAGTGGCCATTCATCCAGTATGATGAGATACAACAGAAGACAGCAAGCCACAAGGGCATTGTGTTAGCTTTCAATCTGCTGCTGCTTTTACAGCCAGTGTGTAAATTTAATCAAATAGACCCTTTTCAGATTTCCAGGGTTTTTGAAAAGAGGAAGTCATCATTGATTGATGATGCAGTAAGTACACTTCTATAGTGGTGAATGGAGGAAAATAACAAATGCCAGATAAAAACAATCCTTCATAACAGAGAGAAATAGAGAGAGAAAGATTCTGATCTATTATTTTTAATTTGTATTTTTATTTAATTATCATTATTATTATTATTATTTTATATCCTATTATTTTTTACCACAACTACTTTTTACTGTGTTTACTATGCTTTTTTAATAGATACAGTTGAAGTCAGAATTATTAGCCCCCATTTGATTATTAGCCCCCAAATGATGTTTAACAGAGCAAGGATATTTTCACAGTATGTCTGATAATATTTTTTCTTCTGGAGAAAGTCTTATTTGTTTTATATCGGCTAGAATAAAAGCAGTTTTTAATTTTTTTAAAACCCATTTTAAGGTCAAAGCAATATATTTTTTTCGATAGTCTACAGAACAAACCATCGTTATATAATAACTTGCCTAATTACCCTAACCTGCTATAAACCTAGTTAAGCCTTTAAATGTCACTTTAAGCTGTATAGAAGTGTCTTGAAAAATATCTAGTCAAATATTATTTACTGTCATCATGACAAAGATAAAATAAATCAGTTATTAGAAATGAGTTATGAAAACTATTATGATTAGAAATGTGTTGAATAAAATCAAGAGAGAGATTTAATTAAGGGCAGTGGATCATCTCCTTCATTAATAATGGGATAGATTATTTGGAGTTGGAGAACTTCCAAATATCCGTCTAATTCACAACACATTCGAAAACACATTAACTTGTTCTTAACCTCTTTATAATATGAATTTGGGGAACTCTTAATTAATGTTAGTTTTCTGTCTTCACACAACTGTCCACTAATGACCGGTTTAAATGCATCTCGTGATCAAATGCAGCTTTATATAAACAATTCTAGTCTTGTTAAGATAATTGACATGCTAACTTCTGAACATGATTATAAGGCAACCCCAAAAAAGTGCTGTTTGCATATGTGTGGCTTTAGTTGTTCCAACGATTTATCCTATATTTTAAATAGTTTGTAATATGAACGTATTTATTTGTATAGGGATTTCACATATACATTTGTGGATATGCACGTTTATATGTAGCTTCATGTAAAATGTGGCTGATTATGTGGAGATGCATCATCGGAACCTGTGAAGGAGGTTTATAACTTTTTTGTTAAAGTGTAGTCCACTACGATATCATATTTGAAACTTTAGTTGATGTGTGATGTAGCTGTGTGAACATAAACAACTCTGAATGTAATCTCTGAATCTCTGAATGTAAGACGCTCAAAGTTCAATGCAAAAAGAGACATTGCCTTTTTACAAAGATAGCTTAGCAAAGCTTACAGCGAACAAAGTTTGGGGACTACAAAAAAATACATCTGGGTTAATGATCTCATAAACCCTTCATATTACGAATATATACACCCTGCGCAGTGAAGGGGCGTGGCCAGAGGCGCTGTAATGTTATAACAGAGACGCTTCCTGGTGATGTGAGGCTGTTCTGCCAATCACAGCACATTATGTTAGCTGACCAATCAGAGCCTCTTGAGGGCGGGTCTTCGGAGGAACTAGGAAATATGACCGTCGTTTTCATGTTAGCTGAGTAGCTGTATATAATCAAAGTAAGATATATGAAAAAATAACGTGATTTTCTACAAGTGAAGCATGAGCACACATTGCTATGCATCTTATAAACACAACCAAGCCTTAAAAATACACTCTGGACCTCCCCTTTAATGAATATTAATTGAAACTTCTTTTTGAGGGAGCATTTTATTTTTATTGTTAGGTAGTTTTCAGCTATTTTAAGAACATTTAAATCAGGGCTGCACAATATATATTACTTCAGCATCGATACTTCAATGGGTGAATCTGCAATAGTCAGATAGCAGGACCTGTGATGATGAGTTTGGATTGTAATTAACCAGAAAACACAGTTCAGTACAAAGTTTCATCCCAATAAAAAGAGTGTAAGATTTATTTAAGGGCATTTGTACACTAGAAATTATCAAATTTGTAGAATTAACAAAGATTAATAATATTTAATCAATTCTACAATTAAATAATACAGTAGTCAACATTTAAAGTACAGTTGCAATCAGAATTATTCAACCCCCTAATTTATTAGCCCCCCTGTTTATTTTTTCCCCAATTTCTGTTTAACGGAGATAATTTTTTTTTAACACATTTCTAAACACAATAGTTTTAATAACTCATCTCTAATAACTGATTTATTTTATCTTTGCCATGATGACAGTAAACAATATTTGACTAGATATTTTTCAAGACACTTCTATACAGCTTAAAGTGACATTTAAAGGCTTAACTAGGTTAATTAGGTTAATTAGGCAGCTTAGGGTAATTAGGCAAGTTATTGTATAATGATGGTTTGTTCTGTAGACTATCAAAAAAAATTCTTAAAGGGCTTCTTAAAAGCTTAAAGGGGCTAATAATTTTGTCCTTAAAATGGTGTTTAAAATATTAAAAACTGCTTGTATTCTAGCCGAAATAAAACAAATAAGACTTTCTCCAGAAGAAAAAATATTATCAGACATACTGTGAAAATTTCCTTGCTCTGTTAAACATCATTTGGGAAATATTTAAAAAAAGAAAAAAATTCAAAGGAGGTTCAATAATTCTGATTGCAACTATATATCTAAAAAGTACTTCGAAATTGTCCCAAGACAGGAATGAATGTTGTTGTGTAGTTTTAGTACAACTTTTATAAAAGGTTTGATCCACTTCAAAAGTTGACTACTTTATAAAAATGTTATTTTACAATGCTAGATTATATAATTTCTGCATCTCAATACTGTCCAGAATACAGTAAATCTCTATTTAATTAATTGAAATGTGCTTATTATATTTTATGCAGACTCACTCCCCAACAAAATCATCACAATCAATGTAAAATTATAAGTCATCTTGTGAAATGATGTTCATATGGCAATATATGATTGCAGAAAAACAAAAGATTTTGTGAATGCTTTTGTGATGTGTAAATCTATGCACAGTAAGAGAAATAATAACATATTTATGATTCAAGATTTGTCAATGCACATTTTATGTCAATGACCTCTCCTACAAATTGTTAAGTGCAGTCACATCACTCTTCACTTTATTGACTGTGACTGCTTAGCTTAATTAAGATCACAAACTTCTTCAATTTGCAGGATTGAAGGAAGTCCATCAAATGTGTAGATGGCATTTGTGTTGCTGTTGTATGTGTATATTTTGCACATTGTGCACAATGTCATGTAACAATTGCTGACACTTCTGTAGAAATTTTGCATGCTCAAAGTGAAGTCTAGGCTTAAGCCATGATCAAAGGAGAATTGGAGCTAGAAAACTTTCTTCGGACACTGTGACATTTGTAGCATGTTAAATAAAAAAAAACACACACACAATCTATTCTACTTTCTGTCAGGGCTGCAGTTTTAAGTTTATGATTTAAATTCAGCTAAAAGGTAATGTGGTGACATATTGATTTTCTACTAGTCAGTTGGTTAATCTGCAGGTTAGAGTTCATCGAACTTGAGCTTTGGAATATGCAAAATTTATATATTATGAGCTTGCAAATGCAGTGTAGTGCGACACGATCACGAATATCCATCTTTTTTACTTCATGGGTTGCATTCAGAAGAACTGAAAAAACTATTTAAAGTAATAAGGTTGCACTACAAATAATCGGTAACACTTTACAATAAGGTTAATGTTAGGTAATGCATTTACTAACATGAACATTTAATGAACAACACATTTATTACAGCATTCATTCATCTTTGCTAATGTTAGTTAAATAAAATACAGTTGTTTATTGTTAGTTCATGTTAATTCACAGTGCAACAAATGTTAACATGCTTGAATTTGGATGTTAATAATGCATTAGTAAAGGTTGAACTATGATTAATATATTCTGTACAAGTATTGTTTATTATTAGTTCCTGTTAGTAAATATGTTAACTTATGAAACCTTATTGTGAAGGGTAACCAAATAATCCATATCTGTGGTAAAAACTAACTGAGATGCTATTTTTGCTTCTTGCTCTGTTTTTAATGCATCATGACAATAATATTAGGCTTAATATTGCTTATTATGACATTGGTATGACAAGGATACCTATGAAAAAAAGCTCTTTTGAGTTTACTGCATTCTGCTCCAGACTACTTATTTCCCTTCTACTCTGTAAAGTACAGTACTATTCAACATGTTCGTAAATTGCTGTGGAAAGACTTCTCTAAAGTACTTGAGCTTATTCATTGTCTGATGAAAGAAAATGGTTCATTCTAATAGCTTTTATTTTGACATTCATTGGCAGCTGAACTGTGAAAAGAATAATGCAGTCTGTTTGTTGCCAGGTTTTTAAAAAACACTTCAAAAATTGTTAACATAATTTACGCAAATCATTACACTGTGTGTGAATAATAAGAGTTTTCAAACGCTGCACACTCCTAATGTGACACTTCAATTCAGAAAAGTTAAAATGACATTAGAAGTACATTGTTTTTAAAATGGTTACCATTCTAAATAAATGTAACCCAAAAGTAAATACATTACAGCCCTCAAATGTGACCTCCAGAAGGTGCAGCCTTCAAAATGAGACAACTGAAATGAAACAACTTTAAGGTTTCTGAAACCCTCTTTGACAACACTCATGAATAATTCCATAATTGAGGATTTTATACTTGTAAGGAAAGGGAGTTAAAATGGATCCCCATATGGTTTGTATTTTGACATTTTTACTCAGGTCAGTAGTAGCTCAGATCAGCATAGACACTGAGGGAAACAATTCCATCCCAGTAATTAATGTCCCCCATTTACATTAAAGGGTGATCTGCCTCAGCCATCTAACTGTGCTCATCAATGTCAAAATGACAGAGACGGCCAATCTAATCAAAGTAGGCGATATTTAACATTCACAGAAACACGAGAACAGAGAACGAAACATCTGTCTGAACGAGAGCCAGGTAAGATTAGCTTAACATTAAATGACACAGTAATAATACAATAATTAATACAACTGTTCATTATAATAATAAAAATGATAGATTTTTACCATCAAATTTCACTATTTTGAATTGAAAGTATTTGACCTGGGAATAAAGAAACTATAGCAACAATCATTTATCGTTTGATAAGTTCTAAGCTTTAAATACATGAAAAACTTGTGTATAGGGTAAATAAATAAATAAGATGGTCACTCTCCGGTCAACTGCTAGGGGCGCCAGAAGACAATTCCTTGACGGCTCTGATTGAACTGCGACTGCTTGTTACTGCTTTATATGCTACACGAGTTAATATTTATCGATATTAGTTTATCTTGATCTGAAATAAAACGACTTCAGCTTAGATTAATTCGCTAACATCCAATTAAAATGCATAAAGAATCGTCAAACACACGACACTCCACATTTGATGTGTCTTTAAGTCTCGAAGAGATGTCAGCGAAACAAGCCATAACGATGAACTGGCGAGCTCTCTGGGGACAGTTTTATCTTATTTGAGTTTTATTGAAGTATTTTAAGTTGCCAATAAATCGAATATAAATGGAAATAGAAAATACAGTGGAAAAAGTTTTGGAGTGGCCTTATTAAAGTAGGTTTCTGTCCTCAAAATGAGGATGCAATGGCTTTATATCTCACAAAGGATCTGGTTTTCTGCATGAATTATCTGGCGTGCTGTCTGGTTTCAAATGAACACACATCTGGGATGAGCCCCACGGGACGAAGCGTTAAACTATCATGATATATTGGAGCAATGTGCATACACATGACATGCATACACCAAAACTGATCTCACCACAAAAGGGGGAAAACGACATTCTCGCATTATGAACTGTAACATTACTGTAATTACCTAAATGAATACGCGGGCCATATTTACCACTGAGTACTGTATAATGCCTTAATGTCATTTGAATTAAATGAATACTCTACAGTAATCAAAGTTTATTAAAGACAGGTGGCAAGATTTACCAGCCGCTTATCACTGAGGACTATATGACTCCAACTAATTACTCATATACTAATGTTAAATATTGCATTTCTCTTTCATTTGTTGATAAAAACACTTTATTATAGTTTGCAAATATGAATCTCTAAATCCACGAATTAAGCTAAATAAAATATATAAAAAAACTTGATTAATTTTCACAGACGTATCAGGGATTCAGAAAAAACGACTTATTTGCTTGTGATTCAATTACAGAGCTGTTAAGTGAATTAGCATTAAATTTGTCATCATCATTTTGATAAATCTGCATCTAAAATGCAATTGGCGAGATTATGGCTAAATGTAGAAGTTAATCATCTTACTAGGCCCTAATTCATCAAGAGGTGGTCTCATTTTACATGTTCAGATTGCTTTCTTTAGCACAGATGTAATACAGTAGGCTCAATTTTGAACATGTTCAGTACAAATTTCATTTTATTGTTACTGTCTGCTGTTTTATTGCAATAGCAATTAATTATATTGGTTTGCATATTGCAATTTAATTGTATTGATTTGTACTACAACGTAGGCACTGCATGCCATAAAGAGCTACCACATTTTTTTCTTGCTTGCAGTCAGTGGGTCTGAGTTAATTAGCAAATTGTGAGTTAATGAAATGGGAGTATCTGAATACTTTCCCCCGCCAGAGAGCGAGAGAGAGAGAGAGAGAGAGAGAGAGAGAGAGAGAGAGAGAGAGAGAGAGAGAGAGAGAGTGTCATGAAGGCTGGAGAGCTCCAGATGTGGCACGCGGGAGCTGTCAGTTCAGCACTAACGCCACGCGCTCACGCGGCGAACTTGCAGGATACGCTGCAGAAATCTAACGCAAATCCCCTTTTATTTTGTGATTACTCGACTTTGAACGTCTTAAATGGCTATATTTCATGTTAAACACTAAAAATACATTTCCCATCATACAAATGACAATTTGTGTAAGGAGAATGAAGCCAAAAGCGCGCTAGGAAACAGATCTTCCAGATTTCCATCGGCACACGCGAGATATAAGCTAATAAACAAAAGCACACCTGTAGGTGGCGACGCGATTTATGCTTAGCCCTGAAAAACTCTCTCTCTTATATTATTGTGCTACATTTGTTTTTTATGCTTTATTGTTTAACCAGATTTTATAAAACAGGACCAAACCACTCGGTGTTGCCAAAAAATAAACAGATGTTTGATAAAACTCACCTCTGTGCATTTCCTCTCGCTGTGAATTACCGCTGTGTCCGCCTTCGTGAGCTCTGTAGGCGAGCTTTATCTCTCCATTTTACAAATGCCAACTTTTGTTCGATCTCCTTAATCCCATTCCTCAAACTGGAAAGAAAGCACCGTATTCCTTACGAAAAGCGCGCGCTTCAAGTCCGCTTGACAGGTTGGGAATGAGTTTATAATCCTGTTGAGAATAGCTTTATAAATCCACACGCAGTGTATCACCATTGAGAGGAGTCCGGAGAGAGACGCTCTTCTGAAGGAGTCTCGGGCTGAACTGAGCTCATCGCACTAAACGAGACTCATTTGAGCTTCGGGCGCTGCTCGCTTGAATGAACAGCATGTGCGCGTGCGCACTTCACAACAGTACGACGCGGAGAGCGCGGTCATGTTAAGGTGACGCGATTTGACACGGCTGTAGCATCTGGAGTATTGATTTATACGCTATTGAGGAGTTGAGTCATTTAATGTGAAACAGTCTACTTTTCTTACTGAGAAGACGTAGGGAATGACAACCTTTTCAATTATTTTAAATTTATTTTACAAACACAAATCTTCTTCGAACTCATGAACCATGTGAATACGAACGGATATTATAAATGTAATTTCTGATGACTAGCATCTTCTAGCAGGCTATCTATGCTATCTAAGCTATGTCTGCTACATGTCATTGAAACAAGAAACAACTTGAGATGAACACAAAGGTAATAAAGCATTTGGTCATGTTTATTTTCAATACAACATTCAAAAAGACACCTATAGTGACAAACGGCAACCAAGAACAGTTTGAGAGTGATTCATTATTAATTAAAAGAAAGCACAGATGCACAACCTGTTAGGACCAATATCTACCTGACCAGAAACAATATGTGAAAACCATCTGCAAGAATCGCATGCTGATTTACATGCAAGTCTAGTACGCAGTTGCATTATTGGTGGTTTCACAACTGATTCTGACTCGAAACCACCTAATTAATGTGCATATATTGCACCATAACACCACCATATAAAGGTAAAAGAAATTAGCATATAAATCAATGCATGGATCAGAGCACCTGTCAGATATTTACAGCTAAGAACAAAACCCTTCACACTGAACATTCTTCAGCAGCATATTATTAATTTCCAGTGTTTAAAACAAAAAACAGGTAAAAGAAATAAATAACACCACTTTGAAATCAAGGAAAAATACCTAAAGGCATCAGTGACCATGGAAAAACCACCCAGTTTAAGTATTGATAACAGTGCCTTTACAGTCGGAAGGAAGACAGACACAGGGGACATTTCTAGAGGGCAGTGCATGCGGAAACAGAGCACAATGAGCAATTAGGTTTTGGAGACTTGACATCCTATAGAAGCGCTGAACTTTCCAGGGAACCATTTGGAAGTGGTTGGCACAGAGTGTTGATTGTTAAAGTAATTCTTTACCACAACAGAGTGATTAATAACCGTTTTTGGTTCCATACAGCTAAATGTTTAATACAGTCAGTTTACGAAGGACACCTTTGTTAACAGAGAGCCTCATTTAGTGCTTAGATTCAAAGCATTTGTTTAGTTAATGGGTTGAGTGAAGTGAAACAACTATCACGCAGTCACATCCATACACAGAAAGGCCGACGACTAATTAAGTCCTTCAAAACACACAACACACAACACGAAACTTAAAACAAACAAGACAAAGAGAGAAAATGACTGGTTCTGTTCCTGCCTACTTGACATTTCTCGGTTACTTTAACAGCACAGAAAAGGGTTTTAAAATAACATGTTTATGCCAAACCAAAGTAGAAATAAATGGCAACACTTTCATTTCTCGTCAACGTGCAAACACTACTATGCTTTAATTCTGATGATAAGCTCACATTTTGAGCAATGTTGATGAGAATGGTTGCTTGGCTGCTTTCCTATTGAGAATGGGTTACAATATTGTATCTGTTTCTCAATGGCTTATTTAATTGACCATCTGGTTGCCGACCGATTGCAACATTTCCCAAAGTTGCACAGCAACATTGTTCAAAAAGTTGCCCTGTGTATCATCAGCATATGAATCATGTAAACCAAAGGTGTCCAAACCTGATTCTGAAGGGCTGGAGTCCTGCACAGTTTAGCTTCAACTTCCTTTAACACACCTGCCTGGAAGTTTCTACACAGCAAAATCCTCTGAAGAAAATTTACTCAGTTCAGAGAGTATTTGGTCCCTCTCTAAGCAGCAGAGTTAAAGTTAATAAGTCAATGAAGGAATTAATTAGGTGATAATTGAACACTGATGATGATCACCTGCTGCTAATACAGAAGAGAAACACAAAACTTCAACTGACTTCAGTCACAGCCTTAGATGAAATCAACTGAAATAAAACACATCAAATCTCTCAAAATCTCAGCAGAGTATAATTAAGCAACTCCACAAACAGCAGCTTTACAGATTACCAACCTGTTTGCCCTTATTTCCGCTAGACTCTACAAAATTCCATATAGTGATATTATTAAGAATGAACAAAGTAATTTTTTACTACACCAATAAAAAAACAACAACACTTTTTGTGTTTTGCGACGTCACCATTGAGGAGAACGGTTTGCTTCTCAACTATGATGAGGTACTTTTCCCTGCAGTGGATGCTGGGAACTATGGATGAATGTTGAATGATTTTCTTAGCAAAAAAAATTTACATTTCTAACCATTGTTCAGATGCATATGCTGATTATGGATGTCTGTGTCTCTAAAGTGATTCAGATGCTCAGTGTGTTTAAAACATTTATAAAACCACAGCTGAGGTCCATTCTCTTGAAAAACACTGACAATTCTCTCTTATATGATAAACCATAATTTAAACATAATTTGCAAATTTAAACATAATGCAAAGTTCAGCTTATCAACAGTAAAACAGGATCAGTCAATCTGATCACATTTGCTCTCTTTGTACTTGTCATAGCAAGCAAAGAAAGACTAACATTAGAAATCGAGTCAAACAGCCCAAGTAAGTCAACCACTTTTCTCCACGATGGTGACATCGAACAAAAAAAATTATTTTGTTGTTTTTTTGTTGTAGTATAATGTAAATAACTAAAACAGTTAATTCTCAATAAATCTCATACGGACATCTGACAGAAATAAAGTAAAACAGGTTAGTAATAAGTGAAGCTGCTGTTTGAAGTCAGTTGAAGTTTTGTGTTTCTCTTCTGTATTAACAGCAGGTGATCGTCATCAGTGCTTAATTATCACTAAATTAATTCCTTCATTGACTCATTAACTTTAACTCTGCTGTTGAGTAACTTTTACTCAATTTAGAGAGGGACCAAATACTATCTAAACTGAGTAAATTTTACTCTGAGGACCTAGAAAGAGCTTGATTAGTTGCTTCAGGTGTGTTTAATTGGGGTTGGGGCTAAAATATGCTGGACTCCAGGACCGAGTTTGGACACCCCTGATGTAAACAAACTCGACAGAAACATGCCACCTTCTTTTCAGATGTTAATATAGGCACGTTACTCTTCAAACCACTCGCATTTAAATCGATTGATCCCTCTGATCATTAAATGCACGAAAAATGCTCCAGTGCAGAAAAAAAGAACAAAAATAAATTATTAAATAAACAACAAATGAAAAGCGGACCCCATCTTCTCAGCGTTCACCCTCAATTCTCTCACATGGCATCGAAATGGAAGCGATGGGCCTCTTGTCTTTTCTCCCGGTCATCAGCTTTCTGTAACACACAAACAATCAAAAGCTCGCTACATGCTGTAATGTCACGGTTTTGATAGCACGCCGAAAAATTCAGGTCTTGCACGTTAACCTCGCCAGCGAGTTGAATGCAAACGCAACACAATGGCTTTTGATGCATTGGTGGAGGAAAGGACAGACACTGAGAGAAAGAGACAGACGGAGAACTCATTACACACACAATGGCACACTTTACCACAGCGAAATACCTCTGTGTGCGATCACAGATAGAGCCAACACCACACACTTGCTGCCCGAGACTGATAATAACACACACTGCCAAGCCTGGAGAGTGTATGTGTGTGTGCTTGGTGATTATACTGTCTCGGTGATGGCAAAAATGATGTCTATTCTCAGCTTGTGTGAGTGACTCACGCATTGAATCCCTCTGTGAGACTCGTGTGAATTGCCTCTCCTGTTCTATAAGGGTCACCTGGATGTATTTTTAGCTTTAGGTGTGTCTTTTTTCCCTCTTAATAACTGCACGATGCTCATGAGCAAATGCCAAATCAGTTAAGGTAAAAAAAGCAATGTGCCAGACAGGTATAAGAAGGGATTGCTTCCTCTTTCAAAAGGACTTTATATCTCACAGACCATGCAAAATAGCTGTAGGCTTTGACTGTGCGCTGTCAAGCCTTACGCTTTCTGCTCGGGAGCGTCCAGATGATATCTATTCGCAAGATACACCGCTATATGTCTGATTTTTTCACGTGATATGGAGCCGAGTCACATCAAACATCGCTATTCACAGGGTTTCATCGCGGTAATTGCGGGTTGTAGTGCAAGTGAAGATCTGAGATACATACCTGCGAGCTCATCCTCATTTCAGCTCCATTTAAAGTGTGTTCAGTGAGTCACAGGACAGTCACAGACTCATTGATTACTCTGTCACGAATGCTCCACTTAATTACACACTGATAAAAATAGCCTGCATGCTTCTCCGAGCTCAGGATTACTACCTAGCAAGAGTTGGAGCACGTCTGACCATTTTAAGTTCTTCCAGAAGGAGTGTGTATATAATAATAATGGTCTCCGTCAGATGATGCAATGATGCAACTTAACCTAATGTTTCCTCACAAAGTCAACGGCAGTGGAAAGTTCACTGTTTACACATACAGAAATGCCACTTGATTTCCTTCACCACATTCGGTTAGATGTGCTCTTCTACAAGCATGCCTTAAGGCGATGACAAGCTTGAACATATATTGTATACATGTACACAGGTACCCATGGAGCCGTAGGCAAAATAATTGAGCATCTATGTACTGACAGGCTGACATTCATGTGACCTGCATGTATCCGCAGTCTCGTACATGGAGGATCAGACACAGTTAGGTTGACTGTGAGGTATTTTCATAGAGATCATTATTACTATCATTATTGAAGATCATTATTAGTACACTGCTTATTTAAGAGCTCGTTTTGCTGTCCAGTTGACACATATCGTTTCTCATATTCGAAGGATATCTATGATATCTGCATTGTGAAAAATGTGGACAGAACATGATAAACATCAACAAATTGCTATATAAAATACAACGTGGAGTGGTGTTTGTGAATATTAAATTGCAAAAGACTATTAAAATTACCAGAATTTTACAACGTTGTTCGAGTAAAAGTACCATCACATTGTACACGCAACCTGTCAATATAAAAGTTAGGTTCCATTTGAAAATTGTAAATTTATTTGCAATTACATTTCAAATCAGAAATGATTATATAATATTAAATATTAATATATAATATATTAATAAACTATATTATTTTTATTTATTTTATTTTTTATTGTATGCCCACAATCACAAAATATTAACATCGAAATGTATAAATGTGTTACAGAGTGTACTGTTTTAAAAATGGAAAGTAACAAAGAAATTAAATAAAAAACGAAAAAAGAAAAAGAAATAAAAAACATAAATAAATAGGTAAAAATAAAGTACAATCACAACATTTCATCTTTAAGTGCAGTTGGTTGTAACAAAAATTGTAAATAAATGACAAGGATCCTGTGTTCATTTCAGAGAGCTCTTTTATGTATTCCCAAAGGGGAGACCAAATTGACCAAAATCTGTCAGATTTTTTATGTTTGTCATGGGTAAGTTTTTCTAATGGTAGCCATGTAGCGATTTGTACACATTTTGAAAGATGGAGCCTGAGATGCAGACCAAAGTAGCTTTGTATCTTTTTCAAACAGGTTGTTCACATAAAGATTCAATAAATACAAAGCTGGGGTCATATCAAAGTTTAGCTTAAGAATATTTTCCAGTAGCTTATGTATTTTCTTCTAAAATGGCAAACTTTTGTCACAGTCCCAAAAACAATGAATGAACGTACCTTTATCTTTTTAAGAAACTCTATTATGAAGTTAATTCCACTGCAAAACATTAAAAACTAAATCAGTAAACTACACTAAAACTACACTACAAGACAAAAGTCTTGTCACCTACCCAAGTTTTAGGAACAACAAATAATAACTTGACTTCTAGTTGATCGTTTAGTATCAGAAGTGGCTTATATGGAAGGCAATGGCCTCTAGATTACGCTTATTTTACCAAAATAAAATATGATCATGCCTTGATTTTTAATTATTTCATTAGGACAGTAAGGACAGACATTGCTTAGATAAAAGTCTTGTCACTTAGCAGAAATATTGTACAGTACAGAATATAAAGTCACGGTGCAGTGGAAAAAATAATTAATATTGTGTTTGACTCCCATGAGCTTGGAGGACTGCATCCATACATCTCTGCAATGACTCAAATAACTTATTAATAAAGTCATCTGGAATGGCAAAGAAAGCGTTCTTGCAGGACTCCCAGAGTTCATCAATGCCTCCTCCATCTTACCCCAGACATGCTCAATAATGTTCATGTCTGGTGACTGGGCTGGGCAATCCTGAAGCACCTTGACCTTCTTTGCTTTCACGAATTTTGATGTGGGGACTGAAGTATGAGATGGAGCGCTATCCTGCTGAAGAATTTGCCTTCTCCTGTGGTTTGTAATGTAATGGGCAGCACAAATGTCTTGATACCTCAGGCTAGTGATGTTGCCATCAACTTTGCAGATCTCTTGCACACCCCCATGCTGAATATAACCCCAAACCATGATTTTTCCTTCACCAAACTTGACTGATTTCTGTGAGAATCTTGGGTCCATGCGGGTTCCAATAGGTCTTCTGCAGTATTTGTGATTATTGGGATGCAGTTCAACAGATGACTCATCTGAAAAATCTACCTTCTGCCACTTTTCCAAATGATCAACTAGAAAGTCAAGTTATTAATTGTTGCTCTTGCAACTGGGATCCACAACAAGACTTTGGTCAGTTAGTGTAAAAAGTATGTGTATGAAAAAAGGTAATTTCAAGATTTGCTAAAGATCACATTAAAGACCCACTCTCCTTGCTCCCTTCATTATCAGGGGTTTCAGGAATAGTGGAATGATTCGCTCACATTAAACAGTGTTATTACAATATTAGTGTTATCAAGAATTAACTTCACGCAAACATTAAGTGTAGCCTAAATATAAAAACATGGAAAATGAACATGCTTGATTTAACTGATGGTGAACTCGTTGTTTTTTTTTAAGAGACTGAGATGACATTTCTCATTTTGAAATCTAAACCCCTTTAAAACAACTAAAAACAGAATGACAAAAGAAACCAAGAAATTAAATACTTTTACTTGTCATCCTGTCTTAACACGTGCCTGCAGCCCTTTCTTTAAACGAGGATGTCTACATTCAAGAAAACCAGGTGTGTTCTTGCCCCATGCAGACATGCAAATGATACAGAACACCTCAGCGCCTCATCTATCTGTGTCTTTCCTGCGACATTGAGCAGGATGAAGAGAGAAGCCGGAGGCGAAAAGGAAATACTGCATCTTATCTTCCTCTAATATTGCGCCCCTCCCACAGGGATGCAAATGGAACGGTCTGCAGAAATGGAGCGATCTGCTGAGTCCTCTCCAAATGCTATTTTCACACGCACTACAGGTTGCCCTCTCTTATCTGCTAAAGCCACTTCAATTACAAGCTGTCATGGGGGGCAATGAAGATGGAGGGCAGAGGCTCAGAGAGAGAGAGGAAAAAGGCTTTGTATATCTGATGTTTCGAGCCGCATTCAACAAGAACATGCATGCATTTTCATGAGGGGTCATTTGAGTGCTGAAGTCAATCTGTGCAACTGGACTGACAATTCCACCTCTTGGCAAAGGCTTATGGTCAGACGCCTGCTGAAATTTAATGCACAAATACAGCTTCCAAACCTTATCTATGACTAGAAGTAGAGAACGCTCCCAGAGTGCTGTTTTATTTGGATTGTGAGAAGCTGCGATAATTGCAAAACAGGCTCATTGGAAATATGTGCTTCAGTCTACATTTCAGCCTACATTTTAGCTGTACGCAAAAAGTATTTAAACATATGCCTGACTGCAGTTTCTAGGTAAAACGAACACTACAGAGCAGTATGACGGCAATTGCCTTTTGATCCTGTCTTCGCATTGATCCCGTGAGCCAGTGTGACCTACTCACACCTGCAGCTTGTCCACGATAGACGTCCAGTGTTCTCCAGCCTCCGGCACCTAGACTGCTGCTCTGCACAGGAAGTTTGGCCTGAGGAGAAATGGCCGTGCCCAACTGAGACTGGTTTCTCTTTCACTTTCGTCAATTGTTGAAGTTTGTTCCTCGCCACTGGCTTGTTTGGTTTGGGACTTGGAACTGCACATCGATGGATTTGCTCTTCAGTGTTTGGACTTCAGCAGTGAAATTTAAAACACTCTGAACTAAACTAACTTCAACTCTGAAAACTGGACTGGCACTGTTTCAATTTACTAGAACTTCTAACTGCTTTGACACAATCTACATTGTAAAAGACTACCTTGACTTGATCCTTTTCACACTAATGATATTTACTGGGATATATTATCAAAGAATAAAGGATTATTTTCATGCAGTTTTTTGCACATCATTAAACAAATACTTTAAATACAACTTTACAGTGTCTATGATTTGGAATAAAATACATTTGCCTCAGCTATCTAAATCAACACAGAGATGAGTAGTAACAAATTACATTTACTTCGTTAAATGTATTTAAGTAAAATTGCCTGGTAAATTTGAGTACATTTAAAGATGTGAACTTTTACTCAAGTATTTTTAGAGAAAAAAACTTTACTATTATTTTGCTACATTTGGTGCCCTTCCTCCGTTACTGTCAAATGGTTATAAATATAAATCATATGACTTATTCGCAAATATTACAGGGTGCCGCATTGAGTTGTGCTGCGAGAGGTTGTTATAGAGAAGCATCTTCTGCTTTCATTTAGAGCAGGGGTGTCCAAACTCGGTGCTGGAGGGCCGGTGTCCTGCAGATATTAGCTTCAACTTGCCTCAACACACCTGCATGGATGTTTCTAGAAAGCCTAGTCTGAGTTTAATAAGCTAGCCCAGGTGTGTCTGATTGGGGTTGGAACTAAACTTTGCAGGACACCGGCCCTCCAGGACCGAGTTTGGACACCCCTGATTTAGAGCATGCATGCCTGTATTTAAATGATGGCTGAAGACATGCGAGTTTATCGGATCAGATCACCCGTGGTCTCAACTTCAGTCTATGTTCACTACAAGATGTCAAAAAGAATAGTTTCTGTACATCGAACTGACACCACAACATATACATGAATTCCAGATCCAACCTGAAAAAACACAGTGGCAAGTGTCAAAATTATGCCTATTTGAACCATATTAATGGTAATTTGATTACTATGGGCACTTTTAACTTATTGTAATAACAAATTTTACACACTGTCCAAATGTTTTCCCTCATATTATATCTTCTGCAAAAATCTTGTGAACCCTACAGCCCTACACATGTTCATAAACAAAGGTTTATTAGGAACAATTTCATAATTAAATTTTATTTAATTCATGTTTATTTCTATAGCGCTTTTACAATGTAGATGGTTGACGTTTAGTTTAGTTCAGTGTGGTTTAATTTTCCCTGCTAAAAGTCCAAACACTGAAGAGCAAATCCATCGATGCGCAGCTCATAACTACTTTACCAGAATAAAAGTAACTAGTTACTCGAGCAAATTTTTCATCAGATACTTTTTTACTTTTACTCGAGTAACTTTTAAGACTGATGCTTTTACTTTCACTTGAGCAAAGATTTTTGTATACTCTACCCACCTCTGGTTGTACAGAGAACTGTGGGTTGAGCTCGGGGAGGCACAGTTCCACAAAAGAGATGTAAAATTAAGGTAAAACTATTTGAAAAGTTAGCATTTGGAAACATTGTTGGTTAAGTTTAGAGAAGGGTTTAGGTCAGTGGTTCACTGGTCAAAGTGATCTTGTACAAGAAGGACGTGAATCTGAGACTTACAATACATCAAAATGTACCCCAAGTATAGTAGATTAGTCATCTGAAATGTACAACAAAATGTACCCGGAGCAACGTATTTTAGTTTTGCATAAATGTAGGCTGGGGCAGTGTTGTCATGATACTGGAATTCAGTACCAATCGATACTGAAATTTTAAAAATGTCCATTTGAGCACATTCTCAAACAGCACTGATTAGCCATTGTGTTCACATGCTAAACAGAAATGACTGTGATTTACTATTCACTGAACTCACAGCTGTTTATGGAGTATAAACAAGTATACAGGGATACTGGAGCATTTTAAAGCCGTGATTCATTAGCGGATCACTTGTAAGTCAGCTTATAGACAAACCAGCTGATCGACGTGACTTTGAAACGCTCCAGTGTCCCTGTATCTGTAGTTATACTCAGTTAACAGCGGCGAGTTCGGTAAACTGATGACCTTCACGGCCAATCACAGTCTTTTCTGTTGAGCACCTGAACACAATGGCAAATCAGTGCCGTTTAAGAATGTGCTCACCAGTGCTCAAATGGAGGTTTTAAAAATTTTAATATGGATTGGTACCGAATTTCAGTATCATGACAACCCTAGGCTAAGGCACGTACTTCCAATGAGCCTGGGTTGAGTAGTTGGAGAGAGTCGTAGGAAAAACAAAGATGCTGTTTAAAATGCAATGTGGATTAGTGTTTGTGAATATTAAATTGCACAAGACTGTTTAAATATGAAGTCTGCATGTTCTGCATGTTTGTAGGAATGAATCACAAGGTTTCATTTAATATACATAAACTCAAGCATGTGTAAAGCTTGGTGTGTTTCCAGCATCGGTCGCCTTACTATTTAAGTACATGATGTTATTGTTACAATTTTCCATGTCATCTCAGTAAGACTATCGTCACATCATGTACACAAACCTGTTGGAATAAACATTATGTTTAATTTGAAAATGGCAAATTAAAATTACATTTCAAATGAGAAATTATTATAGACATGACTATGACTCATGTCCGATAGAGTGTACTTTTCACAGTAGCAGTATTTAAATGGCAGCTTCCAAACCATATCTATAACTACAAGCAGAGAAGGATCTGAGAGTTGTGCTATATTTGGATTGTGAGAAGCTGCAATAAATGGAGAGAATGAGAGGGAAAACCAAGCGATAATGTGCTACAGTCTGGTAATGTAGCAAAATGCGTTAATAGACCACCTGCAGTCTACAGAGCGCACATCCTCAGTTTGTGGAAGCAAAAACAGCACTGTGTAGCTTCTCTCTCTGACAAGCGGGCCGCTTCCTGACCTTTTAATAGCTGAATAAGTGAGCAGTTCTAATCGTCACCTGAACATGTGCATCAGGAAAGCCCGTGCTTCATCAAGCAGTCATCAAGACGAGACAAAGAGCCAAAATACTCCCTCTCTAGGCCTTCCTTCAGCCTCTCTCTTCCCTTTTGTCAAATATATAATTGCAGGGCTGAGGAAGAGAGATATGGAGCCAGCATGTTATTTTAATGCAGTGTCAACTCCAATGAAGGTCGTGTAGTGGGAAGCGCTTCCCTGAGCAGAGAGCAATTATGGTTTTCAGCGCGCATAATCAGGCACCCACAGCAGATGGCTTTGAGAGGACGCCAACACCAGAACAGCTCTTCACCGCTCGCACACATGCGCACTCAGAGCATCACCAGAACCGCCATAGCGAAACACACACACACGAGCACTCTTTAAAAGAATGAAAAGGCCAAAAAGGTCTCCTGATAAACACCCCGCACACGCTGGAATAGTTAAGGATGCAGTAAAAGTCAAAACAAACAAAAAAAGTTTATAAATTTAATTAAAGTTAATATTTAATTTTTTTTTGCAATCACTGAAAGCATTTTAGTTTTTTTATTTCCTTTTATTTTTAATATGCAGCCTGTATCAATCTCAGGTGGCACCCCATTACACAGCTGTATGCTAATTTAGAAGACTGGCCACGTTTGCAAACTTTCTAAGCAAGGGTTTTGGACAACAAAAGAATGTATAGTTTTGTCAGAAAAATCATAAACAAACAAACCTAATCTGGTTTTCTGGTGGCAGCACGGTGGCTCAGTGGTTAGCACTGTTGCCTCAAAGCAAGAAGGTTGCTCGTTTGAGTCCCAGCTGGGCCAGTTGGCATTTCTGTGTGGAGTTTGCATGTTCTTCTCCGAGTTCCTGGTTTCTCCCACAGTCCAAAGACATGCACTAAAAGTGAATTGGATGAACTAAACTGGTCGTAGTGTATGAATCTGTGTGTGAATGAGAGTGTATGGGTTTTTCCCAGTACTGGGTTGTGGCTGGGAGTGCATCCACTGCGTACAACATATGCTGGAATAGTTGGCGGGTTATTTCGCTGTGATGACTCCCTGATAAATCAGGGACTAAGCCGAACGGTTTTCTGGTCTTAGCTGGTCTCTTTGGCCACATTTACTAGTATGTAGATGTGGTTTGTCATCTGATCACAAGTATGTAAAGTGTAAATGGGGTCTAAAACATTTAAAACTTGTCCACCAGTTCACTTTCCTAATGTAAACACTTATGTGGTTTAATGTGTTAAAAAATGACACAGAAGACCACCTACTCTCCAATTCTGACATAGCAAGCGATTGTTATAGGACATGTTGAGAGAAAACACCTAAAATATATTAAAAAAATTACAACCCAGGCTCATTCTGAAAACGTACCGCTATATACATTTCTGGAGAGCGCCAAATACGTCCCAGGAGCTACATTTTTTTTTGCAGTTTTTGTTTCCGCAAATCCACCCGAGGTCGCTGTGTACACTTTTTGAGATCTTAAATTTCTCTTGCGAGTGCCATTCGCGCCTGCTGTTCTTGCGTAAATCATGACTGACTGATCGACTGACCCACCTTCCTACTTCCCTAAACCCAACCGATTGTGTTTTCAAAAGCACCGATTGACCCGCCCACCCACTTACCTAAACCCAACCAACAGTTTTAAAAAGCAATCCAGAAAAAGAAAAGCCCTCGCCTCATTTTTACCACGTTTTCAGATTTTGCCACATTCTCACCCTGTTATTTACTTGTTTTTTTTTTAGCTTCTGTTTTTGTCTTACCTGCTCTCTGGAACCATTCTTCGCCGGACTCGAACCTCATTGCCATGGTCAACTCCTCTCTGCGTCTCAAGTCCGCCGACGTACATGGAGAGCTACTGGACAAACTGGTAACAGCAGGAAAGCCGTCCATATGGAGGTAAGCATAGCGTCATACCACCCCATAGCGTTCGTTTTTAAAGACGAAATGCAGCCATACGTACTTATGGATACATCATTCACAATCTCCAGAAATGTATAAAGGGCTACATTTTAAGACTGAGCCTGAAATGTTGAAAAATTAAAAAGAACCAAAAAGCTACTTATTACATAGAATATGTCCAATCTATGTGCCCAATCTAGATTCAAAAACAGTAGAATTTCTTAACCAGGAGCCCGGGACAGATTCGATGGTAATTAAGCCTTATAAATCTTAAACAACAAAAAATTCCCTCAGATATTTGTTATTTCAAATGATAAATAATAAATTATTTTATTGACATGTTATATACAGTATTTTGTCCATTATCCATGGACAGTGGAATACCGCAGTGAACAACACAGATTATTTGAGTTAGTGATGTTGAAAACTATTGTTTTAGAGGCATTTGGCACTGTTGTGTAATTCAGACTGGGAGACCAAATGGCACAGAATAAATTAACCAGCATGGCCAGGCTGCAAGACCTTCATAAACTGCACATTTTTTCAGTTGGGAAAAGCTAGAGCTATTTATAAACCTACTCCAAGCCAAAGAACTAGTTGTCTAATTGGTCTTCAAAACGGTGGTTTTTACAATCACTTCAACAAGACGTTTTCTTAGGAAATGTTGCATAAGACATGATAGTGGTCTTAAAAAAGTTGGAGTATTTTGGACTTGACATTCCATCCAAGAAAAAAAAAAAAAAACAGCACATGACGCAACAGCTAAAGAGGTCTGTCTGAATGTGAATGGCTGTAACTTTTCTGAGAAGGTTACACCATGTGAACTGCCCAACAGCTAATCGCAGCCCAGCACGCTAATTAAATTAAACTCGTCAACCTCATGAATCGGTTGTTGGAAAACTGGCTGATTTTTTAAACATCGGCCTGCTTAAAAGGAGTGTGTTCACACATTCAGGGAAACAGACATCATACATACGAAACAAACAATCACCTTCCCACACACAAAGACAAAAACTCATGTGTTCACAAGCACAAACTCACACATCACACCCTGGAGGACATGTTGTGTGGGATAATGAGGAACAGATTTGATATGCTGAAAGGACAGAACAAAGCAATTAGCAGTGAGGCAGTGTGTTTGGAGCAGCCTGTGAGAGAGCCTGAGGGCAGGGCCACACACAGACACACCCATCTGCTCACATCTTCTCTCTCTCTCTCACACACACACACACACAATCATCCGCCGCACCACCACAGACAGATGCTGGAAGAACTGAATGACGAGTGAGAGGCTGAAAATAAAAGCCTGAGATGCTGGTTCTTACCTTCTCCTGCCAGTGCAGTATCCCAATGATGACGAGAATAAAGATGCACACCCCAATCAGTGCTATCGCTGTCAATAAGACTATATTACTCGGGGTTAAGTAGAGCTTTGCACTCCAGCTGCAAAAAAGCAAACAAAAACAGACACAACTGAGAACCTTTCCGAGCGCCGTCTTTAAGTTGAAGTGAAAAAATGTAAACAGCACTTGTGAAACTTGGAAACTCAATGCACATAAAGAAATTATACTGAGCGAAACCCTGTGTAGATTAACAAAATGGTGACACTGATGTTACTGAAGAAAACTTTTAGCGTTGTGTACATAAATGTGCAAGTGTTAATATGATGATTCAAATAACCTGAGAAAGCTAAATCAGTCTTGACGCGCTCTCTGACGAGCGGAAACATCAGGACATCAAGACGAGCCGCTTTAAATAGCAGATGGAGAGCTAGAGAGGTGGAACGCTCTCCATTTACTGGAGAGAATAGAAATAGAGATTTTCTGTTTGTCAATGGTTTGAAAGCAAAACGGCAGCTGAAGGAGCCTGTGCGGGGTCTGTGGGGACTTGAGAAAATCAAGTAATCTTCTCAAATATTCATGATAAGGATTGGCGGACAGCTTCATTAAGATACATTTCAGCTGTGCTGGTAAACAGATTAAATATTGATGCCAGAGGAAACACCTTCTTACGCTCCTGATTAAGGCCGGTGACGGATGCTGTGACGGTGTATATCTGGCTTTAATTACATTAACGATTTTATTACAACTCACTTGTTGGCTGTGGGTTTGCCTCTTGGTAGATACTGGTAACAATAAATGAAGGAAGCTGTTACAACCGGCTCAAAATTGGACCAGGTTAATCGTAAAAGAAATGATTTATTAACAAGAAATTAATAACAAAGGATATTTAGAACAATCGAAGTCAGAATAAATGGAAGTGAGCATGGTAGTGAACTGAGCTCATGATCCAAAACAAACTAAAATAATCAAAACGACAGGCAGGGCGGTCTGGCTAATCGAGTTCCCCATACATGACACGTTTTAATGAATTTAGAGACATCCTTCTTTAACAAAGGCCAATAAAAATGCCTCAGTATATAATCAGGGTATCTGCAGGTTTCACCAAGTTAAATTTACAGGGTTCATACTCATTTTTACTACTAAAATTCCATGACTTTTCCAAGACTTTCAAATCCATTTTCATGACCTAATGTTTCATGCAATGTCTACATATGCGTGGTAAAAGAAAAACAATGCATGTTCAAATTTATTACAGCATATCGTAAAATACGCAACAATCTATTTAGTTTGAATTTATATCTATGTAAAATTGATTTAGATAATTCTTACACCGCACTAATGATGTGAAAGTATGTGGACAGAAAAAAAGTAAAGACAACTAACCTATATTTAAGTATACAGATATCTGTTTTCCATGACTTTTCCAAAACTTTGTGGGTTTTTCTGTTTTTCCAAAACTTTCCCAGGACTGGAAAATGCCATGTCAAAATTCCATGACTTTTCCAGGATTTCCAGGACCGTATGAACCCCAAATTTAAGACATTTTAAGACATTTTTAAGACCATTATGAATGAAATTTTAGACTTATACAGGGCTAAATGCTTAGGATTTTATTTTAATATCCCAGTTGGAAAAGATTTTCACTTGCCCTATCAAAAATGTATATAATTTAATAAATCTAATAATACAATATTATTAATAATAATTTAATAATAAAAAATCTAGGCCAGGTCAGTATCTTCAACAGTAAATAAACGGAGAAATTGTAAACAAATGTTACTGTAAGGAAAGTAATTAAAGGCTATTCTTAAATAAAAAGTTAAATGTTTTACTGAGATTGGAATTGTTGGTGACTGGGTGTTAATGGCCAGACTGGGTAGCTATACATAAAAATCATAATAAGATTTAAGACCTACAACACAATATTTCAGTAGATTTAAGACTTTTTAAGGCCTCAAATTTAGCTTTTGAGATTTAAGACATTTTAGGACTTTTTAAGACCTCGCGGACACAGGTTTTGAGCAAACCTTTTTTGCTCATTGTGACTCTATTTGTTTGAAGTTTTCAACACATCATCATGGCAATTGTAGTTTTTTCTGAACAAATTATGCTGGTTGACACAATTGTTTAAAAATTTATGTAATTACTAGATTATATTAAAAGGAATTATAAATCTATTGCTCTATGGAGGAAAGTAGAACCTGACTATTGCCACTATTGTTTTTTTATTTAGAAGGGAGAACTTCATTCATTCATTCTTTCATTTTCCTTCAGCTTACTCCCTTTATTCATCAGGGGTCGCCACAGTGGAATGAACCGCCAACTTATCCAGCATATGTTTTACACAGCGGATGCCCTTCCAGCTGCAACCCAGTACTGGGAAACATCCAAACAGACTCATTCACACACATACACTATGTGCCAATTTAGTTTATTCAATTCACCTATAGTGCATGTCTTTGGAATGTGGGGGAAACCGGAGCACCCAGAGGAAACCCACGCCAACACAGGGAGAACATGCAAACTCCACACAGAAATTCCAACTGACCTAGTCAGGACTCGAACCAGCAACCTTCATAAGGGAGAACTTATTCGTTCTTTAATAATTAAGTAGTAATACCGAGTGGATCATCTAATAGTTTTTATTATCTGACTAGGCCAGAGGTGGGCAAACTACGGCCCGTGGGCCATATGCGGCCCGCTAAACTCTTTCATCTGGCCCGCGAGGGAGTTTTTAAAATGCTGCTTCTGAGTAACGGTTTGGTTTCAGAATTAGTAAATTAATGATGCAATACAAGTGAACGCCAGCTGATGGCAGTATTGCATGCGGTACAGTTAGCGCAAGCAGTAAAATTAGAACACACTCTCAGATATTAAAATGCACTCGACAGTTAATGACTGAAAATGAGTCAGGCAAAAAAAAAAGAAGAAAAATTGACTGAATGTCGTGTGTTTAGGGAAGAATGGATAACAAAATACTTCTTCACCAATACTGGACAGAAAGCGGTATGTCTAATATGCCAAGAAAGTATTGCTGTTTTTAAAAGCTACAACCTAAGTCTGCATTTTACACGCAAACATTCAAATTATTTTTAATGTGTTAATATGAGATTTTTTCTATCAGACAATATCCTTTCTATTCTCCACTGTAAAAATTATTGTTATTATTATTATTATTATTATTATTATTATATTTTATAATGGGTTATTTTATTGTTTTATGATGATTGATAAGTAAATATAAATAGCAGTACAAATTAATTTGACTTGTAAATATGACTCAATAATAACTATTAAAAAATGTGTGTTAATGTGACACGTTTCTGTCTGATATTACATGTTCCACGCATACTGACACTATAAATAAAAGTTATTTTTTGAAGGATTTGACATGTGGCCCTTCACTTGGTTAGCAAAACTTGATGTGGCCCTCGGGTCTAAAAAGTTTGCCCACCACTGGACTAGGCAGTGCATTTTTCCAATAATAGCATGAACTTGATTACAGATCTGCTACTTGACTGTGTATGTGTGTGCGTGTTCACCTGCGAGGCTCATTTTGTGGATATGGTATAACGATGAGCTGGGAGTTAGGAATAATAGCAGTCCACTCCTGCTTCCTCACATTCTGCAAGAGAACAAACAAGATAGAAGAGAGAATATTAGCATTGTTACCATTACAAAAATGATGGCAGATTTCTGTAGTTGTCCTTAAGCAAAAAACGCACTAGCACTGACGTGCCTCTGTGGAGGATGGAGGGGATTTGCAGGAGATTGTATTATTGTATAATTGAACAGTGTTGGAGTGGGGGGTCTTAAAGGAGGAGAGGGCATGTTAAACACATGTCTATCTTTAGCAAAAATTAAACACATAATAGCTGAAACACCACTGCAACATCTCTCCCACTCAATCTGGCCCACATTTACGCTGTTTAACTAAAGCACTGTGAGCTAGAAGAAGAGTCACGCTGCAGGTGCCGATATTCTCAGCGTGAAGTGAAGCTTCAGTGCTATTACTGAAGAGAGCAGGAGCGATGAGTCCAATCAGAGATTTCAGCATCACTTTAAAGTGCAGATGAGTAGGTGGAGGAGCCATTTGCAGGCAGGTGATCAAAGCAGCACAAAACAAGTTTTAAAAATATCTGTACAGTTCAACTCGGTTACTTCAAACTGGCCCGATGCACTCCTTTAGCCGCTAACCCCGTGTGATTCTGTGTATGATGTTCACTTCAAATGCTCCGCTCAGGCCCATCGCACTGCTAATTTGTTAAACATTTACTCTGCTCTCGGAGAGACTGTAATAAAAATCAAGCCCTGACGGCACTTAAAAAAAACAACGGCAGAGAGTGTTCCAGAAGTCGTTCAGTGAGAGAAAACGCCATCATTTTTAGTGCATCGTGCAGTTAATAAGCCTCCAAACATTAAGCAGCATCAAAAGTGGTCTATTCCCGCAGCTATTTGCAAAAAAAAAAGTTCATTAGTGGAAGGGAAGTCTCTGGAAGCTTTAATGTATTATGAAGACAGTACCTCTATCAATTACAAAGGTAATTTTCCCTCTTCAACTCGTTTCTCGACGGCAATTAGTGGCAAACATTAAATCCGTCTTTTTGAGGGAATCCTCCAGGGGGACAGATTTTAATTTCCGACAACACATTTATCATAACTCTACATTACGCTATCATGCGCTGCTGAGGAAGAGTGTGTGGTCTGAACTGGCTATTTTTAGCATGCGTGTTCAGCGAGTATGGATGAGGTTTGCAAATGAAAGGGACGGGATGGTATTTGGTCTCCCTGTGGGGAGTCGAGTCACTGCCCACTGTGGAGGTCAACCGTGGGCACCGGCAGAAACACAAAGATTTGTTACAGTCAAAGACCCTCTCCTGCCTCTGAGCATTAGAGAGAGAGAGGACGGCTCAAGCCCACGCGCTTCAGGGTTACGCTAACTGACAGGCCCTGGCCTTATGCTTATGCAACAGAGAAAACTCCACGGGGCTCTTTTTAAATATAGTACTGAGATTTTGCAAATTTAATGATATGAGATGGAATGACGTTATTTAAGAATGCAACTTTTCAATCTCTGAGAAAAACACACATTTCATTGCTTGTACTGAATTCTCAATGCAAGTTTGATAGCTGTTAGATGAAAATAAATGACTAATTGCTTCAGGATATTTTTGATAACACTATTACTCTTATAGTTTCCTTATTACAGTGTAATTACAGTTAAACCTAAAGTCTACTTTGATTTTTTTATTCATATGCCAGCATATGTGCACAGAAGGCACAGCCTTTCAAAATATCCTCCATTTGATAGTGTGCATGCAGGGGCCGATTTAAACAATAAGCAAGGTAAGAGGCCCAATAAATGCCTAGAAGTATAAATTATACCTATAAATTATATATGTATATGATATACAGTTGAAGTCAGAATTATTAGCCCCCCTGTTTATTTTTTTTCCCCGTTTTCTGTTTAACAGATTTTTTCAACACATTTCTAAACATAATAGTTTTAATAACTCATCTCTAACAACTGATTTATTTTATCTTTGCCATGATGACAGTAATTTTATTATTTTACTAGATCTTTTTCAAGACACTTCTATACAGCTTAAAGTGACATTTAAAGGCTTAACTAGATTAATTAGGTTAACTAGGCCGGTTAGGGTAATTAGGCAAGTTATTGTATAACGATGGTTTGTTCTGTATACTATCGGAAAAAAAAAATTGCCTAAAAGGGGTAATAATTTTGTCCTTAAAATAGTGTTTAAAAAATTTAAAACGGCTTTAATTCTAGTCGAAATAAAACAAATAAGACTTTCTCCAGAAGAAAAAACATTATCAGACATACTGTGAAAATTTCTTTTCTCTGTTAAACATCATTTGGGAAATATTTAAAAAAGAAAAAAAAAATTAAAAGGGGGGCGTTTTGACTTTAACTGTACATCTCATTATTTTCTACCATATTTTGTATGGTGAGGGTTTAACAAATAAAATGTAAACTTTAATTATTACAGCTATGCAAATTTGTTCCCCACTTCCAATCATAAAGCAGTCCAGCAGTCAAATCAGCTAAAGATTTAGTTTTAGTTTATAAATTTTAGTTGTGAATTCATTTTAAGGAAACAAATAATTTAAAAAGTAGAGATTACATTCAGAAAAAACGTAAAAAAGGAGGAAGAAAAACACCAACATAAATAAATAGAAAATAAATAAAAGGACAAGGGTTGCAATTTAGGAATTGCTTAGGGCCCCCAAATCAATATATCCACCCCTGTGTGCATGAACACACGAAAGGTGCTTGACACACTCTAAAAAATGCTGTTGTATTAACCCAATGTTGGGTCAGATATGAACAAACTCAACAGTTTAATTAAAAAAGGAGTTAAAACAACCCAGTATTTTTTAGTACAGGCTTACACTGTAAAAAAATATCCGTAAATTAGCAGTTTTCCATATTTCATGAATCATGTTTTATTTATTTATGCTTTTAAATTGTATTATGGGACCTTGATCTTTCTTTCAAAAATGTTTAACCTTAAAAATTTCCAAAAAGTGACTTATTACCATTTTTAATAGTTTAAAGTGATAGATTGTCTGAGTTGGTGTTGTATATTACGGTACAAAAACCTTGAAATAAACTGCCAGCACATTTTCTGTTATTTTACAGACTTATTTTTCGTATTATTTCTTATACATTATTTCAAATGACTAAAATGTCAATAAAAGTTAAACCGCAGAGATGAATTTAACATCAAAAGTAGACAGAGCAGAGCTCAGGGTCCCATAATGCAATTCACAACTGTAAATAAACTTGTGAATCACAAACTGTTAAATAACAGATATTTAGAACAGTGTACACTACAAAGATTTATTCTTGTCCAGTGTCTGTGCATTTTCTTCCTTTGCTTCAACAGTTTTTTAAATTAGGGTTGCTATAATACATTGTTATAGACAAATACATAGATCAAATGACTAACAATATGATGTATCAAAGCAACACATAAAATATTAATTCCTTTTAATATTTTAAGCAGCATTATGACACTTTCGACATTCTCATGCATTATCAGCTTATGTATATCTGTCAAAAGTGTGTAAACCTCATTTACTCACCATTGTTGTGTTATTTTGACAACCAATTAATTGAACTATAATGCGTTAAATTGGCAGGCCTATTAAAAACAACACAGATTTGGGCCACATTTGCCTGCAGTGTGAACATCGCCTTATAGTCAACAAAATATCTAAAGGAAACCATCAAAATTAATTTGTAAATACACAAATAAGACCTGAGCAGTATTAAGCACATACTAAAGAGTTAGGATTAGAGTTTGACTGCTTATAAAAAAAATGAATGTTAGTCATGTGCAGATAAATATTATTTCATTTCTTTTAGTAGATGTACTGTAACAAAGATACAAAAAAGGGACAAATTAAATTTTTTTACAAGCTCAACCTCATAAAATGAAGCTTTGTTTCTGTGTTGTTCACTTTGGAGCAATGTGTTATTCTAGGATCTGTTCTTCTGACAAGAAAACTTGAGTTGTTGAGAGATTAGAGATGTGAAAACGATAGAGAAGACTGAGCCGCTTTCCCTTCTCCACACGAGCTCGGAGAGTTCAGCAGTCAGCAGGAACTGGTGGTGTGCTCTATAGAAACATTCATCTGTGTCAGAAAAACTACCACATATGCAGAGCCGCTCTGAGCAAACTCTCTCTCTCTCTCTCTCTCTCTCTCTCTCTCTCTCTCTCTCTCTCTCATTCCCTTCAGAGCTTTTGTATAATACAAATAAAATGACTCTCGGCCAGCTATAAATAAACTGTGTTAAAATACATATGCAATTAATCACATAAAATGATTTGTTAAAAAAGCCCCCCAAATGAAGGTAGGGTCTCATGTTGCAGATGAGTAAATCAAATAAAGAGCATCTTTACAACTGAACACCTACAGTAGTGTTATTTCTTTCAGCAGTTGATTTTCATCATGATGGCTGCATTTTAACACCTTGTCAGGTTAAAAACAGTTCGGCTTTAAAAAATCATGCCTCAAAAACTCTACGTGTGCTCTAATCCAGTTTAGTGCTTCATCCAGCTGTTTTCTTTACAGACTATGTGAATAGTTAACAGTGGTAAGGTGTTTTGGCTGTAGTAGCATTCAGAAGGCATAATTAAAAGTGCCATTTTTTACTGTGTTATTTTTAAAAAGGATTAATCGCACTAAACGAATGTGTTAAATCGACAGCAATGTTAAAAACACAACACAGCAAATTGCTGTTCATGAGGTTTGCTCGTGTGTTAATGTGAATGTGCGTATGTGCATGTGTTCATGTGTGTGTTGGTAAATCAAATCTGCAATTCTAATCAGTGTTTGATAAAGACCTCTGTTTAGCTCACTGACGGCGGAGGAAGCCGACGTCTTAAATTTAAATGAGCAGCGCTGGGGGAATTCAAGAGCAGGGAGTCATTTCAAATTGCACTTCTTCAGCTAAAACCAGACAGAAACAGAACGCTATGAAGAAAACACCATGATCATTTAAAAACTTGGGGAGGATGGGGAGATGTCAGTGCCGTCTTGCATATATATCTCCATAATCAGCCCAAAATAAGGAATATTTATGACATTTTTTGCAGAAATTATATTATGTTGCTTCTTGCACATTTCACTGCAGTTTCAAAGTGAAATGTCAAGTGGGAAGTGCTAAAAGAGGTGTTAAATTTTCTCGGAAACAGATAAATGTGACTGTGGCAATGTTTTATTACACCCTTTCATACAAGTATTTCCACAGCTATGGAGATCACATGGCCAATAATGGCACTAGAATGTTCATGCTTTATCGTGTTTGAAATTAACATACCTGATGAAACTAACCAATAAAGAAAGGGTTATAGAAAAAAAAATGTGTGCTGAAGCAACATACACATGGAAAGCGATACATATGGAGACAGATATGTGACTGAAACTAAAAGACAATGATGTGCCAACTAGGGTTGGGCGATGTTGACAAATTTGGCATCGTACGATGTCTAATGTGAACATCGGCGATGGACGATGGTATCGTCGTCGTAGGCGGGGTGGGGGTCTTTGTTGTTAAATATCAATTAATTCATAACGAATTTAATAATTGTAGCTAGGGATGTCAGTTTCTACAAAATCCTGTGATCGATGATCATTTAAATTAACGATATCAATCGATTAATCGTTAATCCTTATAAACCATATGTTTATAAAATACATAGGAATCTAGGCTACTGAAGAATGAGCCGAATATGCAATGCATTATGATTCTTGCCTAATCATCACAACGAAATAAGCTAAGCATTCATTTTATAGATATAAACTATAAAAATAAAAGATAAGACATTTTAAGTAATCAACATTATATGTAAAAAAACCCAAACTAGGCTACAGGCTGAATGCGTCAGAGGTGAACATGCGGCACACGCTTCTGTTAAAGCTTCAGTGAAGAACAAACCATTTAGGCCATGACAGACCAATGCTATCTCACGGCTAGTGTTGGACAATATAAGAAATTTTCAGATTGCCATATTGTCCCCCTGTGAGATCGCCGACACGATATATGGCCACAGCAGTGTTATGTTTCTAATTTGCTCATTTATTTAACCGTTTGTAAACGTATTGAATAGGTCTAAACTTTCGGCTGCTTTTTTAAAACTTATTTAATAATCTACTTCATTTGCATTATGTTTTATCTCAGAAAATAATTCAAACCAATGCAAATCATCGCGCTCTTACAGCTAAAAGACTCTGCAACAGTGCGGCGCGGGTCCGCGGGACAGGATTTGATGGTGATTTCGGGTGGTTCCATGGTTCCATGCCGTTATCAGCGGGACTGCTGCAAAATGCATATAATATAAATGGATGAAAGCAAATGAAATTATATTTATCTTCGCACAGAAGAAACAAGGATGCATGCATTAAAGTCCTTTCAGACGGGAGGCGGACGGAGGTCTCACTGCCTGCGCGTGACTGTTTCTATGCGGTGCATTTATCCATGTTTTGCTTTTTCAGTAGAGCGCGCCGCGGCTTCAGGTCTGATCATCATCACAAATGTAGTCATTAACAGTGTCACCTCTGTATTTGCTAAAATCTAACACAATGTTTCGCTTGGGATATGTGTTTATCGTTTGTCTGATAATAGAAACATTTTCGCCGACGCGCCGCAGCCATGGCTCTAATATTAGCCTACATACAAAACATTTCACTGAGCTCAGTAAAATGTTCTTTTATAAGTTATTAATAATCTGTTCAATAATTCGTTAAAGCCAAAACAAATGGTAATTTATTATAGACTATAAAAAAAAAAATATATATATATATATATATATATATATATATATAATTTTTTATATATATAGCCTATATAAATAAATATAGGCCTAACATATTTTTTAATTAAATAAATAGGCTATTTTCTGAAATATGCGCATGTCTGTGTTTATCATTCCATCGAATTAATTCGATTGCAGCACCTGTTATTCCAGAACAGATCATTTGAGATGGTTTCAGTTCTTTTCACTTTCTTTTTTCTGTAGTTTCATTTTTACAAATACTTTTATTTAATTTGTTTGTTAATTAAATTTAGTTATTTAGCCATTTATTTTTATGCAACAAAGTTGCAAATTAATTTGTTATGAGATGTGGCTGTGTATGGTAGTGCCCTCACGTGCAGCGCGCGTCAGCTTTTGCGAGAGAGAGAGAGAGCGAGCGCGCAATGGAATTAATTAATTTTTCACATGCTGATGTGTGTGAAATTGCGAATACATGTCTATAATTACCTTGCAATTTTAAAAATTATTGTATTTTTCCCTTTAGAAAGGAAACTCTATTTCAATTCATGCTAAAGATGCGTGGTGGTAAAGTCCGAAAGTGCCGACCAAGTGATGTTGATGTGAACAGCTGAAGCTGTCAAATTATTTGTAGTTTGTTTATTATTAATGATGATGATGATTAAAATAATAATGCTGTTCATTTTATATAATAATGCAATTAAAACATGTAATATATCATCCGAAACAAGCTAAACATTGTCTTTAAAGTCGTCATGCGGGTCTCAGCTCTCTGCGATATATTTGCCTATATCCTCAATACACAATAGCCTATCCTCCATTAAAGCAAGCAATTTGACCACAATGAGGACAGGACAGGCTTAACAAAATTCGCAGCACGAAACATGTTCCCAGACTGAGATTGATTGATGACGAGAGAGCAGAAACCTGCATCCTCACGATGCTGTCAGCCGTGCAAACAGCAGCTATAAGTATAATATAACACAGCTCATGAAAAGACCGTTATTGCTATTAAGATGACATGCAAATAATAAGTTATATATCAATATACATGTGGGGCGGGGCGATGGATCACGATGCCGGCTCAGCATCGTGAAGTTTATCAGCCATCGGCGATGGACGATGACATCGTCTATCGGCTCAACCCTAGTACCTAATCCAACAGTATGTCGAACCACACAAGTGGGAGCAACTCTATTGTATTGTGTGTTGTTCACTATTGATATGTGTGTTATTACAGACAGTTTGTTATTAATATAACATTTACACATTTTTAAATCTAAACCTCTGTCTATGAAAGATGTGGACTGTCAAACATACAGTTAGGTCATTAAATATTTGGACATCGACACAATTCTAACATTTTTGGCTCTATACACCGACACAATGGATTTAAAATGAAGTGAACAAGATGTGCTTTAGCTGCAGACTGTCAGCTTTAACTTGAGGCTATTTATCCAAATCAGGTGAGCACTGTTGGAATTACAAAAGTGTGCATATGTGCCTCCCACTTGTTAAGGGACCAAAAGTAATTGGACAATTGGCTTCTAAACTGTTCCATGGCCAGGTGTGTGTTATTCCCTCATTATCCCAATTACATTGAGCAGATAAAAGGTCCAGAGTTAACTTCAAGTGTGCTGTTTCCATTTGGAATCTGTTATCGTCAACTTTCAAGATGAGATCTAAACGCTGTCACTATCAGTCAAGCAAGTCATCATTAGGTTGAAAAAACAAAACAAACCCATCAGAGAGTTAGCAGAAACATCAGGTGTGGCCAAAACAACTGTTTGGAACATTCTTAAAAAGAAAGAACGCACCAGTGAGCTCAGCAACACCAAAAGACCCGGAAGACCACGGAAACAACTGTGGTGGATGACCAAAGAATTCTATCCATGGTGAAGAAAATACCCTTCACAACAGTTGGCCAGATCAAGTACACTCTCCAGGAGGTAGGTGTATGTGTGTCAGAGTCAACAATCAAGAGAAGACTACACCAGAGTGAATACAGAGGGTTCACCACAAGATGTAAACCATTGGTGAGCCTCAAAATCAGGAAAGCCGTATTAGAGTTCTAAAAAAGCCTTCACAGTGCTGGAACAACATCCTATGTACAGATGAGATCAAGATCAACTTGTACCAGAGTAATGGGAAGAGAAGAGTATGGAAAAGGAAAGGAACAGCTCATGATCCTAAGCAGTGAAGCATGATGGTAGTAGTGACATGGTGTGGGCAAGTATGGCTGTCAATGGAACTGGTTCTCTTTTATTTATGGATGATGTGACTGCTGACAAAAGCAGCAGGATGAATTCTGAAGTGTTGCAGGCAATATTTTCTGCTCATATTAACAGAACTCATTGGACGGCGCTTCACAGTGCAGATGGAGAATGACCCAAAGCATACTGCAAAAGTAACCAAAGAGTTTTTGAAGGGAAAGAAGTGGAATGTTATGCAATGGCCAAGTCAATCACCTGACCTGACTCTGATTGAGCATGCATTTCACTTGCTGAAGAAAAAACGGAAGGGAAAATGCCCCAAGAACAAGCAGGAACTGAAGATAGTTGCTGTAGAGGCCTGGCAGAGCACCATCAGGAATGAAACCCAACTTCTGGTGATTTCTATGCGTTCCAGACTGTAACTGACTGCAAAGAATTTGCAACCAAGTATTAAAAAGTGAAAGTTTGATTTATGATTATTATTATGTCCAATTACTTTTGGACCCTTAACAAGTGGGAGGCACATATGCAAACGGTTGTAATTCCTACAGCGTTCATTTGATTTGGATGTAAATACCCTCAAATTAAAGCGGACACTCTGCAGTTAAAGCACATCTTGTTGGGCTCATTTAAAATCGATAGTGTTGGTGTATAGAGTCAAAAACGTTACATTTGTGTCGATGTCCAAATATTTATGGACTTAACTGTATACGCAGCACTCAGCTGTTCCTTTGGCTACTTTGGGACTGTTGAAACAAGTATTGTTAGCCAATTGTTAGCCAACCATACCAATGGACATGTGCTTTGATGACGAGGGTCAAAACAATAGAAAAAGACTCATTACATTAGAATCATGATGTTTTTTTTAATGTAAAACTAAGTGGACCTCAGACAACATTACACAAATAAAAAACAGGCAGTTCATGAACCCTTTAAGGGATGTAGAATGTATGTGTATATGGTGATGCTACAAGTTAAGAAAACATGTGCAAATGGAGAAACAGTTAACAACTAGACAGAGCATCTTCATCAATTTGACAACACACAAGCAGGCAAATTCTCATAAAACATGCAAACACAAAAACACACTGCAAATACCACAGATCACAACAGATATATATTGGGGGACAGCAAAAACGTGATGAACCCGACTGTTTCCTGTTATTTACAGAGCTACTGTTGTTGCTATCTGAGAAGTGAGTTTTTGTTTATTTTTAGTTCAAGAGTAACTCTTGATAACATGACATTTCATTTAACATTAATTGTGCAATTCATCAGAATATTAGGGCTAAAAATATACAAACAGCAAGGACCTGTACTATCAGGACATAAAAAACCCCCCAAAAGACTCATAGATCTCTAAACAGGAAGCAGCCGTGTTTGTCACTTTCTTTTCTGCGACACATTTCCATTGTGGTCTGCGCTATTTGCAGCATGTTTATATATTTGCATGTCTTGTGAGAATTTGTGTGTGTGTGTTGTCAAATTGATGAGGATGTTTTCTCAGTTAGTTAGTGTGTTGCTATTTGCTTGCGCTTGATTAACTTGCACTGTGTCTGAGCCATCTCAGTCACCGTAGTATACAGCCAATATGCAAGCTAATAAGGAACTACTTAAAAGTGAGAATAGGTCCCCATAATTATGTGTAACCAAAGTGTTTTAAGAAAAGACAGCATAGAATTGCTCCAGGAACTGGAAAGATATAACTAATAAACTTTCACGTAATCATAAATTGAATGATAAACAATAAAGTTTGCTGGTGTTTCTCTACCTCTAGAGTTCATTTCAACTAAAAACTGTAGTGAATTGTATATATATGGTTTGGTTTGAGGCCTGTTTTTCTAATGAGCCTGGGTTGATCTAGAGTGTCAGACACAATGTTTCCTGTCTCAGACACAGGACAGGAGCAGGTAGAAGTAAACCAGGCCATCTGCATGCTCATCCTCTCCCGGGGCCTTTCTACCCATGATTCCTCCCACCTCCCTCCATATGGCGAGTGTCTGTGAGCGTGTGTGAGAATGTATGTCTGTACCTTCCCTCCAGGGGGCCGGGGGATGCCCACAAACAGGTGATCCAGGAAGTTGGCGCTGCGCCCCAGACCGAGCACAGTGTAGGGCAGCTGGAGAGCCAGATGAGCAGACTGGCTGAGCTGCCCCGCTGAAGAGACAAACAAAAAAATAATGACATGTAGCGTGGAATTGGAGGCAAATTGTATGAGTGGGATGCGGAGTGGAGGAGTGAAAGGTAAAAGGGAGAACAGCAGAGTATGAGGAGAAGAGAAGCGTATGGAAGAAAACAGGACAGGATCAGGTGAGGGAGGATAAGATGAAAGAGGAGAAAACAGAAGAAATAGCCGCCATTAGTGTCATCCATAAATAAGGCTTGTTATTATAGGAGTTCTCAGCATATGAAGAACTCTCTCTACACTGTAAAACCCAACAGTCAACTTTATCAAAAGAAATGAGTGTAGTCAACTCAAAATTTACTGAAAGTTAATTCTGAAGAGTTTTGAACTCAGTGTTGAAGGTAATGAGTGAATTAAATACCTCATTACTTCAACTTAAATGGAGTAAGTTCACAGTACTCATATAGATTCGTTTTTTTTAACTCAAACGGTTTGTAGCAATCGGTTTCCTCAAACGGTTTGAGTTGCTTTAACTTATTGGGTTTACTGTGCTCAAATTGCTTCGTTTATTTAAGTGGATTAAGTTCACAGTACTCATTAGGATTAGTTTTTGAACTTAAATGGTTTGTTGCAATCGGCTTCCTTAAACGGTTTGAGTTACCTTAACTTTTTGGGTTTTAAAGTGTAGCTTTAAATCAAAAAGGAGCTGTATACTAACAGCAGATTTTCAAAGCTTTAAAGCAGCAGTTTCAGCAAAAAAGCAAAAAAAAAAAAAAAAAAAAATCATTGTTTACTGATGTTTAAGTAGTTTTAAACCGGATTAATTCTTATTTTTATGGAACATATAAAAAGATTATATTTTAAAGAACACATACAAAATATTTGTATTGTGTGTCACTGAAGAGAGAAAGTGATAGGTAGGGCCAGACAGAATCTGTAGACATGTTTAGTCATTTCTGCAGAGAATTTTGTAAAAGATCTGCAGATTTATGCGGAATGATTTTGGGAGTATCATAACTAAAAACTTAATATATGAAATAAAAAATAATACTTAATTAAATAATATATATACTAAAAGAAAAAAATACTCCTTTACAAACTGTATTGCAAATAAATCATATCAACATTTTCATATTAGTCAATAATATTACTAAAATTACTTAAAAAAACTGAATAAATATAAATGTACACACATTTACACTGGTAAATAAGTAGACTCAATGATGGGCTTAAAATCTGGAAGTCTGCAGATTTCTGCATGCACGGATTCCTTGTGGGCCTAGTGATAGGCTTTTAAAATAACATTAAGGTAAGATTATGATGACATTTACAATTTAGTTTTGTGGTGATTTGTCCATCAAGTCATTTTATGTTTAGTTGACCAATACTATGACAGTGGTCTTTATATTAGGGGTGGCAAAACTGTTAAAAACCGATCTCATTAATTGTTATTTTGTAGCAATTATTAGTTTTATTATTTTTGAGTGTGTTTTGGTGCTGTTACTTCAGCCGGTGGAGGTTTGTCTTGGATAGATATGCTATGAATATGAGTGATAACAGTTCATAAAGGTTTATATAAGGACATTTGGTAACACTTTAGTATGAACACTAACTTCCACTGTTAACTACACTGTAAAAAAAATCTGTTAATAAACAGTTTCTGTATTTTGTGTTTTCAGTTTATTTACTGTTGTGAATTGCATTATGGGACCTTGATCTCTGCTCTGTCGACTTTTAACAAATTGACTTTTACTGACATTTTAATATTTTGAAATAATATAATGTCTAAGAAATTATATGTAGAGAAATAAATCTGTAAAATAACAGAAAATGTACTAGCAGCTCATTACAAGGACTTTGTACCAGAACATACAACATAAATACAGATAATATGTCACTTTAAACTATTGTCAATAAAAGTAACTATTTTCAACTTTTTTAAGGTAGAACAAAGAAAAATCAAGGTCTCATAAAGCAATTCAAAAGCATGAATAAACAGGGAAAATCTAAATTAAAAACATGAACCATAAAATACGGAAAACTGATAATGTACGGATATTTTTTTACAGTGTAGTTGCTTATTAGCTTGCAGTATTTACTACATGAAGCATTATTGTACGTGACACTATTCTACATCCTTTAATCTTATCCCATACTTAAACTTAACCACAACTACCATACTAAATAATATGAAGCAGTAAATAAGGAGTTTCATGAGGTAAAATTTGTAGTTAACAGTAAACATGATCCCCATGCTAAAGTATTACTATATACATTTCATTATATAGTAATATTTTATTAGTTATACATACAATCATTATACATTATGATTATGCTATCTCATTTTGGTATAGTAACTGCTCACAGAGTATGAAGGAAAACTTGCAAAAGGCACAAAATAAAATAGTAAGAATAATTAAAAAAAATTATCTTAGAGCACATTTGAACAAAGAGTTTTTTATAGAATTAGGCATGTTAACTGTTAGTAAAAGAGTCTGTTTTTTTAAAACTGGGAATGGTACGTAAAATGTTTAATAATGTGGTTTAGTTATTTGGTGAACTATTTTCAAATGGTGACGCAACAGCATTCATACAGTTTTAGTGTTTGGGATTTTAATATTTGTTTATTTAAGTTTAGAAGTTTAGTGGGGAAAGATATGTTTTAAAATACAAGTGCAATAATGTGGAACAAATTACCAAAATTGATCAAGGAAATAAAAGACTTAGGGAGGTTCAAAAAAGCGATCAAAAGATGGTTGTTTGATGAGGATAATTAGTTTGCATGGTGGATGATGATGTTTTATTTTTATATGTTATTGTATTGTGAATAGCTGGAAGGGCATCCGCTATGTAAAACATGTGCTGGATAGGTTGACGGTTCATTCCGCTGTGGCGACCCCTGATTAATAGAGGGACTAAGTCGAAAAGAAAATGAATGAATGAAGGAATAAATGTATTTGTGAATAATTTTGTTCCTGTTTTAAAATGTGGAGGTACTGTTTGTTTTATGCATCAACTGTATTTTGAAGCCATACTTTGTTTTATTTAACAGCGAGGACCACAATAGAAACAAGCCCAGGGCTTTATTGTGTTTTTATCCTCGACCGTTTTTATTTCAATGGGTTAGGGTTATATGTATGGGATAGGGATATACTGTAAGTGTGGGATACTTGTATTTTTAGTATTCTTGTATTTTTGTACAGCTTGTCTAAAATCTGTCAAATAAAAATTTAATTCAATTCTCACAAAACCTCATCACTTTAGCAGGCATTTATTATCCCACTGAAGTATGAATTCATTTTATGGAGGGATGCGTTTTTTTTTCGATTTCAAAAAGAAGAATCAGAATATGGTTGACATTATTTAACACAACTGTTCCTTTAATCACTAACCTGTCCCTATCTTGCTACATGTATTTTTTAAACTACAGTATAATTAGCAAATCGGCTTCTAAAATCTCCTTTTTGATGATTCGGGATGCAGATGGATGCTTGAACTGAATCTGAACTAACTGGTGAAGCACTTTATGCCTGTCCTGCTGAAGCGAGTGCTCAAAGTCCCCGACCGGGGAAAGGTCAGTCCATTGCTCATGTGTCATGTGTCCGGCTTAATGATGCCATTAAAGAGAAGAACAATTAGATGTGTATAAGCTGATTTCCCATTACACATCAGAGAGAAAAGAGAGAGAGAGAGGCAGAACAAGGGTGTCCTAATAACTTCCCTCTTGGCACATAATTGCAGTCCAGGAATTCTGGATGCAGACTGAGGATCAATTAGACTGATGGAAAAAGGAGAGTGAGTCTTGCTGACCAACTGAAACATGAATAATATCATAGTCTTGCTCTAGTGGTGAAACACATAATGCTGGTATTTTCATCTGCAGTATATTTTCCATTATCAATTAGTTTGTGTGTTACAGCCAGTGAACTGTTTAATGTTTGAATATATTTTTAGAAATTGTTTTAAAAAGGACTCTTTTTAACAAATGAGAAAAAAATTAAAGGTGCCATAGAGTGCATTGGTTCAACAAGTTGTTCTCTGGTAGTTATGTGAGTGAGGTAAGTTGCAAAACACTCTAGAAATGGTTTTATATGTTCATTTGTAAACACCGAAATTACGCCTAGAAATAATAGCTCTATTTTGACCATATTTGGAATGGTCATTGGAATATCACAACATATTCACAACCGCATGCACATGCACACACAGCATGATGTACTCTGTAATAAAAGTGTTTCAAATAATCATAATAACAAATTGGGGCAGCATGGTGGCTCAGTGGTTAGCACTCACAGCAAGAAGGTCGCTGGTTTGAGCCCCGACTGGGTCAGTTGGCGTTTTTGTGTGGGGTTTACATGTTCTTCCCATGTTGGCGTGGGTTTCCTCCAGGTGCAAGTGAATTGAATAAGCAAAATTGGCGGTAGTGTATGTGTGAATGTGAGAGTGTATGGGTGTTTCCCAGTACTGGGTTGCAGCTGGAAGGGCATCTGCTGCGCAAAACATATGTTGAATAAGTTGGTGGTTCATTCCACTGTGGCGACCCCTAATTAATAAAGGGGCTAAGCCAAAGGAAAATGAATAAATGAATTTTAACAAATCAGATGCCTTGTGTTGGGGAGGTTTATTTTAGCTAGAAGGAGTGAGTGAGATATTTTTATGCCAGCAGTGTAACCCATTTTGTTGTTGTTTTGTAGCCTAAGTTGTGCTGTACATGAAACATAAGCTAAATTATAATTATACTCCACGAAATAAGTGTAGTATAATACGTTTAATATAAAGTTAAATCAATTTAAATATGATGGGGAAAAATAATCATTGTTGTAATATGTGGCCAATCACATGCTGCCTGGGGAGTGCAATATTAATGATCAGATTGGCTGTTTTTCAACAGGATTTTACACTCATGGGATTTACATGAGAACAAAAAAACAATGGTATTTCAGGCTCACGGTATGTCATTTCCATGTACTAAACCCTTATTATTTTGGCATATGCAAATATGTAGATTTTCATTTCATGGCACCTTTAAAGATTTTTTTTTAGCTTTTTATAGACCTTATCTGAGTGTGAGGTGTTAAAACCCCATTATGAGTGATATAAAGAACATAAAATAATAATTGGCCTTTATACTGTATTTCATTTTATATTAACACTAAGACAAATTCTAAATTATATATTTAAAAATATTATTTTAATTTGGGCGGCGCGGTGGCGCAGTGGGTAGCACTGTGGCCTCACAGCAAGAAGGTCGCTGGTTCGAGCCTCGGCTGGGTCAGTAGGCATTTCTGTGTGGAGTTTGCATGTTCTCCCTGTGTTTGCGTAGGTTTCCTCCGTGTGCTCCGGTTTCCCCCACAAGTCCAAAGGCATGCGCTATAGGTGAATTGGGTAAGCTAAATTGTCAGTAGTGTATATGTGTGAATGAGTGTGTATGGGTGTTTCCCAGTCATGGGTTGCAGCTGGCAGGGCATCCGCTGCATAAAACATGTGCTAGGATAAGTTGGCGGTTCATTCCGCTGTGGTGACCCCTTTTTAATAAAGGGACTAAGCCAAAAAGAAAATGAATTAATGAATGAATTATCTTAATTTACAGTAAAAATAAGTTGTCTGTTGTCTTCCACAGACCCTTTAGCAACTTTGTGTCTCCGAAACTCAAATTTCAAACCTCGCATATAAAATGTTGCTTGGCACAGTAGTGAAACCACATTTGTGCACACACACAAATATACAGGGTCATTTGTAGCTCACATATGAGAGACAGCATCCACAAAACAAAAGAGGATTGAGATTCAGCTAGGCAAGCACAAGGTGCAGGACAAGCTAATAGAGCTGTAGCTCACCTCCTACACATACACACCTACACCTACTACTCACACACTCACTCAACCACAGTCCGCACAAGTGCAAGGGCAAACCTTCTCTCTAACTACAGCTGTAGGACCATTTCACTAGAGCATGTACTCTAATGCATGCAAGGCAAAAAGGCAGAGAGAAAATAGCTTCAATCTGACAAAACAACAGACAGGTGGAAAACACTCTGGAGAGCGCATAAGAGGAAAAACGAAAAATGGTTTACAACTCTTTCTGTCTCTGACTTTAAAAAATGTATTTGCTAACCACAATATATAGTTCATAAAGAGACAGAGGCTGCTTTTTTGCTGGCACAACAAAATCAGATTTTTTATCTCACATCTGACTCAGATTAGCACTTGTTGCACAGGTGTAAACACAAAAATCTGCACAAGATTCCATTTATTCCACAGCTGTTCATGGCCAATTTTAAACATGGTTTTAAATCAGTTACATATAGTTGAAGTCAGAATTTTTAGCCCCGCTATGAATTATTTCTTCTTTTTTAAATATTTCCCAAATTATGTTTAAAAGGGCAAGGAAATTTTCACAGTATGTCTTATAATATTTTTTCTTCTGGAGAAAGTCTTATTTGTTTTATTTCGGCCAGAATAAAAGCAATTTTTAATTTTTTAAAAATCATTTTAAGGTCAAAATTATTAGCCCCTTTAAGCTTTCTCGATAGTCTACAGAACAAACCATCATTATACAATAACTTGCCTAATTACCCTAACCTGCCTAGTTAACCTAATTAACCTAGTTAAGCCTTTAAATGTCACTTTAAGCTGTATAAAAGTGTCTTGAAAAATATCTAGTCAAATATTATTTACTGTCATCATGGCAAAGATAAAATAAATCAGTTATTAGAGATGAGTTATTAAACTATTATGTTTAGAAATGTGTTGAAAAAAATCTGCTCTCCGTTAAACAGAAATTGGGGAAAAAAATAAACAGGGGAGCTAATAATTCAGGGGGGATAATAATTCTGACTTCAACTGTATACAATATCAGAATATCTGATCTGTGTCTAAACATCTATATCTGATTCTCTGTGGACTTTTAAGCCACTGCAAGGCAAAACATGATATGCTTTTATTGTCATATTATGAAGCACATATTCCTGTGCAGTACTGTATGTGCTCACACTATTGAGATGGAAACTTTATATATTAGTATGAAATTGCACACATAAAGAAACATTCAGGACTATAGAAACCTGCTTTCAACCTCTGCCCTTTGAATTGCATAAATAAACCAGCTTTGCTCCTGAAAGCTACATTATATTTCACTGAAATGAGCCGATAACTTTACAGGTTTGGTAATAAACTCACAGCTTCACTACAAGAGATAATGAACAGAAGCAGGTCATTCAGATACACAATCTTTTATGAATAAATTCAGACACACAATGTATTTATATATGGAACATCCGCTCAAGACGCAGGTTCATCAGAGATGTTTCACAGACTCAATGGCTACATTTACATGCACCCAAATAATTCGTTTATAATCAGATAGACTGTTCAATCGGATTCAAAACAGTCCATGTAAACACCTTAATCCATCGAATCAAGCTCGATTCGATTTGGAAGAGGTGGTTTGTTCCTAAACTCTGTAGGGGCTTTTAATTTAAATACATATACATAAAGGCATATTGTATACAGCTACAATGTTTAGAGTTCATGTAAACAAATCTGGGATCAGATTCAATTCATTCTGACTAATGAAAACGAGTGCATGTTATCAGCCAATATCACTATTTGCACTTGTACCATTTGGGATGAATACAGCCCAGTGTGATGTTGCACTCTAACTTGTGTGATATTGCTAAGCACTATACATAATATATGACACAAAAACCCCATACAGGGACATTTTTGCCCTGATATCTTGAATTTTAGGGGGGATATATTGCTGTATTGTGTAGTCTTCATCATTCAGTGAGCCATTGACCGGCATTATGACCGTCACCAATCAACTGTATGAAATAAAAGATGAGGTCTGGGGGTCAGGCATGCAGGTGCATTAACTGCATTAAAAATGAACACTTTCTTTGTTTAAAAGAAACAAACACTTTTTTAAACACTTTCTTTGTTTCATTGTTTTCTTTGTTTGTTTAACTAATTAACTCCATTAACACATTAAAATGACAGCAAACTAGTTTACAGTAAAAGTAAACAGGTGCCCATAAAACCCCAGAAAAAAAGTAAATATTCCACATGTCAGCTCTGCAGTGTAAACAACGCCAGAAAGAAAGTGCAGCATATTAGAATAGCAGATTTTAAGTCCATGCTCTCACCCTAAAACCAACCGCCAAGATCATCTCCCCAAGCAAACCTGTTTGGTAAATGATCTCGGGTTGAGCGTCGCTATAGAAACCATTCTTTGCCCTGTCGATTGGGTGCTTGTGGAGCGATAAAAGGAACAAATGGTGGCGATGCTGCCTGGGCCGGAGGGATTAGAGAGGTTAGAGAGGAACAACCGCTTGCCGAGCCAAAATGGCGGCTTGATCCAGACACTGATTTGTGTGTAGCGACACGTGTCTGCTCTGAGGGAGATAAGTGGAGTCTTCCAGAGGCCCCCAGCAGCATTTCCCATCTTATCACGCTACCGTCACAGAAAACAGCAGAGCAAAAAAAAAATGACCACTCAAAGCCAGAATGGCATCGAGTGTGGAACGAGAGGATGTGAAAGAACCTAGAACAACTGACTGACACAAAAGACAGGTGTTTTTTAGGTATTAAGTTATTTTTTAGTAACTTAGAACTCACCAAAGTGTCAATCTCACCAAAATGTATGAATACATTACTTATTTTTGAAAACAAAAAAATCTGATAATTTTTTTTCACAATCAGAGTCCAATATTTTGAGTTAGGAATTGAGACAGGGATTAAAAAAGGGGTAATAAGAATCTCATCAAAAACAAAACATGAATCAGAGTCGGTGTGAATAGGGCTTTACTACACTTCAATTCAAATGCATATTATATGAAACTAAACTGTTTTACAACTGGCCATCCAGTTACTCAATGCAAAGCTTTACAAAAACACCAATCTAAAGATTCACAGCTTTTACAAATACAAATGGCTGATTATAACTAAAACTGAAATAAATAAACAAAAAAAATAAAGAAATGTAATCCGAGTATACAGCATTGCAATATTCTAATGTGCAATGACAAATGGATATTTATTTTCAAATCTGTTAAAGATTACATGTAACTTATTGCAAACATACACTAGCTAGCACTGAAACAAGACACTACATGTGGTCCTGGACCACAAAACCAGTCATAAGTGTATTTTATTTTTATTTTATTTTTTATTATGTACTCTGAATAAATAAGGTTTTCATTGACTTACGATTTTTGTTAGGATGGGACAATATTTGGCAGACAGTTGAAGTCAGAATTATTAGCCCCCCTGTTTATTTTTCCCCCATTTTCTGTTTAACGAAGAGAAGATTTTTTCAACACATTTCTAAACATAATAGTTTTAATAACTCATCTCTAATAACTGATTTATTTTATCTTTGCAATGATGACAGTAAATAATATTTGACTAGATATTGTTCAAGACACTTCTATACAGATTAAAGTGACATTTAAAGGCTTAACTAGGTTAATTAGGTTAACTAGGCAGGTTAGGGGAATTAGGCAAGTTATTCATTGTTAATTGTTCTGTAGACTATCGAAAAAAATATATAGCTTAAAGGGGCTAATAATTTTGACCTTAAAATGTTTATTCAAAATTAAAAACTTCTTTTATTCTAGCCGAAATAAAACAAATAAGACTTTCTCCAGAAGAAGAAAATATTATCAGACATACTGTGAAAATTTACTTGCCCTTATTAAACATTTTTGGGAAATATTTAAAAAAGAAAAAAAAAATCAAACGGGGCTAATAATTCTGACTTCAACTGCACATCTTGAACCTGAGGGTTAAAAAAAGTCTAGATATTGATAAATTAACCATTAAAGTTGTCTAAATTAAATGTTTAGCAATAGCACATTACTAATCAATATTTACATATGTAACAGATGCTAGAGGCCATGGTCTTTAACCTCCTTGTTAGAGCAACTGACTCCCATAGAAAAAAATATCCGGTTCAATCCCAGCTTAGACCGGGTTGAATGCAGTAGGACTGTTGGGTTACACAAGGGGGCTCATCCGGGATGGGAGTGAGGTTTAGGGGGATGAGTGTAACAGAGGCCAACTAGCGAAGAGCTATGCAGGTAAACCTCACTCCTCTGACCTCAAAAGGTGCTCTAGTGACAGACGCTGAAATCCATGGTCTTTAGTCTCCTTCTTAGAACAAGTGACTCCCATGCAAAGAATTGCTGGTTCAATCCCAACTCAGGGTTGGCTGCAGTAGGACCCATATATTTATATTATTTTATATATTTATATTATATTTAGGCGACGCAGTGGTGCAGTAGGTAGTGCTGTCGCCTTACAGCAAGAAGGTCGCTGGTTCGAGCCTCGGCTGGGTCATTTGGCGTTTCAGTGTGGAGTTTGCATGTTCTCCCTACGTTCACGTGAGTTTCCTCCGGGTGCTCCGGTTTCCCCCACAATCCAAAGACATGCGGTACAGGTGAATTAGGTAGGCTAAAATTGTCCGTAGTGTATGAGTGTGAATGAGTGTGTATGGATGTTTCCCAGAGATGGGTTGCAGCTGGAAGGGCATCCGGTGCGTAAAACATGTGCTGGATAAGTTGCCGGTTCATTCCGCTGTTGCCAAAAATATACCATTACATCTTGTGGTCCAGGGTCACAGAAATGCATATATATATTGTGGCGAGTATACCAAAGCCACGTCGCCATGGTCCCAAATTCACCACAGCTGCTTCCCATCACGAGAGATCCAACCCACCTGGAGATCATCAAGAGGCAGAGATATAAGCCACCCAAGGACACCGACGAGTGAGCTTCATTTCAACCAATGACTCCACGCTAATCTCTGTCTCTCTCTTTCCTCCAGCGGACTCAAGCAGCTGATGGTTGAACCACTACACTTTCCTGCACGGCCTCACTCCTTCTCCCCGGATCACCTGCACGCTTCCCGGCCAGAAGAGCCCTTCTGCACCGTATCATCCTTTTCACCCTGCACGTTGTAAATAAATCACCCTCCGGTGAAAAGTCTGACACAAACCCTCTGACCAAGTGTTTTATTCCCTCTAACTCGCCACAATATATATATATAAAACAAATTATATATATATATATATATATATATATATATATATATATATATATATATATATATATATATATATATATATATATATATATATATATATATATATATATATATATATATATATATATATATATATAAAATAACACTTTATTTTGACATCTCCTATAGACATCTGGATGACTGTAAGTAAATCTGCAAGTACAGTACACGCCAACCTCTTTTAAACCATAACCTAACCAGAACCTTCGTTATAACAATCCAGTGAGAGTTAGATGACACCTAGGTACAAATTCACTTACAAAGTCAACAGAATATTTAAAGGAGGGAATAAACAAAGTTTAACCAAAACATACCTTGTCTGAATTCTAATTTGACTGAGACTTACTGATATATAGCGTTAATAAGATATCCAGAGTAGAGCTGCACGATTAATTGAAAATACATCACGATCTCGATTCGACCCCCCACAGGATCTTAATCCAGCATCTCTACGATTCAGCCAATTATATTTTCAAGTTCGGGAGAAAAATAAAGAAGTTCAAACAAGTCTTCACATTGTTTTACATACGTTTCTCAGCAACGTGGACAACTTCAAATAGTTTTGAAAGAGTTACATACTGTATTTCTAAGGTATAATACACCAAAAAATATCATTTCTGTCTTCATGTAATGACGTATTCGCACCCGCGAAATGACACATGAGCTGACGCACTGTTCGTTTACTACTGCAAAGACGCGTGCGTGCCAGCAAATGAGTGAACAAAACCTGCATAGGCTGTGAATAACAGGTAATGAAGTTGGAAATAAAGTAATTAGAAGTCACTATAGCCTATATAATGTTGAATATAATGCAAGCGGGAATCTGATAATGACACATGTTACATTTTACCAGTGAAAAAATGGCCTAATAATGTTGTCAAAGACAGATTGCAAGCATATGTCTCAAACATAATAATTCAACTTCAGAATTATGAATAGTAGTATTCTGATGTAATCACTTTACTGTGATGTCATCACTTGACTGTCACTTTAATGACCAGGACATATTTAAAGTCTGTTCAATTCCACCATTCCAAGACACCTACACATAGGCTTAATGTTATTATAGCTGCTTTACCATATATTAGGGAAATAACAATAGTAGGCTACTCATATTAATCTTTATTTTACATCCATAGAATCTTGAGAAAATCGAGATCTTGATTTTAAGTGATTCTCATTTTAGCCAGAATCGTGCAGCCCTAATCCAGAGTTATCTTATGATTTACATCTGTGCTTATGTATTTAAAAAATTACTAATGCCTGGCCAGCATGTAGCCCTATTTATCACACCAATAGAGTTGCTCTGAATCTTCAATCTTGTAAGATCGAGACAGAAATAGAGCAAGCAAGAGTGGTAATTATAGAAGAAAGAACCGGATTAGGTCAGATATGTCTTTCTTTCTCTCTCTCTATATGTGCACTGAACATAATGAAAGGATTTCAAGCTGTCCTAATGGAAAAAAAGAAGGCGTTCAGATCAATTACAGAGAAACGAGGCTCCAACAAAGGTCATTATCGCAGTCGTTGCCTCTATCGCTCTTCATGGGGAGGAAGCAGATGATACGGTGTACGCGATGAGTGTGAATGTGCTCTCGTCGTGATTTTGATGGATTGGAGTGATATGAAGAGACAGAGAGGAGGAAACACCAGCAGAGATCCCCGTCTTTTCATAAAGATATATGTACTCGTGGTCATATCTAAAGGCTGTGTGATTAAAGTGTTATCCGATCACAGGAGAACACTGGGTAAAAAAGACAGCAGGAACGAGCGGATAATCCTGTTGGCTTGTGAATGTGTGGGCTCTATATTTGCTCTGGGAGATTCGGAGAAGGACAAAAGCTGTGATCAATACTAATCGTAGCTCTCGCTCCAGCTGCGGGCTAAAGCACACTTCACGACACATGTGCGAGACTGTGAATAGAGAGAGGAAGATGGTCATTGGACTCGAGAGACATTCGACTTGTAACGTGGATCAACTAAATGTGGGTGAGAGACAGCTTTTACGGGCATTTTGGGAATAAGCAAGCACACATGCGGAATCTGTGGCTTCAGGATTTCAAAGAAGCAATTCTAAAAGACTGCGTTTTTTTTTTCTCACAAAGTTCTAGCTTCATGCAGACACATTCATGTCTCCCTTATAATGCATAAGACTCCAACTTTAGATTAATACAAATGATTAAACTCTAAAAAGTTTCTGTGTGATTATACAGTTAATTAAAAATGATTTGCCCAACAGAGCAAAGATTTTTTCACAGTATTTCCTATAATGTATTTTCTGCTGGGTAAAGTCTTATTTGTTTTATTTTGGCTAGAATAAAAACAGTTTAAATTAATTTTTTTTACCATTTTAAGGTCAATATTAATAGCCCCATTAAGCAATATATATTTTTATTATTATTTTTATTATTATTATTTTTATTTTATTTTTAACCATTGTTTTACAATGGCTTGCCTAATTGCCCTAACTTCCCTAATTAACCGAATTAACCTAGTTAAGCCTTTAAATGTCACTTTAAGCTGAATGCTGGTTTCCTGAAAAATATCTAGTCAAATATTATTTACTGTCATCATGGCAAAGAAAAAATAAATCAGTTATTAGAAATGAGTTATTAAAACTATTATGTTTAAAATGTGTTAAAAAAAATCTGCTTTCTGTTGAACAGAAATTGGGGGAAAATAAACAGGCGTTAATAATTCAGGAGAGCTAGAAAGATAGATTCATTTTAAATGTTAAATTGTACAATTTGCAATAAACTGAATCAATTACTAATGTAAAATAATGAAAAATGCTTAAATGTGACAGGGAAAATTTTATTAACTAAGTGTTGTTTAAGTTGTTATATAACTTTTAAACCACGAACAGAATTGACAATAACAGAACTAACATTTCCACCCTTTTGTGCTCTAGCTCAAGATGCTAACCTCAAATCAGATATGGCACGTCTAAAACACAGTTTTATGTATTTTCATTATATTATAGTTTTCAAAAAATAAATGACAAATTATTACAATAATGGAGTTGACATTTTTAATCTACTATTTGTGTATCCTAAATAATTGGTACAAATTAATAAGAGAATAATAATGAGATGTCTCAATGCCATCCAGAGATTCCCGCCAGAGGAAGTGAAATCACTTGGAGCAAGTCACATGCTATTTTTATTGCTTTACAGTTTGTTATGCCTTTTTAATACAAAGTTTACTAGAACATATAGCAACAGACAAAAAATGTGTTTTTTATTACTGAAATATAAAATAAAAAAAATAAATGTTTCATGCAAAAGTTATTGTTTTACCAGTAGAGTAAAATAAAAATATGTAAATTAGTCTTAATTATTTCATAATTATAATTTAGGCTGAATATATGACTTGAGAGGCATACACCGTCTAAAATAGTATAATGAGACTTTAAATTTTATATTTTTCAAAATGTCCCAAATAATGTGAAAGTTATTTTAAATTAATATAATTTGATATATCTGTTTGTTATAATTTGTTATTACTGTTGAATTAAAGCAAAAAAATAAAATATATATATATATATATATATATATATATATATATATATATATATATATATATATATATATATATATATATATATATATATATATATATATATATATATATTTATACATACTGTACACACACACACACACACACACACACACACACACACACACACACACACACACACACACACACATACACACACACACACACACACACACACAGTCAGAATTATTAGCCCCCCTGAATTATTAGCCCCCTTGTTTTTTTCCCCCAATTTCTAAACATAATAGTTTTAATAACTCATTACTAATAACTGATTTATTTTATCTTTGTCATGACGACAGTAAATAATAATTGACTAGATATTTTTCAGGACACTTCTATACAGCTTAAAGTGACATTTAAAGACTTAACTAGGTTAACTAAGCAGGTTAGGGTAAACAGGCAAGTTATTGTATAACGATGGTTTGTTCTGTAGACTATCGAGAAAGCTTAAAGGGGCTAATAATTTTGACCTTAAAATGTTTTTTAAAAAATTTAAAACTGCTTTTATTCTAGCCACAATAAAACAAATAAGACTTTCTCCAGAAGAAAACATATTATCAGACATACTGTGAAAATTTCTTTGGTCTGTTAAACATCATTTGGGAAATATTTACAAAAGAATAAAAATCAAAGGGGGGCTAATAATTCTGACTTCAACTGTATATATAAGACACAACATATACTGTACCCTATACGGCACTGCTCAAAACACCCATATATAGGTATATTTTAAAAGAACTTTCACATCTTTAATCATAGCCACTCACTATTGGGATCTTGTTGAGATTTCAAATGTGGTTTAAGGATAGATTTGGAAGTGTGGTTAGTACAAATTCAGAGAGTGCAAGTGAAATTGCTACCATTTCAGGCAGAAATGTCTTTATTAGAAGTAATATTATATGTCTGATGAACATTTAAAATGAAAAGTTGAACTGAAATGTCAGCACGATTCTCAGAATGTGTGATCCTTTAAGAGCAGAAATCCTCAAATAAAAATCTTAGTGAAGATTTATTTAGCATGAAAAGCCATTTGTAAACCAAGTCTAAAAGTAAAAATAAAAATAAAAATGAAAACATCAAGCATAGAAAAACACAAATGAAAACAGTAATGAGTCCCTTCAAACTAAACAAAGGCACAGCTAAACGTGCACATTAACACTTGTTTGCGAGACAACTGTTATTTAAATTTCAGTAAAAGCTGCAAAAAATCCAAACAATACAGCTATTAACTGATACGAAAAAACAACAATTAGATGTTCTCACAATGCTAATTAAATTTCAAAAACTATATTCAGCCTAAAATGACAACTAGCCACAGATCTCTTAGCTCAATTTAACACACTTGCTCAAATTGAAACTCTGCGTACATTACCTCCTATGCTAAAAAGTCATCAGATTCCAGCAGATGTGTAGGACATGTACGAGTGTGTCTGTGTGTCCCTCACTGGTTCAGATTCAAAGGGGCTGTTCATTATACGCCACATTCATTTGGCTAATTAATGAGCAGCGTCTCGAACCCCATATTGATCTGCATCTACTTCTCCTCATCCTGCGTCAGTCTCTCCTCTCCCTCCTCCTGTGCCTGCCTCCATACTTCACCTTTCTCTGCTCACAGTCTCTCTCTCTCTGTTTGCTTACAACTCTCATTCATTAACTCAGTACTGCGAGGGTCAGTCCAATTATACAAGCATGAAAGCACGACCCTCTGAAGTACCTTATCATCCTCAGATATGATTTGAGAGGATGCCTCCAAGCAGCATTTAACTACAGGCTACGTATACAAATGGGCAAAAGCAAGAACATTTCCATAATAAAGTTTATTATATGCAAAGCTACATTTATTACACATAATATATATTAGGTGTGATGTACTGTTTTGTTTTTGCATTAATATATTTTAATTTGCATTGGTACACAATGCAATTTAATTGGTAGACTAATGAATTCCTCACAGGTTGTTTGAGTCACGCTTCTAATTAACTCAAAATTGGTCTAAAGAATATTTCTTGCTGGGAGAGAAGTTTGCTTAGAAACTGCAGGTTGCTCCTAAATTAGGCCAATTGAGAAAACACAGTGCAATTTGTTTGGTTTAGTCGAGTCGGTTCACTCCAGATAATTTAATAGCAAGATGTGGTTCTGATTTGAAGGGGAGTAATTCCAATGCTCCAGTTAAAGGAACACTCCCCTTAAAAAAAAAAAAAAAAAAGCTCACAAAATAAAACATTTTTATGATTTTTAAATCTATTCAGATGATCTCCGGGACTATAGGCAAATTACCGGTTTGTAAACATTCAGGATGCGCACATAGTGAGGTTGCAGAAAAAACCAGGAGCGCTAGCATTTACAGCGAGGGAATGACATCGGATGCAGTATAGCATTATATAGTTTGTTGTTGTATTAGAGATAAGTTATATTGATGACATATTATATATATTACTTACATAATGCTTTCAGTGTATTATAACAGATTGTCACCCAGTGATAAGCACAGTTATTCAGCAAAATTAATGTTAAAGTGAGCGGAGTTCGTTTGACAGGTTCATTTGCGATAGCGCCATCCCAATGGATATTGGATAAGACGAAATGGCCAAGCAACCAGCCCGAAATATACAACTATCTCATTGAATCTCCAAGTGATTTTACAAGAGAGAAGTTAAAGGCCTACAGGTCTTTGGATGCCTACAATTCTGTTCTGTGTGGTCATGTGCAAGAAATAATGTGTCATGATTACCAGATTTAAAACTTTGTAGTGCTAAAAACCGAGGTTCTGTCTAGCCAAAGACGGCACTGTACAAGGCCTGGGTAATCATCAACAAGCAAAACAACTGCATTCTGACAGTAAACTGCACCTGTATGGCAGGGTATGTGAACTTACATTTTTACATTTCATACTAAGCATTCAGTGTCCGCAGTTTAATTCAATAAATTTAACTGTTTTTGCTGAAATCCTTGCTGCAATCAAAAACGAGTATTGTGTATGATTCAGCATAGCGTGAACTTACTTGATATAAAATGAGAACTGCAGAGTCAAGCATTTTTAATTAGGTCCTCACATCATTCAGCTCTTCTGGTGGCTGTTAGCCAAAGACGTCTGCTGTTGGCATTAAAAGCAGTGTGGTGTACGGTAAAATGTAAGATTTTGGCATCCTACCGTACAAAACGACATGTTTGCTATTGCAACCGGTGTTTTTTTGCAACCGGTATGCACGGTTGAACCTGTGTGACATCATGTGTGATGTAGGTTGGTAATTTCCCTATAAGGAGCCCTTTTAGCTTAGCATAGATAATTGAATTGGATTAGACCATTAGCATCTCACTCCAAAATGACCAAAGAATTCTGATAATTATCCTTTTTAAAGCTTCTGTAGTTACATTGTGTACTAAATAAAAAGTTGCTGTCTTCTAGGGTGATACGACTAGGAACTAAAATACCTATATTCCTAGTGATATGACTAGGAACTTAAACCTTAAATGGCACTTTTGCACAATATTCACCTTTAATACCTCTCTTATACGCACACTATCCTGCACAACATTATTCAGTCTCATGTAAAAGTACTTGTATAGCCTGTCTTATGTGTATAGTTAAGTATCTTATAGTATATGTTAGTTATCCATAGGTTTTTAAAATAGCTCTTATGTCCAGTGTTGTGTTTGTATTTATGATTAATTTATGTAGCACCGTGGTCCTGCGGGACATGACATTTGGTTCCTCTGTATATATGTCCACACATGTAGCGGAATGACAATAGAGTGGAGGAACTATAACGTCAATTTGTATGTTATGCTTCTTTAAAAAGACGATTGCTATCAAGTTGCTAAATTGGACTACAGGTGGTGTCGGAGACATTATACGTCATCGAGCTGAACTGGTCTGGAACGCAGCTCGCTTGCATTGGACATTTGGATTTGTCTGTTATTTAAGTATTTTCATGAATAATATTTTATATTTTGTTGTATTTTTCTAATTGGGAATTCACATTGTGTGTAGATAATGCCTTCAATTGCAAAGACAGAATCATTTGTTGATCATTTATTTTAAATAAAAGATATTATGAAGATACTGCTTGCCTGTGCAGCCTGTCTCTTTCCTGCTCTCAGTAATGCAAATGTGTGAATAAATGTGTAAAAATACATACATATTAACTATCATTTTAACGTGATCAATTGATTTTTCATCGTTTTTTTTCTTCATCTGAACACATTTAACTCTATGTCATAACATATTTACACTCCTAACATTTTACTCCTTAAAATTTATAGCATAAGTGACTGTATGGGTTGCTTTTCACTGTACTTCGTGACAAAAAAAAAAAATAAATCAAATGTTGTCCATGATGGAACTTGCAGGCATATGTCCCTCACGCCTGATTTCTGTTGTCTGTCACTAAGGTAAGTGCGCTGTATGCACGCGAGGGATATACATTTAAATATGCCTTATGATAATACTATGTAGGCACATTTATACATACAGTTTTAAAACTTTTACAACAACCGTAAAGCAAAACAAAATGTATGTCCCTCGTAAAAAGGCAAGTACTGTAGGTCTATACAGATGTGTTTTTGTGTATTTATTTGTTTATAATATATAGCGTGAATTATATAATAAACTAAGAGGTTAAATCTTTGTCATGGACCATATTTCTAAAAATAAGCTTGAAAAGTTGTCTGTAGCAGGGTGGTGCTGATGTCACAGGCGAGCGCCTCAAAGGCACTGTAGTCTATTTATAGCCTAATGTTAGCTTTTCAATTCTTGCGTTTAAGATCCAAAATGCTAAAAGATGTATTTTTGTGTGACAATTATCCAGTTGGTCAAAACGTGTATGTGTAATGAACTGTGTTTGAAGACAGAGCTTATTATTTACAATCTTCGAAAAGCCTATAGGTAAATTCTTTAGGGATTTTATCGAGGGAACCAGTTTTAAGATAGCAGCCGATTAGCCTACAAGGTGACGTCATAGTTCCTCCACTCTATTGAGCTTGACTTTACTTAAACTATACTCTCATTCCAGTGCAAAAGTCAAAGAACTCTGCTGCCATACCATGACCATGATTACAGAGCTCCCTGTGCAAGCAGGTGGTCATATTAGAAGTTATTTTGATGGAGACAATTTTCAGGTGCTGTGCAATATCATCTTGGTCTTAGTAGACAACGTAACTACAGAAGAGTCAAGCTTTAAATAGGAAAATTATCAAAATTCTTTGGTCATTATTGAGCAAGTGCTAACGGTCTAATCTGATTCAATGATCTATGCTAAGCTAAGCTAAAGTGCTCACGCCATACTTGGAGATCGGCTGATTGGATTAAAAAAAGTTGTAAAATGAGGCGGCAATATGGCACAGTGGGTAGCGCTGTCACCTCACAGCAAGAAGGTCACTGGTTCGAGCCTCGGCTGGGTCAGTGGGCATTTCTGTGTGGAGTTTGCATGTTCTCCACGCATTCGCGTGGATTTCCACCGGATGCTCCGTTTTCCCCTACAAGTCCAAAGGTCATGCGCTATAGGTGCATTGAATAAGCTAAATTGTCTGTAGTGTGTGTGAATACATGAGAATGTATGGGTATTTTCCAGTGATGGGTTGCAGCTGGAAGGGTATCCGCTGCATAAAACATATGCTGGATAAGTTGGTGGTTCATTCTGCTGTGGTGACCCCAGATTAATAACTAAGGGACTAAGCTGAAAAGAAAATGAGTGAATGAATGAGTTGTAAAATGAGCCTATTTAACTTCCAGATAATTGCATTTTCTAATTATTTTAAACCAGCATCAGGACAATACGTAAGTAATGTTGCCTTCATGGAATCTGTGATTACTTTATTTGCTTACTTTGTCCTCAGTTACTTTGTCCTCAAACAGAGAGCGAGAAAGTGAGAGAGAAAGAGCGAGTGCAGACAGCAGCAGAAATACCGCCGTCCCCATGTCCTGAGCCCCTGAGTCTAAATGTGCAATAAGTCTTGCTGTGCTGTGTTTCATTACTGGCCAATGAGCGCCTGAGGGAATAAGGGCCCTAATATGACCTGGCCTGTTCTCCACTCACCGTACAACATACACCCCTATTACTGTCCTTCAGCTGACCCCAGACACCCTGCCACAATCTCTCCAATTACAGCAGAACATTGATCACAGAACTGTAGTTAGAAGTTCAGCAGCAGAGCACAGAGTTCTGCTTTCACTTTCTGTGCTGAAATGGTGATTGCTTTTATTTATCCCGTTCCTCTGTGTTTTCTGTGGGACCGCCATCAATTCTCTGACGCTACTCAATTCTTCACATGATAAACTGTGTGTGGAGGACGGTTAGATGGATGGAATGACAGAGCTGTTAATAGACAGACAGCTTGATAGAGTGATAAACAGAGAGAGACGACTGTACATAGACTGACAAACAGATATACTGAATAGTTTAGCTAGCTAGATAAATATATAGGGAGCTAGATGGATGACAGACAGATGGACAGACGAACAGACGGACGGACAGACAGACAGACAGACAGACAGACAGACAGACAGACAAAAAGAGAGGCAGAGAGACAGTTACACTACCTGACAAAAGTCTTGTCGCCTATTCAAGTTTTAGGAACAACAAATAATAACTTGACTTCAAGTTGATCATTTAGTATCAGTAGTGGATAATATGAAAAGCGCGAAGGCCTTTAGATTACGCTTATTTTACCAAAATAAAATATAATCATGCCTTGATTTTTAATTATTTATTAGGACAGTAAGATCTGACTTTGCTTAGACAAAAGTCTTTCACTTAACAGAAATAATTTACAGTACAGAATATGAAGTCATGGTGCAATGGAAAAAGAATTAATATTGTGTTTGACTCCCATGAGCTTGGAGGACTGCATCCATACATCTCTGCAATGACTCAAATAACTTATTAATAATTTGCAGGACTCCCAGAGTTCATCAAGATTCTTTAGATTCATCTTCAATGCCTCCTCCTTCATCTTAACCCAGATATGCTCAATAATGTTCATTTCTGGTGACTGGGCTGGCCAATCCTGGAGCACCTTGACCTTCTTTGCTTTCAGGCACTTTGATGTGGGGGTTGAAGTATGAGAAGGAGCGCTATCCTGCTGAAGAATTTGCCCTCTACTCGGTTTGTAATGTAATGGGCAGCACAAATGTCTTGATACCTCAGGCTGTTGATGTTGCCATCCACTCTGCAGATCTCTTGCACACCCCATACTGAATGTAACCCCAAACCATGATTTGTCCTTTACCAAACTTGACTGATTTCTGTGAGAATCTTGGGTCCATGTGGGTATCAATAGGTCTTCTGCAGTATTTGTGATGATTGGGATGCAGTTCAACAGATGATTTATGGGAAAAAAATCTACCTTCTGCCAATTTTCCAAATGATCAACTAGAAGTCAAGTTATTATTTTTTAGCTCTTACAACAGGGATTGATGACAAGACATCTGTCAGGTAGTGTAGATGAACAGACTGAAAGATAAAAGAAACAATTAAAATACAACAAACAGATGGACAAAGAAACAGAAAAAACTGAAAAATAACATAGATTGTAAAAAAAAACATACAATTATATATAGGCAGAGAAAAAGATAAATAGTCAGCAGACAGACATACAGACAGATGGATAGATAGACAGAAAGAGAGACCCACAGTCAGATTAAAAAACAGACAGACAGACAGACAGACAGACAGACAGACAGACAGACAGACAGACAGACAGACAGACAGACAGATAGAACAACAGACAGACAGGCGGGCAGAAGGACAGACCGACGGACAGACAGACAGACAGACAGACAGACAGATAGACAGACAGACAGACAGACAGACAGATAGAACAACAGACAGACAGGCGGGCGGAAGGACAGACCGACGGACAGACAGACAGACAGACAGACGGACAGACGGACAGACGGACAGACGGAGAGATGGAAGCTTTTTCCCTAGAGCTGTTCCCCAGAGCTGTCTCCCTTTTGCACTGATTCATTTAATTGAACTGTACACACCCACTGTACATATACATTTCTAATTATGTAATTATGTTTATCCATCTGCACACTTCTGATTATTAATAGCAACCTGTACATATATCCATTTATTGTAAATCTCTGATCATAGCTAATACAACCTGTATATAATGTTCATAGTACATCCATTTGTAAATATCACCATAGTTTTTCTATAACTGCACTTTATAACTTATACCAGTATCCTGCACTTGCTGCTATTGCACTCCTTAGACCTAAACTGCATTTCGTTTCCTTGTACATGTGTAATGACAATAAAGTTGAATCTAATCTAATCTAATCTGGATGGATGGATGGATGGATGCATGGATGGATGGATAAACAGATAGACAGGCAGAGAGACAGATAAATTGACATAGAGAAGCAGACTGAAAAACAGAAAAGCAAAACTGTTTATGGAAACAAAGGAAACAAAGAGGCTGATGGGCAAACAAATAAGCCGACAGACAGACAGACAGACAGACAGACAGACAGACAGACAGACAGACAGACAGACAGACAGACAGACAGACAGACAGACAGACAGACAGACAGACAGACAGACAGACATACAGACAGACAGACAGACAAACAAACAAAGAGAATGATACAAAGGCAGGCAGAAAGATGGACAGACAGACTGATTCAAGTTCAATTTTCAAAGTTGATTCAAGTTCAAATTTGCAGTGGCAAATTCCTAATAGACAGACCGTGTCAGTTCTTCTGATAGACAGACAGCTCTGCAACACATTAGTCCCTGACCTGAACATCAAAACAAGCCTGGCGCACAGCAGGTGAAGCCAGAGATTCATACTCAATTTCATACTCAGACTATTAAGAAGGAGAAGCAGCCAAACACTTGGGCTCATTTGTATTCTGCTTGAGCCGGTGTGCAAAAAGACAAATCAAGAACATTATTACTCTGACATTTTCATTATAGACCAGTATGTCAGAATATACCACTTAACCCTGAGACTGTTCCCCCCTCCCATTAAACAACAATGACAATAAACATTTATAAAAGCACAGTCTGCTTCTTTTATCCCTTTTAAATCTCTCTTCACAGCAAAGAGGAAAGAACTAAGATAAAGAGGACAACACGAGAGGGGAGATATTTAAGATAACTGAAATTCTTGTGGTTTTCTGGATAGTGAAGAATTACTCAATAAAAAGGAAGTAGGGCTATAATTTCATCGGAAAGAACTCAAAGGCAAGTTCATAAACTCTGGCCTGGTTTTTTAAAGCACAAAATAATTCCCTTAAAAATATATATCACTTTCTTCTACAAGCAAGAGGCACAGAAGTTCCCTAAAATCCATTATTTCCAGTTATCTGAGGATAATTTTTGTCCTTTTGGCCATTTAGTAATTTATCTTTGAAATGGCTCTGTCACATTGCACTCTCTGTTCCATTGAGAATCTTCAGCATAATTCTCTCACACATACACAGGCACACAAACATGAGTACCCGCACATACACATGTTGGGTTTTCATATTTTAAGGTCATTTCCCATAGACAATGATTTCCTCCAGTGAAGACTGCATTATTCAGTCCTCTTTATTTTATTTTTAAAATTTAATTCTGTATGATTTATGAGCCGTTTTTCTCATGGGGACCAAAAAATGTTCCCACACAGCCAAACATTACTGGTATTACTATTCATGTGGGGACATTTGAAGGGGGAGGACAGACACAGACAGTCTGCCTACACACACCCCAACACGTAGACATGCACGTGGCCTGGTGGAAATGATCATAGAACCATAATATAAGAGAAACATTCATTCTGTTTATGAAATGTGTCCATTGAGAGCTGAAGGTCAGCGACGTATTTCAATGAAGACTTGAAGAAAACACCCATTTACACCAAAATTGATGGGAGTTCTGTCTATGTCGCGTGGAACTCAATCTTATCTGCTCTTAGAAAGGTGGAAGGGGGTCAGTCGTTGCCCAATCATGGATCTTGAACTTGGTCAATCAGATCAAAGCAACAATAGAGACACTCACAAATAAAATAACCAGCAATCAAGAAGCAAGACAACTCAATCATCATACCATGAGCTCTAAGGAAGAATCTCTTTTTTGTCAAGTTTCCTAGTTTACTTTAATGTTTGGTTAAGTTTACCTGTATACAACAGTAAATTGGTAAATATGGATAGGAAATAATTAGAAAAATAATCTTTCAGATGTTGATTATGAAGCATTGCGTGACAATGGATATAAATTACAGCCATAATATCCTAATATTCTTTCATAATGATGTAAATGAACAGCATATAAACAACATAACCTAACAGAACTGGCTCAGAACAAAACAGTTTATTTTCATTTTCACAATTTACTTTAAAATAAAATGTGTTAAAACAATATTACACACGTTTAAAATGAGAAATAATATTAGATTTATAAATACGATAATGCCAAGAAAAAGCCTTTTACAGGTTCGTTCAAAACTACAGTAGAGTTTAGTCAGATCATACTCGTCAAGTTGGTTGACTGCAGTGTGTTCAGGTTGTCTTATCTTAGCTCACTGAGACAGGATATGTTGAGATACATGTGATGTTTTTTTTCCAATCTACTGTTAATCTTTTCTGAGCCGTGTACTCACCAGAAGCGTTCTTTAGATAACCGTTCGAGTCCACCGATGTGTACATGACATACGGGCCAGGCTGGTTCACACCAAAGGGCTGTGGGGTAGATAGAATTGATTAACAACAAATACTCAGACAATTAAATATTAGAAAATACAATTATAGTAATGAACCCTTTTCACAAGACGTGTTTACGACGTGTTTAATGGTCATCAGCATCTTAAAGCCTTGAAAGTTTTTAATATTTAGCTAAAAAAAACAAATGAACATTTATATGTATTTATGAATATATAATATCATATTTGCTATAAATTACTAAAAATTAATTACTGCTTGTGCAAGGTGTTTCTAATGCAGCATCTATGGGGGCAGGACAGTAAATTCGACATCATTCTCTCCTCTGGCTACCGTTTTTAGTCTCGCACAATATTTGTTTCTTTTTCTGAAAGTCTTTATAACACCAAAGTTTTTCTTTTATTATTTCAGCAAATAAGACTGTAAAAAAATATTTGTTGTATTCTCCCATTCCCATTCATCCCACTCCCATTCATGAACTGACACTGTTTCAATTTACTATTATCTTCTATGTGAAGCTGCTTTGACACAACCTACATTGTAAAAGCGCTATACAAATAAAGGTGAATTGAATTGAATTCACTGCACTCTAAATTTTCCCAACTATGACGACTTCCGCTACTGACAACCCTGGAAATGTGAAAAGGGTCTATAAAACTAACTTAAAAAAGCAAAACAACAACAACAACAACAACAAAAAACAAAACAAGTATCTAAGGTGAGATAACATTAGAAAAAAGGGCTTACTTTTAAACAGCAGCTTTTTGTTGGTCAAAGAGATTGTTTATGGTTAATCAAAACCATAAAACCAAAGCAATTTTTGTAAGTTAAAATAATAGTTATTTGAATTAAAATATACAATATATGTATAAATATACTTCACGCTAGTTGCCATAGAACTATTTCTGTCTGTTTAACTTGGTGTACTAAAACACATTTAAAGATTTAAGACACCCTGGAGTACTTTTTTTTTTTTTTTTTACATTTACATTTACATTAACAGATTTGTGTGTTGAGCATCAGCTAAGACAACATTAGCACCTGTCAGCTTTAATTGTGGGGAAAACTGGCAAATTTTGAGCTTTTGTCATCTAATTTCTAAATTCATCTAAATTTGACTGGGTTTAAAATAATTTTTGGGGCGGGATCAAAATCTGTGACGTAGCGCGAATCTGCTAGTGGAGTGATGACGTGTCGGTTTCTCCTTATTATTCATAGCTAAGCTTTTTTTATCCTATGAAAAGACCCTGCTTCTTAATTATTCATGTCAGCATGTGCTTTCCGAAGGCAAGGCAGACCTGCCAAGCTGTGAGACCCAATGACTGGGCAAAACCGCGTCCGCGCACGCCACAGGTCATATGTGTTTGTTTTCATGATCCACGGGGTTTGTTGCATGTTTTTCCCAGCGATTCTGTCAGGGCCGATACAGCAAAGCTATTGGTTTGCAGAAAGCATTTTTTTTCGCGAGAGCTGTACAAGAATTGGAGAATGGTGGACTTTGTCTTTTATCAGTTGAGTTCATTACCATTCAGACACATCACCTATATCTGTGCTGCTGTGTTTGCACATGCATAAAATCTTCAAATTACCGGCAGGGGTAATGGTTGGAATAGATAGGGCAAGAGACCTGCTGCACTGCTATCTTAATGTCTGCATTCAGACCCCAGGATTGAGGAGGAAAGAAGTCCTCCTCATTTATACTGTTTAAATAAATATGATTATCTTTATAATGATATAACAAATTGTGGTTATGTGTATATGAAATTTTGAATAACAAATGTAGCAGGGCATTAAATTACTTACTGTTTATTTCTTTGCATTTTAACTTTGTAAACTATTAAATCATGGTGTGTGCCTCATTTTGTAAGCCAACTGACAACAGTTGTTCGCTCCCCTCTTTTTCCCCTGCTCTGCCGGCCACGCCCACTCCTCCCTCTGCTCGCAGCGCTCCACGCCCATCCTGAAGCATTTTTTTAAAATTCTGAGATAGAATTGAATGGAAAGGGGGGGGGGGGGGGGGGGGGGGGGGGGGACGGTTGTCAGACGGTCTTGTCTGGGTATTTCATAGAACTAAAAAACATACAAACATTTCTATAATGGTATATTACTAATAAAATATTATTAAATTCAAACAGAAAAATACACAAATATAAAAACAAATTATACTAAAACTACAACACTTTAGTAGCTCTATGGTAAAAAACTAAAACAAAAAAATAAACCCAAAACCAAAACCTAAAAATAGCTACAAGCCATTGACAACAGAAGCTGTCGCTAAATAAATAAATAATACAAACTAAGATAGATCCAAGATGCAGATGTCTTTATTGACCTAAGGTCAAAAATAATAGTGCAAGTAAGTCCAAAACAGAGTTTATAAGTAAGCAAACGCCATAGCTGAAACATAAGCCGATAACATCCTGAAGACAGCTAAAACTAGGTAAACAGCCCAGGTAAGCCAGAGAAAAGTCAACAGGAATTGTGACAAGACACAGAGTTTAGCATGAACAAACAATAATGAACTGACAACGAAACAATAAACTGCCACTCAGATATAGCCGCGGTAATTAGCCACAGCTGAGGCGGCTGATCAGAACAGCTGATCAGAGTTAAGCAATAAAACCACGTGATCACAACAACACCAACAAGCAACACCAAATGCACTTGGAGGTAAGAAAAACATAACCATGTGACAACAACACAGACAACACCAGAAAGCATGCACAAACCCACAAGCGTGACAGAAACCAGGCAAGTAAAATTGATGTAAAACAATAAGCATGCCTTCCTCTCAATAACAGTAAACAAACAAACAATTAAACAAACAAACAAACAAACAAACAAACAAACAAACAAACAAACAAACAAACAAGCAAATATACAACTAAAACTTCTACATATTGGCTCATTCAACCGCACACCTCACGAATTAACAGCTCCCAAACTTTCTTGTCATGTTTAAAAAATGACTGGGAGGTTGTGAGTAGTTCCTCTCCCACCATATGAGCCGTGACCATACAAGCATCAAGAATTTCCACGCGATTTCTCTTAATGAGAAAAAAAAAAATTGCATACAAGCTTGTACGACAGCAAAAACTACACCACATACTGTATGGCCAGCTCAATGCGACTTAAAATGCTGAGATAACAGTCCTCAAGTGAAGTGATTAAAACACATATTTGGTCACATGAACAGGATCTTTCATGGAAAATCTCATAGCAAAATCCTGGGAAATTGTAAATGTGATTTTGTTTTCTGGCAGACTCTCTTCTGACCTCTGATTTTGGCCTGATGATGATTATGATGACCTTGACTGCTTGTATGTATGTGTGTGTGTGTTTCAGCTCGCGTCCACACAGATCACCACAGGTTACACAGGCCCAGCTCCAGCCTCCTACAAACACTGAGACACACGAGAGATGTCCATCAACATCCGGCAGTAATGCGGGGCCAGCGCTGGCTCATTGCCGGGGAGATGGGGCAGACCCACTACATGCCAGCTTCTCAATTATGGATACTTTTCTCTGTGCAGACAATGACCCTGGGAACTGAAAACCAACAGCATGCCAGGAACAAGTGGGCATAAATTTTTAAACAGATGTAGTTGTGGGGCATGATTATGGGCGGGGAGGGTGAAATGATTCCCTTGTTGTAAATTATGCTCCACCGTAGATGATGAATCCAGCCAATGGACAATGTTGACAGGAAGTGAGACAATCCTGGAGCAGAAGCACTTCGTCACCTGGTGCCAAACTGACAGAAATGAGGGAAAGGATGACCTGGCAGCATCAGATACAGAGGAAAAACGTCCAGGCAAACACACAACAATGAGGGCAAAGAACACGGCCAGGAAATTTGACGTCAGTGAGACTTAACAGTTAAATGGACCTGACGACCTTCTCCATTGCCAGAATCCATCACACAGTTCACCTTTATTACGCCATTTTCATATTTGGTTTGCTAACTATGGAAGCACATTTATTCTGTCTGCAATCACAACTCTTAAAAAGATTGGGGTTGGTAAGATTTTAAAATAGGTTTTCAAAATAAGCATCCTATGTTCGAGGTTACATCATGACGTTATAGTAAATTAATATACTGTACACTCACCGGCCACTTTATTAGGTACAACTCTCCATTTCTGTCCAACTGCTTGTTAATGCACATTTTTTGTCAGCCAACTTTTAGTCCTCACATGGCGGGCAACTCAATGCATTTAGGCATGTATACATGGTCAAGATCATCTGCTGAAGGTCAAACTGAGCATCAGAAGGGGTAAGAAAGGTGATTTTAGTGACTTTAAATGTGGCTTGGTTGTTGTTGTCAGACGGTCTTGTCTGAGTATTTCAGAAACTGCTGATCTACTGGGATTTTCACACATAATCCTCTCTAGGGCTTACAGAGAATGGTCCGAAAAAGAGAAAATATCCAGTGAGTGGCAGTTCTGTGGGTGCAAATGCCTTGTTGATGCCAGATGTCAGAGGAGAATGGCCAGACTGGTTCCAGCAGATAGAAAGGCAACAGTAACTCAAATAACCACTCGTTACAACCGAGGTATGCAGAAGAGCATCTCTGAACGTCGAACCTTGAGGTAGATGGGCTACAGCAGCAGAAGCCCACACTGGGTGCCTCTGCCTCTCCTGTCAGCTAAGAACAGGAAACTGAGGCTACAATTCACACAGGCTCACCAAAATTGGACAATAGAAGATTGGAAAAACGGTTGCCTGGTCTGATGAGTTTTGATTTCTGCTGCGACAATCGGATGGTAGGGTCAGAATTTGGCGTCAACAGCATGAAAGCATGGATCCATCCTGCCTAGTATCAACGGTTCAGGCTGGTGGTGGTGGTGGTGGTGTAATGGTGTGGGGAATATTTTCTTGGCACACTTTGGGCCCATTAGTACCGATTGAGCATTGTGTCGACACCACAGCCTACCTGAGTATTGTTGCTGACCATGTCCTTCCATTTATGACCACAATGTACCCATCTTCTGATGGTTACCTCCAGCAGGATAACGCACCATGTCATAAAGCGCGAATCATCTCAGACTGGCTTCTTGAACATGGCAATGAACTCAACTGCGTGATGCTATCATGTCAATATGGACCAAAATCTCAGAGAAATATTTCTAGTACATTGTTGAATCACGAAGAAGTAAGGCAATTCTGAAGGCAAAAAGGAGTCCAACCCAGTACTAGTAAGGTGTACCTAATAATGTGAGTGAGTGTAGCCGGTGAGTATAAATACAAGAAATATTATGCATTTTCATCATTATTTACTCTAGTCTCATGCCACACGATCTGTCGATTGTAATGATGTAAATTTTTTAAAAATATTTGTAGTGTGGAAAACAATATCTTTGTAGAAAGTGAAATATTAAGGTAAAAGTTTTGATATTATTAGATTATAAATGCATTTTACATTTAATCAGCTTAGTTCTTGCTCAATAAGAATACAAAGTATTTTTATTTCTAAAAAATATTGCTTATACTAAATGTGACTCTAAATCTTGTAAGAGCGGCTCTCAATTTTTGTAATTTTAAACGTAAACCTAAAAAACGGCAACATCCTAAATCTGCCTCTTAAAGAAATAACAGTTATATGCAGTGAAGCACACAGAGGATCTACTGTTATCAAGAAAATCTTCTAAAGGAAAGCTTAATCACACAGAAAGACGCCATCTGACCCAGACATGACTGCCAAACACATCAGAAGCCAGTTACAAAAAATATAATAATAAATAAAAAATAACCTCAATTAAACTCTTCAGATTGACTGAAGCATAGTAAACAGCTTGAAAGCTTTGGACTACATCAAGCATGCAAGGACAGGTGGATAACTCACGCTCTTCCGGACGAAACAACCAAAAAGCAAAGTTTTGACTGAGCATGCCAGAAAACACAAAGAAACAGGGAAACAATGTAAACGTGGGAAGATGAAGCATCAGAGGAAACAAAGTGATGCCTAAGACAGCAGAGAGGCAAGAGGCAGCTAAAAGGAGATAAATGGATACGTCATAAGAACTGGATGGGGAATAACAAACACCTCAGTGAGCGACTGTAACTGTGGACCAAAATTTTCAAAGAGACTTTGAACAAACAACTCCAAAAGAACTCAATAAGACTTGCTCCAAAGTACAGCAAAAATTGAAATAATTTGTGTGGGTACATTGCCTCAATTACTGTTTAAAATTAGCCAGTAGTTTAAAGAACATGATGATGACTTTAGGATGTTGCATATGCTTCCAAATTCCTCAGATCTCAAGCCAATTGAGCATCTTTGGGAGCTGCTAGACCAACAAGTTTGGCAGCTCCATCTCACAACCTACACAACTTGAAGAATCTGCTGCCAGATACCAAATTTTGATACAATTTACCAGAGTAAAGTGGGTAAAAAGCCGACAAGGGACAAGCAAAATATTATAATGATGTTCATTTTTGTCAGCCTAGGCTCATTGGAAATTTTTGCGAAATGTAAAATACCTTGTTCCGGCTGATGACAGATGACTAATCCACTAGAGGGTGTTGTATAGATTTTACGAATAAATGAAATACATTTTGTTTTGTTTTTGCACATTTCAGATGCACATCTTTACATACAAGATTACCTAGACCAGTAAACCACTGATCTAAGCCTATTTCTAAACCAAACCAATAGTTTTCAAAAGCAAATCTAAGCGAAATATGCACTGCAACCTTGATTTTTACATTGCTTTCGTCTTTTGTGGAGCCGTGCTTCACTGGACTTGAACCTGAGTGCTCTGCATCACAAGAACAACACGTACAAAGTGAGCTACCTGGCCATGCCAGTAAAGTTGTCTATATGGAGATAGATAAGCGAGGCAAATGTATTTCATTACAAACCATGGTCATCGTTAAGTTGTTGTTGTTTTTTTTTTTTGGTGTTGTGCAAAGAACTGGACAAAAATAATAATTTATTAGTTAATAATATGTCCATGTAAATATCATTAGTGTGAAAAGGAAAAAAGGTTTTTGGCATCATATTATATTTTTTGGGCAGCACGGTGGCGCAGTGGGTAGCACAAACACCTCACAGCAAGAAGGTCGCTGGTTTAAGCCTCGGCTGGGTCAGTTGGCATGTTCTCCCCGTGTTCGTGTGAGTTTCCTCTGGGTGCTCCGGTTCTCCCCACAAGTCCAAAAACATGTGGTTTAGGTGAATTGGGTAAGCTAAATTGTCCGTAGTGTATGTGTGTGAATGACAGTTTATGGATGTTTCCCAGTGGTGGGTTGCAGCTGGAAGGGCATCTGCTGCATAAAAACATATGCTGGATAAGTTGGCGGTTCATTCCGCTGTGGTGACCCCAGATTAATAAACGGACTAAGCCGAAAATAAAATAAATGAATGAATTATATTTTTGGCATTCATTTTATATAGGAACTGCAGTCAAATGTATGTTCAAGTATGTTTTTTTGCGGTTTCATATTGGTATTTCCAATGAAAGGCTCTTATTGAATTAGATATAAATCCGTACATGATCTTATGCATTAAGTGAATAGTTCAAACTATTCTGGCAGTAGCTGAGATAAAATAAAAGATTACAAATTGCCAAGGTGAGACAGTTTTAGGAAAGCCTGTTTGAATAGTCATTATTTTTGTAAATATACACACCTCACCTTTACAGTTGTGATAAAGCACACAGCTGCTTTTTAAATACATTGTGACATACACCTTAATGTACATCACAAAACAGTTGGGAAATTATAGTTAGGCTTTAAAGTTTATACATAATATAATTTACAATTGACCAGGCATTGACTAGAAAATATGTAACAAACATTCATGGTTTGTATCATTATTAATGAAGAGATTGTACAAAATGAAATAAAATGCAGAGTGGGGACTTGGTTCAATAAATTGGTTTTTGTATTCTGAGATACGGAGAGTGATAAATGGGATTTTGCTGGGGCAGTTTAAACAGACTAAATGACATGGAGAAATCCTGAATACCAAATCAAAAAAAGAGGTATTTTCACCGGAAAGGTCCAATTATGTGGCAAACTTTTAATTTAATGCCGACTTCAAGGACATCTTACAATATGTGATTTACGCTAGCTGTATGCAGACAAGATGTGCAGCGCACGCAACACTGAAAAAATAGGGCAAATGCAAATAGCTATCATCCAGAACATATGAATTCATTTGAACTACATGCAACTAACATCCCTGTTTCAGCATCTGAATAATAATTCAGTTGTACTCAGCGTCAGACTGCATAACACGTATGTCAGAGGTCCAGCAGGAATGAGCAAGGACTGAGGCCCATCTTAAAGAGCTTTTATTTAATCATAGAGCCCTCTGCTATTCACTGGCCTCAGGGCAAACTGTCTGCACTCTGCATTTCACTGAGTTGCTGAGCACATGCGACGTGATCTGTGTGTTTGTGCGTGTCTAAAGCAGAGGATGAACGGCTGGGCAGAAAATGTATTATCTCTTCATTATGAAGGATGACAGTTAACGAAGGGGTCTCTGAGTGTGTGTGTCGCTCCTGTATTAACAGAGTGATGAATTGCTCTGGGACCCTGCCAAATGCACAGTGCTGCTCCGAAACACACACACGCACACGCACCACGCACACACACACACACACACACACACACACACACACACACACACACACACACACACACACACACACACACACACACACACACACACACACACACCTTTCACTAACATCTCTTCCTGCTTAATAAACTCTTTAGCCATGTCTGAAAGTGCTCTGTATTCTCCAAATTGTTTATTATCTAGAGATTTGGCCATTCTGGTGTTTAAATTAGGACCGATTTAATTTTCGATGTTCACTTTTTACCCATAATGCACTCTGACTGTACAGTGTCCGACCGATAAACTCACTTATACTCATTTTCATTCAGTTCTTGACCTTTTGCGTTCTCTATGTTTGATTTATTATTTACTGAAAACTATTTACTGAGTGCAGTCATTTGACATGCGGCTACAGCAGATCTTCTAGACATCTCCAGATAATGGAGAAAAGTGAAAGCAAGTATAGAAAAACACAATAGGTGGCTGGAGAGAGTGAAGTGTGGACTGATAGAAGAGCAAATGCCAGACACAAATAAAAGCAAACAAAGTACTACAGTGTTCACAGACAAAAGAAGAGAATGTAAAAGTGAGACCGAAAAAAAAGTGAGAACATAAAAGCCTGTCTTCTCGTCAGAATGAGGACGGCTTTCTGACACGCTTGTCCCTGACCTCAACAGCTAGTCAACAATGACAGACGAGCAAATATAACGTGACTGACATTCAAAATCAGCTTTCTATACCATGTTCATAAGACATACCAACATGTAGTATAGTGGTCGAATGATATAATGAAGATTATTCGCCTAGTGTTTTTTTAATGTATAGGCATTTTCTGAAGGTTTCACATCTGACTGATTAGTGTGTAAAGTCAGTGCAAAAATATTCTACTATTAACCATATATACACTCACCAGCCACTTTATTAGGCACACCTTACTAGTACCCCTTTTGCCTTCAGAACTGCCTTAATCCTTCGTGGCGTAGATTCAACAAGGTACTGGAAATATTCCTCAGAGATTTTGGTCCATATTGACATGATAGCATCAGGCAGTTGCTGCAGATTTGTCGGCTGCACATCCATGATGCCAATCTCCCGTTCCACCACATCTCAAAGGTGCTCTATTGGATTAGGATCTGGTCATTGTGGAGGCCATTTGAGTACAGTAAACTCTTTGTCATGTTCAAGAAACCAGTCTGAGATGATTCGCGCTTTATGACATGGCGTGTTATCCTGCTGGAAGTAGCCATCAGAAGATGGCAACACTGTGGTCATAAAGGAATGGACATTATCAGCAACAATACTCAGGTAGGCTGTGGCATTGACACGATGCTCAATTGGTACTAATGGGCTAAAGAGTGTCAGGAAAATATCCCCCACACCATTACACCACCACCAGCAGCCTGAACCGTTGATACGACAGATCCATGCTTTCATATTGTTGATGCCAAATTCTGACCCTACCATCCATATGTAACAGCAGAAATCGAGACTCATCAGACCAGGCAACGTTTTTCCAATCTTCTATTTTCCAATTTTGGTGAGCCTTTGCAAATTGTAGCCTCAGTTTCCTGTTCTTAGCTGACAGGAGTGACACCCGGTGTGTGTTTCTTCTGCTGTAGCCCAACCACCTCAATGTTTGATGTGTTGTGTGTTCAGAAATGCTCTTCTGCATACCTTGGTTGTAATGAGTGGTTATTTGAGTTACTGTTGCCTTTCTATCAGCTGGAACCAGTCTGGCCATTCTCCTCTGACCTCTGGCATCAACAAGGCATTTGCTCCCACAGAACTGATGCTCACTGAATATTTTCTCTTTTTTCAAACCATTTTAGAGATGGTTGTGCATGAAAATCCCAACAGACCAGCAGTTTCTAAATACTCAGACCAGCACGTCTGGCACCAACAACCATGCCAGGTTCAAAATCACTTAAATCACCTTTCTTCCTCATTCTGATGCTTGGTTTGAATTACAGAAGAACGTCTTGACCATGTCTACATGCCTAAATGCATTGAGTTGCTGCTACGTGATTGGCTGATTAGAAATTTGTGCTAACGAGCGTTTTAACAGATTTGTATCTATTTTTATATTGTTTATATTATTTTTTTATACTTGACTCTTTTATTTTTTGTTTATGTAAAGCACTTTAAATTGCCACTGTGTATGAAATGTGCTATACTGTACAAATAAACTCGCCTTGACTTGCCTTGCCTAACGAGCAGTTGGAAAGGTGTACCTTATAAAGTGGCTGTTGAGTGTAGATATACAATGCATAAATATCTTACATTTAAAATATTTTGTTATTATTTAATTTTTAAATATTCTAAACAAGTCTCTCACATTTCTTATGATCAGCATTGTAAACAAGTCAGTGCTTAATATTTTGTGAAAATTGGATTTTCTGATGAATAGAAAGTTAAAAGGAAACATATTTGTTAGAAACAGAAATCTTTTGTAATTCTTTGAAGTGTCTTTACCATCACCCAAAAACATTACACCCACACTTTCTAAGGGTGTGCTGACACTTGTAGTTCAGTTTTCTTGTTTGTTTGGTCTGGACTTGTCTGGTGTGCAACAAGGTTCAGATGACACTGTTCACACTGACTCAGATAAAACCCACCAACAAAAGCAATCGCACCAGAGTTCATTTTAATCAAACCAAACATACCAAAAAATCCACACTGGACAAAAATCATCAAGGTTTGGCCAAGCAAAAAAAATTATTAAATGAACATGCAATGGCTGCATGATGGCGCAGTGGGTAGCACGATCGCCTCACAGCAAGAAGGTCGCTGATTCGAGCCTCGGCTGGGTCAGTTGGCGTTTCTGTGTGGAGTTTGCATGTTCTCCCCGTGTTCGCGTGGGTTTCCTCCGGGTACTCCAGTTTCCCCCACAGGCCAAAGACATGTGGTGTAGGTAAATTGGGTAAGCTAAATTGTCTGTAGTGTATGTGTGTGAATGAGTGCGTGTGGATGTTTCCCAGTGGTGGGCTGCAGCTGGAAGGGCACACATGAAACATATGCTGGATAAGTTGGCAGTTTATTTAGCTGTGGCAATCCATGATTAATAAAGGGACTAAGCCGAAAATAAAATGAATGAATAAATGAATGAACATGCAATAGGCTGGGGATGTGGGTAATATTTTAAATGATGTGCATGTGAACTGTTCTCAAACAGACTGCAAATGGGTCTTTTCAGCAGATTTCATCACTAACTGTTCTTTGCTGTTTTTGTCACAATCACGCAGGAGACCCAAATGCAAGTGAATGCAAGTGATTTATTAAACAGGGATAACAGGAAATAACAGCTGGTATAGATCTCACCAGATATCAAGGGTTAGGGTAGAGCAATGAAGCATCTCTCAAGGAAATCGACAACACTTAACAGCGGTGATAGTTTCTCAATGAGACAGATTCAGGGAGATCTCTCATAGAATTCCACAACGCCAAACAGCGGTAACAGTTCCTCAGTGCAGCAATGCAAAGTGAAAATCCAGTGAGTGTCGACATAGCTAAGCAGCGGTAACAGTACTTCGGTGAAATCAGCAGTGCTGACACTTCCAAAAGCAACAGTCTCTAAGATCAACTCACCACCAGCGGATACAGCGAGAGGAGCCCAACAGGAACAGACACAGACGTGAAACAACAACGAACTGACAATAAGAGATGCGAACGCTGAACCGATAAAGGTGCCGTAATGCGCTGCACCTGTGGTGGGCTGATTGACAGCTGAGCATGTGACTGCCAAGCTGACGACATGAAAACACAGACAGCCACGCGGTGAAAGATACCCAAACAAACACACACATACATACGCACACACAAGAGGAACAGACAGATCCCCAACCGTGACAGTTTTAGGGCCTGAAAAGCTGTTTCCCACAACACACAATGACAACTTTATCAAACTCATTCAGATCACTTTGTTTTCGGTTTAAACTAGTTAAACATGTTTAAAACAACATATAATGTAAAGTTGCTTAAATCAGAAAGAATTATGCTTTTCAATTGTTTTTAGCAGATTAGCAGTGTTCTTTGCTGCTTGCTGCTTTTGGACTGAAAACGCTGTTTTTCACCATGTTTTAACTAAATGCAATGTGGTGCCACAACTTGCGATAAAATGTATCTTTACTACTGTATGTTAAAAGGAGTTTTTGTTCTAACCATTTGCGATAGCAACATGCAAAACTTCTATTTTAGAAATGCTTTCTATTTTCGTGACCTCGCACCAGAACAACAGCATATACTACTACGACAATGATCACCTCAGGAACAGATTATATGCTTTTTCAGTGCTAAATGCTAATAATGTCAGTTTAAATACCATTTTATGTGACATTTATTGCTATACTACTGAAAACAGCAGTCGATAGTTCACCTCAGATCTTGAAAATAAAATAACTAAAAGACGATTTAAAAATGAAAGTCAGAACTGTGACTGTGCAAACCAACAGCATCAGTCACAAGGTAGCCTAATAATAATGTGAAATAGGTTTAATATGTATTAATTTAATTAAAAGCCATGGTTTCTGCTACATTCATTCGGCTGGTCACGCACCAGCCGATTGAAGGAAAGTTTCTTCCCTCAGACTATCAGGCTGATGAACACTTAACACACCCCACACAAACTCTTCCATACCCCGCACTGCACACCATCAAGATGTAGCATGCACTGCACTTTAACAAATCCATACTTAAAACAATACTGCCCACAACTATGTGTACACCTATCCATCGTACATATCGCTGTCAACATTGCCAATTTTACATTGTCTTGTTTTTTTGTGAGTATGCTGTTGTATATTGCACTGTCTGTATTTTGCACTGTCTGTATTTCGCACTGTCTGCATTTTGCACTGTCTGCATTTTGCACTGTCTGTATTTTGCACTGTCGTTGTATTTACACTGTCTGTATTTTGCACTGTCGTTGTATTTACACTGTCTGTATTTTGCACTGTTGTTGTATTTACACTGTCTGTATTTTGCACTGTCTGGAGCCAGCACCTAAGCTTTTCACTCATCATAGCACACGTGCTGCTGATGATGTGACAATAAAAGTGAATTGATTTGATTTGATTTGATCTTCAATGGTGGGGCGCCAGACCAAAATTCATTCTTGCCATGGCTATATAACAGCTTCTTATTTAAAACCTTAAGTTGTTGTTTTTTTATAGCCGCACCAAAATGTATTAAAATGTAAGTGAATTATATCAGCGCAAACTTTTCTGTAATTGTAGTAGTGCTCTGCGATATTTGTTTAACCCCTTAAGATTACATGCTGACTGACTGACTGACAGGGCTGTGCGATGCATGAGGCCAGCAAACACAATGGAGCTTTCAGTTAAGATGAACACAGTTTCCACAATTATACTTTATTTATATCTGAAGGTCTAGCTCTGCATACAATGACTTTATCTTGCTGGAGTTTAAGGCCATTTCACTTCACTTCAGGATGCATTAATGCTGTTCTGCAGGTCTATTGGAGACATTCATAAATATTCCTAGCAAATCTAATAATTGTTGGAGACATACATAAACGCACTAAATCGCACTTCAGCAGCGTTTATATGAGAGCGCACAAGAAAATCTGTCGTATCATAAAATCGTATAACATGAATGCGATCTCAACATGTAATACTGCGCTTATGACATTTGTCATTGAAATAACGTCATAGTTAGTTGGAAGATCTGTGTAAAAGACCTGCCACCACAGCTGGAAAAAATCCTAGAGAAAACACTGAAAGCCTTTACCATATTGTTGGGAGTGCATTGGCTGTTATTTAAAAGTTTATGTCATATTGTTTTGTGTTTGATGCAGACAAATTGCTTGTTGCTGGAAGGTTGGAATATGTTGTTAGGACTAGGGTTGCACGGTTTACTGGTACTTCGGCAGCACCGCGATACTATAGCACCAAAATATTGTCGGTGCCTCTGTAGTTTGTAAAAGGTAGTATCGTCATTAACGATTCTAAAATAGCTAATGTTGCATGTGAAGAAGTCCTCACACATTTGTGCCGGCTAATAATCAAGACCACTTTATTTTATTTTAATAGTCTGCATTAAGGCTGCAAAATGGTTTTGTTGTCTGATGCTTGAAACACACATCTGAATCAGTTTATTTCTGTTCCTGTGAATATGACTTGGCTACAACGACCATGACAATCTCTTAAAAAGAACAACTCACTAAAGTGACATTTGGAATTACTTTGGATTCTTCCCTGATAAGACTGAAAAAATACAACAGATGAGAAAAACAAAAAAATAGCAACAGGAAACACTAAGGGCGTACTCACACTATGCTATCCGAACCGTGCCCAGGCCTGTTTCCCGGATCGTTTGAGAAGTGTGAGTGCTCTGAATCGGGCTCAGGCACGGTACACTTGGCCGGCCCTGGCCCGGTTGGAAGAGGTGGGCCAGGTATGCTTGTGTGTGAGTGAAACTGAAAGCGAGACGTGACTTTTAAGCGACTGTTTCATATGGATTAATTAATCATTCGTACTGTTCAATGAACACAAACTGTCATAGTTTATTAAAGACGAAAACCCCTCACTACACGACAGCTGCACCTTCAGCAAACCTCCTAATTCCTGCAGCACGAGGACTTTATGATTGTTTATGAGCGTCAAATGTGGCTGATCTGTTCGGCGAAATGTTTGACTGCGTGTCGCCGCATATCAATCGACTTAAAAGACACAATTAAAGAAATCTCCACTGTGCTGAGCGAGAGCACTTCTGAACAGCGCGTCGTCGATGACGAAAGCGTGCCCAGGCCCGAATGTAATGTGAGTGCGGGCCGTCGTGGGAGACGGGAGGGGGGACAAGCGTGCTTTGGCCCGGTTCAAGGCAACTGTACATAGTGTGAGTACGACCTAAGAAAATATTTTTTCACTTCATATTTTGTTGAAAAAAAAATCTCTTTTTGTAACAAATTTCATTTGGTATAATTTGCATCTTAATTTTAATGTCTTTTTTGTTGGTCAGTTATCTACAAAATTAACGAAAAAACAAATAATATTTGAGGTGAAGTGACGTGCATCAAAAGCCACTATTTTTTTTCACGGCCCAAACAAAAACTGTTAAACAAAAGTGAAATATTCACGATTTAATAATGAGTATTATAGTATTTCTGCTATAAATTTGCAAATTCAATTTGCTTTATTTTGTAGATTTGAGTTATGAATTAATACATTATCGTGATACTACTTGGTATCGTGATACTTCAGCTGGTATAGTATCATGACCTAATTGTATGGTATCGTGATAACCCTGGTTAGGGTACAGTGTTAGGGCCTGAAAAGCTGCTTCATGCAATGCAGAATGACAACTTTAATCAAACTCATTCAGATCCCTTTGTTTTTAGTGCAAACTAGTGAAACATGTTGGAAACTACATATAATGCTGTTCAGAGAAAGATGATTTTCATGTGTTTTCAGCAGATTTCATCACCAACTCTTCTTGGGTGTCTTGAATAAGAGAGAGAAGGAGAAAAAAAAAAACAGGTCAAAACTCACCTTGACTTTTTCTGGACAGTCATTGGAGCACAGGCCACTGAGCACTGCAGAGAGAAAATGATAAAAACAAAGAAAGAGAATCACAACATTGTCTCACACATATGGCCCTCAGATAAGACAAGCCGATTACAGCATCCATATCAAATCTACCTCAAAACACTCTGTTAAAACAAAAGGAAGAAGTACGTTCTAATATCTCACAGTATATCAGAAACTCCTGCTCCCAAACTCATCTTCAGCCAGCAATTATGCCTAGGGAAAATGAACTGGGCAAAATGCACACTAAATTTCCCCTAATGGTGTGAAATAAGAGCCAGACTCTCTGTTTCTCTTGAGACCAGAACTGAACGTGTGTTAGAGAACAGCGCATATGAAAGAGAAAGTAAAAAATCATTAATTGCTCATTAGTGGCACACAAAGAACCATCTGTGTACTTGTGCATCTGTCTTTATCTAAACGCAGCATTAGATTTTTAAACTGCCAGTGACAAGGCAGCACTATTTAAAGACACAGCGAATTAGAAAGTTCAGGATGGCAGAACACCAGCATAAATTATATCAAGAAAAAAAAGGAAAGGACAAAGAAAAAAAAGGTCTGTGATGGAAAAACAAATGATGAAAATGTTTCAATCACTCTTTGTCTGCTGGAAATTTCCAGAATTTCTTGTTTGGTCTGGCAGACACTTGTTCTGCATGAGTTATTAGGATTGTGAAATCAAATATGTGGCTTTGGTTTTTGAAAGCAAATGTACTGAGGGGTGAAGACGAGGCGTGACATGAAGTCTGAAATAATTTTTCATTCATGCCCAGTCTAACAGTCTTTTTTGTGTGCTTGAAAGACGAGAACAGACAGATGAAGAGCATCTTTTAAAGTTCTACTTGAATGAATATTACTGACAGCCCTTCATAATGTTTTATGGACAGCATTTTGTATGGCCTTCTAGTTTAGTAAATAGGTAATGAAGGAATCTGTGTATTAGGAAATAGTATAATTCAGACGGTTTACTGTGAAAAATCATTGTAAGTCATTCATTAAATCAATACACAGCATTTAAATATGAAGATGACATTTTGGGTAACACTTTACAATAATATTGTATTAGTTAATGTTAGTTAATGCATTAGTTAACATGAATTACAGTGAACCTGTCTAGCGTTACTGTAATCTTTGTTAATGTTAGCTAAACATATTAATATGTTATCAAATGCATGAGTAAGCATGAACTAATGGTGAACAACGACTTCTGCACTACATGTTAATGTTAACTTAATAATGTATTTCTTTACATTAACAGCCTAATTCATTTTTTGGACATGTTACATATACTGTATATTATATATTATATTATACATTTTATTATTATATTTTATTTTTCTATATATTTTACATATATTGTATTTTAAATATAGTGCTCAGCATATATGAGTACACCCCATTTTGAAAATGAATGTTTTGATCCATTTCTCAGTGGATATAAGCAATGTACAGTATTTTGGTGCAATTAAACAAAACAGATTTATTAAACAGATATATTTATTAAAAATAATACTTTAGTCACCAAACATATTTAGAAATTGAAAGATAATACAATTAAAATCTAAATATTGCAACAAAAAAAGTCTGCTAAATAACTGAATGTAAATGCAAATAACATCAGCTTCAACTTGCATGTTACTCTTATTTGTTAACATTTTACTTAATTCATGTTAACTAATGCATTAACTAACATTAACTACTGTAATACAACAATATTTTTACATTTTGTTACTATTTTCTATTATGTGCAGCAAAAAACATAAGTTCCTTGAACAATTCTGGATTCTTTAAAAGGGGCATATTAGGCTTTTTTACACAGTTTCAACTTCCTTTAGTGTGTAATGTTGCTGTTGGAGCATGAAAAAGATCTGCGCAGTTATTAAATCCTCTTTTAAGGGGTAACTCTCTATATCAGTAAGCACTGTTTCTGAAATCCCTCAAACGCCTCGATTTTAGTCCTGAGGTTTCTTCTAAGAAGTCACACTATCACAAATTTAAATGACTCCCTCACACACCAAAGGAGTGAGTGTTGAGTTGCATTAACAGAGCTTTGTTGGGGTAGAGGCTTTGAAGAGATGCAGCTTCCCAGACCTATTATACTCGTATATATAAAATTTCTTCACCAAATGTTTACATTCACAGACATAACCAACATTATGCGTACTACTGTGTGTTTTGTTCGTCATCTTGACATAATCTTGTCTATATTTAACAGCTGATGTTGAAAAGAACTTTTTAGTTTAATACTATCTTCACATGCCGTTTGACAGCTAGCTTTCTGTGTGCTCTCAGGAGAAAACTGGTTTCAGGACGTTTTTTTTCTTCTTCTTTTTTTCACCTAAAGGGGTGACTCATTTGCATTTAAAGAGACAACAACAAAAATGTGCTTTTGATTCCACCCCAAAAAATGGGATTTAAAACATGGTGTAATAAAGTAACTCTGAGGTATTTTGAGCTATAATATTTCATAGACACGTTTTGGCAAAACCTGAGACTTATATTATTACACCTTATATTATATAAAAACATGACATGACATATAGTGCTAGCTGTAGTGAGTTACATTACACTATGTACAGTCAAGCCTAAATATATATATATATATATATATATATATATATATATATATATATATATATATATATATATATATATATATATATATATATATATATATATATATATATATATATATATATATATATATATATATATAATACCCCTGGTGTATGAATAATTTCGGGGTTGACTGTATGTTATGACATATTTAACACAGTGTTTCCCAACCCTGTTCCTGAAGGCATACCAACACCTGAATAAACTCATCAGAACATTAGAGGAGACACCAAAACCTGAAATGAATGGGTCTGATAAGAGAGACATCCAAAATATGTTGGTAGACATCCGAGACATCCAAGTTACTGTTGGTGTGCCTCCTGGAACAGGGTAGGGAAAAACTGATATAACATACCAAACTTATAGAAAAATGATAAAACATTGAATTTTTTTTTCTTCTCCTGACCATTTTATTAATGACTTAGCATCATCTGTATTAAAGAGAAAATAATCACACCTTCTTTATACGAAGGTGTTCAGTTCCGCAAACACCCTTGAAATGTCGAGGTGACACAGCTTTTTCAGTAGCAGCTCCAAGACTTTGGAACTATCTTCCAACCTCCTTAAGAACATGTCCTACTGTGGAGTCCTTTTAGAGGTCACTGAAAACACTTATTTTCTTTAGCTTTTAATCATGTGTTGTGAGTTTATGCATTTTGGTTCCTTGTATGTTTGCGTGTGTTATGTGTTTTTATGTACAGCACTTTGGTACCCATTGTGGTTGGTTGAAAGTGCTCTAGAAATAAATTGAGTTGAGTTCATGGTTTCCGCTACATGCATTCTTCCATGGTGGGGCGCCACACCAAAATTCATCCCGCCACGGCTACATTACAGCTTCTCATTCAAAACATTCAGTAGTTTTTTTTAATAGTGGATTATAATCTCACCAAAACAAATCAAAAGATGAGTGATTTATAACAGCGCAAACTTTTCTGTAATCGGACGACTGTGTGTGTGTTATTTGTTTAAACCTTTAAGGTGACATGCTGACTGACAGGTGTGTGATGCATGAGGCTAGCAAACACGACGTAGCTTTCAGTTAAGATGAACACAGTTTCCATAATTATACTTTATAGATAAAGGTCTATGGTTCTTTATCTTGCTGGAGTTTAAGGCCGTTTCAATTTACTTTAGGATGCATTAATGCCGTTCTGTAGGTCTATTGGAGACATTCATAAATATTCCTAGCAAATCTAATAAATGTTGGAGACATACTTGTTACATAAACGCACTAAATCGCACTTCAGTAGCAATTATTTGAGCGCACAAGAAAATCTGCACTTGATCAGCGCATATTTGAGGGGGCGTGCAAGAAGTTTTGTGCACAAACAGAGGAAATTGGCGCACAAACAAAGAAATTTGCATGCTTGTATTACATGCGATCTCAACATTTGTCATTGAAATAATGCCATAGGTGGTTGGAAGATCTGTGTAAAAGGCCTGCAACCACAGCTGGAAAAAATTCTAGAGGAAACATGACAGCCTAATTACCATAGTTCCACAACTACTGATGAACTATGTTTTCTCCCAGTGGACTTATGTAGGTGAGGTAAAGGGGAAAAGCAGGCAGAGGACCAAACCACTGTGAGACAAGGGAAGGGAAACTCAAAAATGTTTGAACTCAAAACATGTTTGTTTTGCTTTACTACTTACAGCTACATTAATCTACATAGTGCATATATTTATATTATATATTTTATATACAGCACATTTAGAAATATTACATATTTGTATCCAAAAGCAAAATCTTTTAAAAGTTAGGCCCAATCCCAATTGTACCCCTTAGCCCTTCCCCTTCCCCCTCGTTTTGCGCTTTCACTTGAAGGGGTAGGGGTGTCCCAATTCTCTTTAGCATGAAGGCGTAGGGCTAAGGGGAAGGGCGAGATAGCCCTTGAAATGGAGATTTTTCAGGACCACACTCGAAAGCAAGGGGTAAGAAAATTTCCCAGAATACACCTGCTACAACGGCAGCACGGCTGCACACGCAAGTCAGGAGATGCACAAATTAGCATTTTTGTCATTATTATTAATTTTTTCAACAAACAAGCACATATTTTAAGACATTCATAACAGCGTTCGTGTTTTACCATCATGTTTTTAAAAATAAAATGCTAAAATAAAAAACGCAAAATTTCACTATTTATAATTCATAATAATAACTCCTGTATAGCAGTCCCACAACATTCCGTCACTTGATGACACTCGAATACCCTGTCAGAAATGTCTAGTGGCTGGGAATGAGCTTTTTACAGTGTCTGCTATAATGTTATGTTGTTTTCGTGTGTTTACATAGATGAATATGGCCACGGTGTAAATGAACAGCACAGTTACGATCTTATTGCCACATTATATCGTTATGATAACATGATATCGTTGCCTCTGTAACTTCCTGAAGATAATTATAAAAAATAACGCAACTGGAATAACTGCAGCAGTCGTCATCGTCAATCTGATATGAAGCAAGAGGTCGCGATGACATATGATGATGTGTGCAAGTGTAGTGGTGTCCCAATTCATAGGGGTAAATTTTGAAGCTCTTCCCCTTCACACTCTGTTTCAAGGGCCAAGAGGAAGGGGTAGCGGCAAAAAATAGAATTGGTATTGGGCCTTATAGTAAAGTTATTATTTTTTAAACAATACAAATGATAGTTTAAAGAGTGAAACTGAGCGAATATTGGAAGAAAATCAAAGTAACCACAGTACTTAATAAATAATTAGTGTTTGAATGATTAAAATTATTACTAAAAAATAAAATACTTATAAAGACACAATCTTTGATCAGTGGTATACCATAGCTTTCTGTGCCAACCAAGTTTTGGTCATCAAGTAAAACATTAATGCTAATGAATAGCTTCCTCCAAAAGTATCCCAGACCTCCTTGTGGCAGACATCCTGGTGGCCTGAAGCTGTCAGGTAAGTTTTAAATCTCTCCAGCTACTGTTTGTGATTGCGTGGCTATTATTGAACACCAGTTTGAACATACAAACTGACATGCGGATAAGGAAAGATGCACACACAGAGGAAATGTCTCTATCAATGACAAGTTACCAGCAGGGCTTGTGCACTGAGCTGAAGCATGATATGCACGGCCATGACATGCACCCACTGTGTCCGCGTGTGTGTGTGCCGACACACTGTGCTCACCTAAGAATACAGCATAAATCTATTAAAACACAGGAGGTTTAGCACTGAATGCATCTAAACATTTATGATGTGCTTAAGCCCAATGAAATGCCATTCTGTAAACTCGTTGCATGAATAATACGCTTGTTTACTGCCAGGGCTTAGTCTGAGCCTTCATTTAAAGATAAGACCCGACATCCCTCTCTATTCCTCCCGCAGGCTCCATTAGGAGATCCTGGAAACCTTTCTAATACAAAGAAATTAAAATAATCATTCCGTGATACCGCTGTCATCCGACATCACCGATAAACTGAGGGGAAATACAGAGCGGCAAAGCGGACTGTGGAAAAACAATTCAATGAAAAACTTGTGATGGCTCATTCATCATGATGACATCTTGATACGTTTATAAGGTTATGGGAACAATTTTTCCCAACTGAATGTCCTATCGTGGAACATCTGACGCAATTCTGTTTGAACGGCTTTAAAGGAGCATTTCACCATCAGCTTGATCCAAACCTGTGAGTTTCTTTCTTCTGTTGGACACAAAATACGATATTTTGTTGAATGCTGGTATCCAAATAAGTCACTCTTGACTTTCATAGCAGGAAAAAATATTATGGAAGTCAACTGTGACCATCAACTGGAAGTGGAAGTCACTGAAAAACAATCATTCTGAAAGTGAACTACTCCCTTAAATGTGTTTTTGCTTGTCCTGACACACGAAACAGAACCAGTTTGTTGTTCCCAGGACACTGCTAAATGAATCTGCCAGGGGTTCACAGCAACAATGGAAAAGCGTGATGTGATGGCTGTGAAATTGGACATGAGGCCTGCTGTTCTGTTCCGCGCTGGTAAACCAGATGCCACCGATGCTCTAAGTGACTGTGTCTCATGTCATTCATAACAGCTGCCCCACACAGACGCTCACCCATCATTACACTATCACTACTTCATAAAGCTGGAATAATACCTGTCACTCTTAATCTAGTCTCTAAAAGAGGTGAACAGGTGGTTTCGAAGTTGTGAGATCACAGCCCGGAGTCGTGAGATTATGTCCATTATGATACAATAACCCAGCAGCAGTGCAGGCGGCTTCATTGCGGCTCTCAGCTTCGGCTAAGGTCAGACAGTGATTACTGTAACAAGCAGCACTTAAAGTCCATCATCACCAAATTATTCAGACTAAAATAAAAATAAAATAAATAAACAAAATGAAATATTGTTCTCAAGACGACATGCTGAGACAATTAAGTAAACCACTTTTTCACCAAATTGAGACAGCATTGACTATTTTTACATGCACTTTAAAATTGCTGCTTTAATTCAATCTAATTTTGGGTAAAATACAGACAAACCAGTTGCTGGGAATTTTTAAAATTAAAATAATAGAACCAAATTTAAGTCAACATTTGGTTTTGTCCATATTTTATCTAATTTGCAATTTGTAAAAAATGTGCACAGATATTACATAACTGAAAGGGATTTAAAAAAATAATTAATAAAAAAAAAAAAATTAATTAAATAAAGAATAATAGCAGAATTTTTGGGTCAACTAATCCTTTAAGCATAGTCTTAGACTAAAATTTAAGATTTTAATTCAAAATTTAAATTAAAAATTAAGTTTTTGCTGTTACAGCTAAAATAAACATGAAATTATTGAACTTGTTGGTGCCTTTGTTTAGTCTCAAAACAGATGCCAGTAATGTTTTTTCTAATGCATTCATTCATTCATTTTCGGCTTAGTCCCTTTATTAATCAGGGGTCGCCACAGCAGAATGAACCGCCAACTTATCCAGCATATGTTTTATGCAGCGGATGCCCTTCCAGCTGCAACCCATCTCTGGGAAACATCCATACACACTCATTCACACTCATACACTACGGACAATTTAGCCTACCCAATTCCCCTGTACCACATGTCTTTGGACTGTGGGGGAAACCAGAGCACCCGGAGGAAACCCACGCGAACGCGGGGAGAACATGCAAACTCCACACAGAAACGTCAACTGACCCAGCCGAGGCTTGAACCAGCAACCTTCTTGCTGTGAGGCGACAGCACTACCTACTGCACCACCACGTTGCCTTGTCTCATTTTACCATCTCTTTACAAAATGATCTAAATGTGAAGAAAAAACTACTCTAAAGTGACCAAAAACACAGATAATTAAAAAAATTGTTACATGTAATAATATTCAGTCTAAAAGAGTGACAGAAAAAGCCCTCCCTCCATGAATTCCCATGTACAGATAGCAATGCGTGAGGCTTGCTTTCCAGAGTGACAGATTGCAGAAGTAAGGAAGGAGCGAGCACTGGCTTGAACAAAGCACGCAGATGTTCCTCATTGCGGCTCATCTGCATTCTAATAAATGAACAGGAATGCAATCAGCTGCCATAGTTCTCCGTCTCTGCCTATAGTCAACACACACCACACACACTACAGCGCAGTCTGTGTGTCTTTAAAGCGTGCAATCACAGAAAATTACAGCACCTGGCCTCTCCCCTCCTCTCTTGTACTCTCCTGATACCCGTTGCCTGCTCGTTCGGACTTCTTTTTCTCTCCATTGAGCTGCAGCTCAGAGGGGATGTATAAATATGTGCATTTGCGCATTTCTGACACAGAAGATAAAAAGGGGCAAGTGGGTGTTTTACACATGGCAAAAGATAAAAGGGCCGCAGATACTGGGATGTAAATGTAGAATGAGTGAAAAAACTGTAAGTCTTCAACATATAACATGTCTGTGATAAGACTCCAGTTCGTTTCATGTTCCGCTTTAGATTTATGGAAAAACACACATGGCCTTGAGGACTTGGCAGCACAAAAATGGAAATAAATTGTTTATTTACTTCTCTGAAGATGAAATAACTAAGGGCTTCCCTGGCAATATGTAAACCGCTGGGTATTGAGAGAAGGAAAGGTAATTGCATTAGGACAGGGCCTACATTCCCACAATTCCTCTAGAGGACAATAAATAAGGCTAGTTGATAAAATGCACTGGTGTGCAGTCACCTACTCACTCAGTGGTTAGTGGATTGGGAGTGTTTGTTGATTGCATAGATGTAAACAGGGATGTACATAATTTTTGCGCAGATGTGCAATGAAAAATTCACACCAGATATGGCACTAGAGAAACAATTATGTGTGCCAGAATTATATTTACAATAAATTGGGTTTAATTCATTTGAATGTGATTAAAATAGTGGTAGGACACAACTTTGCCATGCTTTTGGCTTGGTGGAAGAATGTAAAATCAAGTAAAGTTCGAGTATTCCTGAAAAGGGTGTTCTGGTGCACGGTTTACATGAACCGAACACAATCATGAACACAATCGCACCAAATCATGGACCTGAATGGCTGTTAATCAGGAATGGGGACAAAGAGTGTTTTATGTGGTTAAGAGCGTTTATGTGCTTATTGACTCACTTTTATGGCGCTTTTCTGCATAACTGACATGCTGCAAGCAGAGAATGGCTGCCTCCAAAATTGCCTACTACTCCGTAGGTACTGCATCTGAATTTAAATGTACTACTCTGATGTTATAAAAGTACGTTGTATACAGTATGAATGTCAGTAGTATGAATGGAACTAGGACGCCTTATATCTGCCATTTTGTCATCATCACCTGACCGACCCTCGTCAGTTGCGTCGATTCACTCCCATTCATGAATTCACTCGTGGTGCATCATGGGATAGTGTAGCATCCATCGGATGCACACTTCAGAAGCTTGTCAGAAGTAGTAAGTCATCTGGGTACTTCTCGCATAGTGATTTTTAAATTTTACGAATTCAGACATACTACTCGGTTCGCATATTGATTTTAGCGTACTATATAGTATGGAAGTATGCGATTTCGGACGAAGCTAACATTTCGAGCTGAAAAGTTTAACTTCTACATTACATTCATGATAAATATCTAAATAACTCCTCCGTGTTAGCCTAAAAAAATAAAAGAAATTTAAAGAAAAGTCCAAAGTTTAAATTTGAGGGGGGCATATATACTGTATATATATATATATATATATATACATACATACAGGGCTTGACATTAACTTTTTTGATCACCAGCCACTGTGGCTAGTAGTTTTCCAACGTTACTAGCCACTCTGCATTTTTACTAGCCACAATTTTATTGTTGAGAAAATGTTTATATGCATAAATATGACTTTGACATGCTAAAATGACTTGAATTAGATTTTTGTTTTGTTTTGTCTACATGCCTTCTCAATTATTTAACGTTTTGTGTGTTGTGTATGTGTCGTCAAATGGGTAATGGTTTCATGGTGTTATACTGCAAACCAAATTTATCTCTGATCACACCAAACAAAAATTATTTTTAGCCACACATTTTAAATGTCAAAACAAGCTGAATAGCTGTATACTATACTTTTTATTTAACAAAACATTTCTTTAAAAAAAAAACAAAGAAAAACAATTGACTTTTAAAAATAATTATTGTCATGTATCAAACATATGCACAGTAATCTGTCCTCGCTAAAGGTCTCTCAGATCACCAGTTAACTACACATACAAGGAGAGTTAATCTCAAATTAATGCAATGTTGTTGTAAAAAAGTGCATTTAAACCATATAAACAAAAATAACCATAGGCAAAAGAAAGCAGGTGAAAAACATACTGTGTGTGATAATGAAAGGACGATCACACGGTTAGGGCCAATTAATAATCTGTTCAAAGAGAAAGCAACCGGTGCTGCTTACAAAAAGACATATTTGGAGCTCTAGAAAGCAGCAAGACTGTGGGTGCATTAGCATAGCTTTTTGTCTGGTCTATATGAAAGAGAACCGATCACAGTTGCGTTTCAGGCACGGTTGTTTCAAGCAAGAAAACAGGAGCGCGCACGCGTTTTAGTCACGCACATCACATCAGCTGTTAGCACGACTGATCATACTCTCATTCGTTATTCACCTGCTTTCTGCTCCCGCAAATGCAATTATTTTTGTAAGTCGTGCTGCTTCTCGATTCTAAGATATATTGGCTCATCCTTATAGTCGAACCCTGCTTTTAAGAAAACCACAATTTAAAATTATTTTCAACCAGCCAAAGTGGCCAGTAAGAGTGTCTGTCTTACCCGCCAAAGCTGAAATCTACCCGCATTTGGCGGGTTGGCGGGTGTCAATGTTAAGCCCTGTATATATATATATATATATATATATATATATATATATATATATATATATATATATATATATATGGCTGATTCCATGAAAATGTCAACCTTATCATGAAAAAATAAACTTTTGACCAAAAAAACAAAACCAACTTAAATTTGCTCATTAAGGTCTGTATTTTATTGTTATGATGTGCTCTTGTCGAATTTTTAAGGAAATTGCTTTGTTTATCCATGAAATATGAGGATTGTGCCAATTGGAAATTTCTGTTTCATCAAACCACATTGCATGCTTTCAAAAAAGAGGTTAAAGACAGACTTTTTCCATGTTTTATTTTAACAGTAAGCATTCTGCAGAAGGATTGGGGTCTGTAGTATAAATAATTACCCTCACTTTTTCATAACATCGCTGTCTTTTTAATTTATGAGCTACATATTTAAGACATCACGCAGCTTTGATCACATGTCACGTCCGTAACGATTTAATGAAAAAGTTTATATTGTGTAATAAATATTAGCACAAATAAAATGAAACTATACATACAAAGCTAAAATATGTCCATGCTCATTATGATTAACAATTCATCTCAGGTCTTTGTTCTAAACAACCATAATTTTGCGTTACGGACGTGATCATTTGAACTCCCTATTATAAGCAAATGACTATAGCGCATATTTGTTCATTATGATGCTGCATTACAACTGACTTACATTACGTAATATCCATAATATGTTATATCAAGAACTGAACATTTCAGTTAAACAAACCACTTTAACATTTCATGAATAAATGTTTGACAAAGAGAACATAACGATTTATAAATATGTTACATATTGCCATAATCTTGGCGCATAATCTTGGTGTTTTGGCGATGCAGCATAGCGAACCTTGTGTTGAAGCACTTCTTGTTTATTTGGTAGATAACTGACTATCAAATAACACATCCAATAATTAAGATACAATTTATAGCAAACGAAATTCATTTCAAGAAGATATTTTTTCCAAGAGAAATATGTGAAATGTATATAAATAATATATAAACTCTGCGGTTTTTTCCCGTTACGTATAAAATAAGGTTTCGTTTGCCTGGCAGGGAAATATACATTTTAAATACTTTAAACATAAAGGCTGGTTATTTTATATGTATGTAGCTGTGATTTTGTTCGACATTATTTTCTTGAGAAATTGCAAAGACACCATTTATCCTGTCAAAAAGTGTTTCATCGGCACTATCATGATCGCGGCTACATTGTACGAAATCTTTACAAGGGGAAATCTGGTGCATAACTAAAAAATATATAAAAAAAAAACAGGGGGTTTAACACAAATCATGTCGCGGATAAGTGCGAAAAAGCAAATGCAAACATTACCTGAACACTTCACGCAGAAGCGACCTGCGTAAGCCCCACGCAATCTCCCATACTGTTAAATCTGCTAATTATTTCTGCACACTTGCACGAGGCTCTCTCAGATTTGAGGCTCGCTTAATATCCTCTTAATATCTTAATATATCTTCAGTCCAGTGCTCATGCTACAATAACCTCCATGCATTTGGTCTTTTTTCCACTACTCAAAATGCGCACGATACACACACACACATTTAAAAGAGCGGTGTTTGTAGTTCATGCGCGGGTCACGCTGCAGGCACATGCACAGGCTCCAGCGGAGTTTTCGTTTCATGCAAAGCATAATATGTTTTTATTTTATTTATTAAATAACTATTTATAAACATAAATTATTAAAGCGACACTTCATTTTCCAAGCACTTTATCCAAAATCTTCAGCACTTTTCAAACTTTGAAAATAGGCTATAGCCTCCTTTAAGATTAAAACATTTTCAAAGATTTCCAGCACCCGGCAATTGCGCTTGAGTGCTTATTAAAATCATATTACAGACGGCAAAATAAAAATAAAATCTTGATATTAATCTAAGCTTTAACTACGTTATAGGAGTATATTTGTAAGAAAATCGATAGGATCAGCTGTAAATATTTCATTCAATATTTTTACACAATCGGTTATAAACTATAGCCTATAAAAGATAAACATTATATATCGTACACGCCAATAACCAATGGCTCTTTTTTCTATTCTTGTTTAACATAGCCTACGCAAAACTTTTCTTCCTTTTCTTCTGTGGACTCTTTGCAACCTGACATGACTGCCGAAGAGAAAATGAAAGCAAGCGCATAGAGTGGACAAATTAAACTTTATTTATTCCATCGACTAACACATTAACTAGAATTAACTTTGTAATCAAATATAATATTGCTATAACTGTAACACAACTAGATGTTGATACCATTCTCCATGCACGCAGCACGGTCTTGCGCACTTACAATCCAGCAATGATTCAAGTTCGTCTGGAAACACTGACATCAGGAGCTCGATAAACATATAGCTGAATAGGTTTATTAGCAATTCTATATCATTCATAATAATAAATAAGCAGCATGTTAGCATGCAACATTGTTTCCGAATTGAGTTTTGAACATTTAAAATCGCGTTAACCTTTAACAACACATGCCCTAATGAATTAAATATAACAAGGTGATATCTATTTAAGTTTGATTAATTGTGCAACCTTACCATTCAGAAGTCTCAGAGGTCAAAGTTTGTTGGTTTACATGACCAACAGATATCCACAAATAGGTCTTTGTTAAAGTTTTGAAAGCATTTGTCTGATTTTCAGAACGTGTCAACTGTCAATTTTAGAGCAGTCACGCCCGTAACAAAGAGCAGTCACGTCCATAACGAAGACAAGTCACGTCCGTAACGACAGTCTTTCCTCATTAAGACAAAAATGAAAAACTAAATGAAACAAATTATATATGTTCCATGCAGAGCCAACCCCTGTCCTTTTGACTGTTAAAATATTTTTTGTCTTCTGCATTTTTATTCACAGAATTTCCACAAAGTATGTCAACTCACAAAAACGCATGTCTTTTTTTTGTCACGTCCGTAACGCATTCATTTTGCCGTCATTTTAGATATAAAACACATGAATAGACTGATATTTTTTTGATGCCTGAACTCCATGGTTAAGGGGTAAGAAAAATATAAACAGATATTTCAATATTCTGGTAACATATACTTTCTCTGAGTATATATGTTTCAGTTTTTTACTCCAAATGTCACATCCACAACGCTGGAATCAGTAATATATATATATATATAAATAAACATATTTCAAATGAAAACTATTGCGAAAATGGCCATTTGTACTGTATATGAATATGAATTCTTTACAAATTAAAAAAAAATGGATATAAACTGTCTTTATCTGCAGTTTCGAGCCATTCACAAGCTGCATACACAATAAAGAGCTGCTTTATTAGTAATAACAGACTAAATGTAGTAGATACATTTTCTGGTTAATTCTGTCCCCTTAATGTATGAAGTACTCCATTAGGCCACAAGAAACCGCTGCAACTGTGAGTAAACAGCCCAAATGAATATATTTTAGTTTTGGCGAATACATTTGAAACAATTATATCAATAGTGAGCAAGTTTATAGAGTATGGATACCAAAACACTGATACCTTATCACTTTTACAAAACTTTATTAACTAAATAATATAATTTGTAACAATTGAGTATTTCATTTGTTATGTCGATTATGATGAATCATAAGATGAATCATTAAATTAGTATTGAAAAGTTAAATCTGTGATTGCGTGGGTTTCCTCCGGGTGCTCAGGTTCCCCCACAGTTTAAAGACATGTGGTACAGGTGAATTGGGTAAGCTAAATTGTCCGTAGTGTATGTGTGTGAATGAGTGTGTGGATGTTTCCCAGTGATGGGTTGCGGCTGGAAGGGCATCCGATGCGTAAAACATGTGCTGGATAGTTTGGCGGTTCATTCCGCTGTGGCGACCCCAGATTAATACAGGGACTAAGCCGAAAAGAAAATGAATGAATGAAGTTAAATCTGTATTTATATAAGGTAACTTACAGCTCATATATCTGACTAATTAATTTACTAATTAAGTAATTGTACCACTTGTAATTTTGCTGCATAAAATGAAAATCAACGTAACCATTTGCTTTAAGAAAGCATCTAGGTTTGAGGTATATTTACTTCAGCCTGATTGTAAAACATTTGCTCTGTCTGGATGTGCTTAAATCCACATTAAGAACACATTCTGTCGAATATCTTACATGCACACTTCACTGGGCAAAATTGGGATAAGGGGCAAAAACCTAGCCATGGTGATCATATGCTCTAAGGCATTTACTTCCTTACCTTTATAAAGGAAAACAGGTTAATGCATTACATTGTAGGCTTATTAAGTCAATATTGGCTTATTATATAATAACATATATTGTAAATGCACTCAGTTATTCACAGAAGCAATTCCGTTCATTGCAATTATCACTAGTTTTCATTATAAACAGCAGATTCAAAGGGCATAATTGTTCAAATATTGTCAGGGGCAATGGTGTACCTGTAAAAACCTGTTTTATTTCCCACTGTTGGATTCAGAGTTTTTTCTTTCATTAATACAGAAGACAACTTCTATTTGGGCTGCAGAATGACAGTTACTAACACATATTTTCAGTTTGCAGCTGACTGTCTGAAGAAAAACACTTCTCAGAGTAATATAATGTGCATGAACATATGGGCTGTTATGGATTCAGCTGTGATTTATGTGACATTCAAACTCTAGCTTAGTGCTTTTAAATACAGCACCATTTCTACTGTTTATACTGCCGGTTGCTTAATGCATCGAAGCATCTGTGGCCTGTCTCAGAAGTATATTAGCTCGAAAGAACTAATATATTTAGAAGGGACGGGAAAGTCTTAATTTACAATTGCAACCCTAACCCAACCAACAAAATAAATAACTTCTTCCCAAATACTAAAATAAAACACTCTGTAGATGATGAAAGAAAGTTGAAAAGTGCTTTTGTGATTAATTATTGTCCTTTGTGCACCCTGTAGTTATATGTTCTCCAAATTTTGTATAATTTGGCACAATGATAGAGGGCAGTCCCAACATTAATCAGAGCAAACACAAAGTCTTAATATCAAACTCTCTAGCGCTACCACTTGTCCAAAGTTTGACTTATGTTTATATTTATAACTTTTGAACCTTATGGGCTACAATCAAAATGATTTGCAAAATCTATTTTATTGAACTCATCCTAGGCTGTTTGTCCAATTTTCACCAAAATTGAATCACATGCTCCACAGACCATGCTGACCATAAGTTATGGAATTCAAGTTGACTAGACAATCCGTTTTTGTTTAACTTGCGGACAAACAAATGGACTTGAGGCGATATCTCTGTAACGCATTGACATATTGATACCAAACTTGGTGTGTGTTATGACAACCATGGTCTGAGATAATCTGCAGCGTATCGGCGCACTGCCCCTAGTGGTCCGGAAATATAAAAATGGCTTTATTTGCTTATAACTTCTAAACTCTTCGTCCAAAATTCATAAAATTCTTTACATCCAGCGAAGCAAGCTGACTTGGGTGATGTCTGATTTTCCCAGATTAGCCATTTTGTCCGTTGGCCATTACATACTTCAAATGTATTCAAAAACTGATTGTTTCACTTTGTCTAATGCTTCTTACTAACCGTGTTGCTTTTGACCTCTGGATTGCTTTGCTTATTCTGGCTCTGAACTGCTTGGCCCCTTAATTGCTGCTTGCAGCTATATTTTTCTTGTTGTTATTGATACGTGTGGCTGTAAAATGAACTGCAGCCAGCAAAATACTACTAAAGTATTTTGTTACAGGTAAACTGTTTTTTATTTTCCTGGAAAAACATTTCAAATCCTTCATTCAAAAACAAGTATACAGGCTTTCATAAACATCTTAGGAAGTAGGTTTGTCACGGTAGTAAAATTTCAGTATTCAGTACTAATACCAGTAAAATGTAGAAAGACGAAAAAGTTCTTTTATTTACTGTTATTTTAAGTCATTTAATTATTATTATTATTATTTTTTACAAATTTCTGTTGACAAACTGGCTGCGATATATTTAGTTAGTCATCCTATCTGACACAATTCATCTCAAATGGGTTTTGGTTAAACAGCAGATTCAGTCATAATGTGAAAACAAAGTACTCTGTTATTTTTTAGCCATAGGTATGGTTTGTTTTTATTGTATAGCTCTCTTATAAAAACAAAACAGTAAGCCTTCTTAAAATAAAGCAAACACAGGCTACAAAACGCACTCTCTGTCTTTCGAACTGTAGCTTACTCCTTTCTTCATGCAGTTGACAGAAGCACTGGCATGAGATAATTAAATGAGTCCAAATGTTGGGGATGTAAAGGGATTTTTAAATATAAAATATGCATATTTGTACATTTAAAACTTAGCTCAGGCCATTTCTGCATCTGAATGTGTGTGTGTGTTTTCAGAGAGAGTTGCGAGTGTTTGTTTGCTTCAGTGCTGCACATTTCAGTGCAGAATAGAACAGCGACTAAACACAGTAACACTATTTTTGGCCGTAAAGTTCATATTGTGGCTTTCTTACTATCTTTAGGTTCTCGGTACTACCGGTACTTAAAAACCCTGGTGCCATATTGTTTTTTTGTTTTGACACCTATGACCGGGTCTTGTGACAACACAATTAGAAAGTTAAACAAGGTCTTACTTTTTTTCTTTTTACATAATTAGTACATAAATATTCAGCTTTAACATATAAAAGGTTAGAGTAAAATATTCATTAATTTTAATAATAGTATTTAAAAATTATATTTCCAATGTTTCCAACATTTAAAAAAATTAAAACAAAAAAAACTTTTTGAGCATTAAATGAACATTATTTCTGAAGGATGTGCACTGGAGACTGGAGTAATGACAGTACAGAAATAATAAAGACTTGGGTGTAACGCGTTTCACAGTAATGCGTTACTGTATTATAACTTCATTTTTGAGGAAGGCAGTAATGTAACGAATTACATTTAAAATTTGTGTAATTTGATTACAATTACTAAAGTCAGTGTAACTACGTTAATTACATTACAAATACAGTTTTTAGAAGAATGTTTTTTTCTTGTAGATAGCGTTTTCTGCTGCAACGTCAGTTAATAAGCATGCGCTTTTAAATAGCTGGAGAACACAAGCTGAAATGGCTGCTGATAAGAGTGGTTGCTTCTTCAAGTGGAAATACAGACATTACTTTGATTTCACTGAGCGCAAAAACAAAAATATTGCTGTAAAATGCAGTCTGTCCAGTCTCTAAAAAACTTTCGACAGCTTTTAACTCGACCAGCAACTTGTTCAGAACAGCACTTGAATATAAAGCATTCCATGACAAAAAGCGTCAACAAGGAGCCTAAAAACACGGCAGTCCAACTGAGCCTAAACGGGCAGAATTGAATTTTTGTGCAGTATCGGGAGTGAAGGTATCTTCTGAATGTGGAGAGAAGCATAGCTTGCTTATGAGGCCATTCACATATTGCGCCTTTTGTACACGCAAGTTTGTTATTTCCAATGGAAGCGCACAGCTTGCGCACACATATTCAGAGCATTTTCCAGGCCCGCAACAAGAACTGACCGATCAAGCTTCATACTTTGTATGGAATATACACATTTTAGCAGACTTATTACCTCAGACAAACACCCAAACACTGCAGTACTTTTGCATACTATGGATGTCAACGGTTACAGATATCCAGTTTTCTTTTAAATGTCTTCTTTTGTGTTAAAAAAAAGACAAACAGGTTTGAAACAAATGAATGATGAGAGAATTTTGTTTTTTTGTGACACTTTAAGTCTTTTGAATATGTCAAGCTGCTGTGATCAACTGTGATTGTAATGTTTTTCAGTGAATTTTGTATAAAAGTTTATTTTGTATAAGTATATTTTGTATGTTTTAAAAGTAACTTCAAAGTAAAGTAATTAGTAATCTGAGTACTTTTTACATGAAGTAATTAGTAATGTAATCAGATTACAATTTTCCAGAAGTAGTCAGTAATTTGTAACCTATTACTTCTTTAAAGTAACTTACATAACACTGATAAAGACACAAACCACATTTGTGTGAAATGGACACTATTGGTCTATAGTGACAGACTGACTGCAGAAGAACCACAAGAAGTCACAAGTCTGCCATCACTGACAGGAAAACTGTGTAATCTTCAGACGTTTAAAAGTAGCCTTTATTACACTGGATTTCTATAAAACATAACATTTATACTGTGCATAAAAATCAATTCCACCTCTCACTCACACAAACACAAGTGGCTATTTTATTTGAAAGGGGCACAGGCATCTTGGGAGCACTTTGTCACTGCAGTAAACCACCTAGAGTGCCTCTCTCCTCAGAGCCAGCTTACAGCGCTCTAATTAAACAGCACATCTACAGGAAAGAGAGAAACGCAGCGCACTAACAAGCATGAGGACGGGAGATTTAGAGACTCTGGGTCAGTCTCATCCTGGTTTTAATCTGACACTGATAGAATGATCCTCGCATGCTGTTACACTGAGGAAGCTAATCTGTGCGTTTGAGCTAGAAGAGATCTCTGCTTCTCCTTTAATTAAAACGCAGCAGGCAGGATTAAATGGCATCGTGGCTGCTTTCTAGTGGACGCATTTGGCTTTGGAAATGTCAGCCCTCCAAATGTCAGCCACCCGGAAGCTCTACCGCAGCTACGGCAGCCAAGCTGGCCAAACACTTAGGATGAGCTAAAGTATATGGACTTAAAACTATATCACAATATTTCTGGTATTTACAGAGATAATGAGATCTCTACAACAATTCATATGTATCCACCAAAAGAGAAGCTTCGTCTTTTCTGTTTTTTTTTTAAACCAAAAAGGATTTTTTTACTTAGTTTTTTTGTCTTGTTTCTAGTTCAAATATCTAAAAATTCTTAAACCATCAAGCATTTTCTAGGCAAGCAAAAAATACTGTTATTTTAAGAAATAATATGCCAAAATGAAGTGAGTTTTTCCTTAAAACAAGCAAAATAAGCTTGCTTTTCTTTTTGACATTGGCAGATTATTTTACTTGTTTTAGGGAAAAAACTCACTTTACTTTGGCATATTATTTCCTAAAACAACACAATATGTTTTGCTTGTCTAAAAATGCTTCTTGATTTAAGAATTGTTAGATATTTGGACTAAAAACAAGCAAAAAATCTAAGTAAAAAGGCATTTTTTTGCAGTGAGCACTCAATATGAAATATAATTTTAATTCACAAAAGCTAGAGATCGCCCTCTTGCATATTGAGGATATGTATTACAGAAGTAAAGACATCCAGCTATACGCTTATTTCACGTGGCAGCCATTTTAAAACATGAAAGCGAGGCTGTGGTGGGAAGAAACCCGGAAGTATAGTATCAACACTGTAAACATTGTAACAACATGCTGTTGACTACAAACTTCCAGCTGTTGCCGCGATTTAAAAAATGCAGAATTGGTGTAAACATCGCTTTAATATCATTCAGTAAAGTTTATTTTAAACAATTAAAAGCATATCAGGCATCAAACAACATCACAATCTCTTTAAGAGCTTCAGTTCATGGCACCAGGTAAACACCGTGGGGGCGCTTTCCTGCTTCAGCCTATGTAACCCGGTGAGCGATAAAACAACGGCGTCCTCTGTAGCACACCCTCCTGTTGTCTGTAATAGTGTTGCCCTGGTACTGAAGTTTTAAAAACGTTTATTTCTCACTAACATTTAAGCGCTGCTGAGAGCTTTCCTAAACACCACTGATTTGTTATAGTATTCACCAGTGCTCAACAGAAATGACAGTGATTGGTCGTGAAGGTCATCAGTTCACCGCTCTTCACCAAGTACAAACACAGATACACGGACACTGGAGCGTTTAAAGCTGCAAAGATCGGTCGACTGCTCGTCTGTGTTTGGACTCGGTGAAGAACGGTGAACTGATGACTAGGCCCACACGGAATCTGCGCGCGCAGAATTCTGCAGATTTTTCGCAGATTTTTAGTCCATCATTAATTCTGTTTATTTACTTACAGTGAACTATTTACTGTTAATCTAACTGGATTTGCATTTTAAACATTAAATAAAAGTTTAAAAGATATTATTTTTTATTTCACATTTTAAGGTTTTAGGTATGATACTCCTAAAATAATTCCGCAGAAATCCGCAGATTTTTACCAAAATTCTCCGCAGAAATAGCAAAAAACGTCCGCAGATTCAGTCTGGCCCTGCTGATGACCTTCACGACCAATCACAGTCATTTCTGTTAAGCACTGGTGAATACTATGGCAAATCAGCGATGTTGCGTTCAACAGCGCTTAAATTACCTTTTTTTCATTTCAGTACCGAAATTCAGTATCGTGACAAGTCTAATATAGTGAAAGAATCAGTGCATTAACTTGAATTTGATAAACGGCATTTAAAACGTGTGTTTGGGAAAGAAAATGTTAGCTAACTAGTGCCATTTCCTTTAACTTAGCTGAAAATGAGGTCTGATATGTCTTTTTATTTTTCCTATCTATTCAGAACGGACCTTCGGGTCACTCGGAAGGTGGTGAAATTATACATCTGTGTCATTTTCTCTTCGCTGATACGATTTACAGCCAGGTACACAACATTCCTGTGTGACTCTTGATACTTCCGGGTTTCTTCCCACCGCAGCCTTGATTTCGCATTTTAAATGGCAGCTGCGTGAAATCAGTCTATTGTTGTAGATAGCTGAGCAAAGCCACACTCACACTACCAGCACACAGTGACAAAGTGACAAATGACCATTCATTTCAAAGAAGAGTTTGCAACTTCCTGCAATCTCTAGCGACATAAGTGACCATTAGCGGCTGGATAAGGGGTTGTGTCCAGCGATGCAACAAATTTGAGAATCCTTCAACTTAATGCAAATGAAGAGTTACTTCCACAAACTAACAGCCAATACGAGGATCAGTAGAGCACACGATAATTTCTCAACCCTTGCACAAGCGGTTGTATTCTCAGCACTGTAGACCTACACAGACCCACATTTGATCCAGATAAATAGCCGCAATGACCAAAAACATTTCCAGAGCATCTGTTTTTCTGTTCTTCTTTATAATCAAGTGTTTTACACAAATATTTCATTTATATTTAGTGTTTTCCCACTACTATGTTTATTTTTAGCGGCAAGAAAAATTATTCGCTGTCAATGAATATCATCATAAACGTTACCTAATTGACCTCAAGGTGAGAAAGCCTAATAGCGATTTCAATAACCACCCACAGTGATAGGCAGCTACAAAGCTGTGTGAATAGGTGTATGAATGAGGCTTAAAATGCTTAAACTGATCAAACATGAAACCAAAACGACTGTGGCAATATATGGTTTATCTGTGTTCTTCAAGCAATCCTTGGTATTTTATAGGAATTAGAAGAGTAGTTTAGCCAAAAATTTAAACAGTTTTATTAATTACTCACCCTCATGTCATTCCAATCCCCCAGAGACCCTTTCTTTATTCTTTTTTGATATTTTACATGAAATCTGAGAGCTCCCTCGCAAAAAGTATTGTCAAAATATTCTGTGACATCAGTGGTTTAACTGCAATCAAACGAAGCTGCAAGAAAGCTTTTGTGTGCCAAAAAACTGTAAAAAAAGCTTTATTTCTGCATCAGGTTCATACGATTACAGATGAACCACTGAAGTCACATGGAATGTTTTGACAATATTTTTTGTTCCTATTCTAAACTTTGAATCTCGAGAGCGTTGTTGTGTGTGGAGGATGAGGGAGCTCTCAAATTTCATCTAAAATATCTTGATTTGTGGCCCGAAAATGAACAAAGCTCTCAGAGGATTTGAACAGCATAAGGTTGAGCAATTAATAACTGTTAACTATCACAGTATAGACCAGAGATTACCAAACTTTTCAGCCAAAATAGCAATGTCAGTGACTCACGACCCCCATTTTTTTCAAATTTGGTTATAAATATGCAAACGTTGAACACACAACTATAGGCATATATAAACATGAGCATATTGACAACACAAAACTACAACAGTCTAATAATCTTATTTTTTATTAATTTAATTTAATATTGACCTCAAATATTTTATTTTTAATGTATTAGAGTGCCATAAAGGTTGTCAGAAAGTTTAACCTGGCTCCGTAAAGTCAATCTGCTGCAGCTGACGCTATTGCTGTGTTGTTAATCTAAACACAGGGGTCGCAATCCAATGGAACAATTTGAAAGGCTAATGGATTTTTTTATTTGTATGTTGTTTTTGTTTTATTAACATAACTATTAACTATCTTCTGTGGTTTATGAATACAATATGGTAATTCTAATAGTTTAATAAAACTTATTTGAGTTTTGGAAATCACCATGTGACCCCTCATCATTGTACAGTGACCCCCCAGGGGGTCCCGACCCCCACTTTGGAAACCACTGGTATAGACTACTATAAAATAGCATGAAGTCTTTCCCAATCTCTGATATAAAATCAGATCTGCCCACAAGTAGAGATTATTTCAAACACTTAACTGATGTTCTAAATGAATGTGAAGTAAATGTACTGTATGCCAGCAAAATGTCATTATTTGTAAACAGTTCTCATATACACACAAAACTGTATCATGCACATGCTACTGTAGTACATTTATTCATTGCACAAACTGATTTTTCATCACTTTTACAGCCCTAACCAAACCATCCCCAGACTGTATTTCAGATTGTCAGTTTTATTGTTATTATTGCAGGAGGACTAGAATATTTACTGATATATCCCAAACGATAAAACACCGCCCATCACTAGCAAACGACACACATCTCATACTCACCGATAACTTTCACGAAATAGGCGTCGGCCTCAAAGTTGTTCTTCAAAGCGTGGATGACGAGTTCTTCCTTCCCTTCCACCTTGCTGAGCACGATCATATCTAATATACCCTGCAAATGAGAAATCAGAAACAATGTATCGAGCCCATTGAATCTCTCCCGTCTGATGAGCACTCATATCCCTAATGGACTCCAGCAAGCTATTACACTTCTTATCAGGCCTTCTCTGCGGTCTATCGGTCTCGTTCTTAAGAAGATGGCTGCGCGGGGGCTCCTGTTCAGATAGCATCCTAATACTGTGCTAATGATGACTAGCTGGAATGCTAACAAAATGAGACATGCGCGTGCTGTTTGTTTAATGAGCCTTTAGCTCCATTAGTTATGTAAGCATGAGGGAATTCGAGGTAATTGGCTATATTGTGATTACGATGGGGAGAAGGTTGCGATACAGATGGAGAGAAAGGGGTCGAGGGAGGGAAGGAGTGAATCATAGAGGGAAAGGAAAGGAGAGATGATGGTGAAATCACATGTGCACATCCATGCTCGAGGGCTGTCTGAGTTTTTAAGGTGACTGTGAAGGAAAACACAAACAAATGCAGACTCTCGAACATGCACATATGTGTGACGCATCATGCATGTGTTTCTTATGCTTTGCTCACACTCATGCAATGCTCTATTTATTTAATGGCCCATTTCCACTGAGTGGTATAGTATGGTTAGATATGGTTTGGTACACTATTATGGCCATTTCCACTGTCAAAGGGTACCTAAAAGCGATCTGTCTCCCAATTTTTGGGTACCCTTTTTACTGATAACTATTATCATCACCTTTTGGACTATTATGAACTCAAAATAACAGTATTACTTTCTAATAAGAGGGTACATGTGCTGGTGAAGATTAAAGATACATATGAGAGGTTTGCACTGACTGTGGACTATACAGTATGTTGGGTGTTGTTTTTGAACTCAAATAAGGCCAAAATGTGAGCTGTGTGTAGTTTTTCTGTAATTGTTAACATATCGGAGCCTGTAAGGGGCTGTATGTGTTCATATAGGTTGCATTTATTTATTTATTTTTTATAATTGCAGACGTTACAGTAGGCTATTTCGCACTGTCATTGATCTGCAGTTATAATCAAATTATGCTCATAGAAAGGTTAGTAATGAACATTTATACACATGTATTTATGTGTATAAAGCCTCTGTTTTGTGAGAAGTGCTTCTCATATGATATGTGAACAGCCTGCACAGCTTTACTTTGACACTTTCTCGAGCGAAAATGACGTCGACTGAAACTTTCTGTCGTACACCACGCCCACCAAAAGAGTACCATTTTGGCAGTGGAAATGCCAGCCTGATAAAGGTGACCCGTACCGACCCGTACTGTACTGTACAACTCAGTGGAAACGAGTCATTAGAATGTGAGGGATAGTAAAATAAGCAATAGAGTGAGTAGTTCAATGAACTGTCTGTAATAGTGTAATCTTTAAGCGTAACAGCTTTGACGATAGTAGCCATTACACATTAATGCCTGCTGGTTCAGTATGGAAGAACCTGTTTTAAGGTTCATGAAGGTAAGCAATTAATGTATGTAAAAAGAGATTCATATACTAATTTTTGCGAAGTAAAATAAATAATAAATGACAATACTAAAGTTCAATATGCTTTCTAATGATACGGGAAAAAATGTATATTTTATTTAGCAAGGGTGCTTTAAAACAAATGCTCAGCTGTGGCCTAATGGCTACAGAGGTAAACTTGTGATCTAAGAATTGCAGAGTCCCGGTACTGGCAGGAATTAGGTGGAGGGTAGGGCTGGGCGATTAGTTGAAAAGTCGAAATCAACATTCAGAACCTATAATTTTTTCAGGTCAATTGTTTCAATTACTTTCCCTACCGCATGTGGAGTCATGACCCCGCTCTGTTAAGGCTGATTTAAACTTCTGTGTCGAACACACAGGTATGGTCCGGTGCAGCCTTTACATCAAAAAATGTAACTACACGTCGCACGTTTGCACTATTAAGATGATTGGAAGCTGCACCAGAGATGGCATATTTTCTATTACAATAAAATTAGTATTTACATTAAAATATTTGTTTACAGAAGATTCAAGAACAGCACTGCTTAAAATATTATTTACAGGATATACAAGAGTTATTTTATTTAGAAGAGATACTGCTTATTTTCTGCATTGAACATTGAAATAATTTTCAGTTATTTATATATAATTAATTTTGTTTCCAAAAGTGCAAGTTATTTATTAGTGACTGTTGGTTTTAGGCAATGTGTGTTTTAATTTCAGTTGTTTAATGTTGATGTTCAATAAATACTCATAGATAGTAGATAGTGTGTGCTTCCTTAAATTATTTTAAAATAAAGTAATGCACCCTTCTTCAAGAATCTCTCACTTATAATATGTAAACATATTTACTGTATAAAACTTATCTGTGAACTATGAGGGCGAAATAATAAAATAAATAAATAAAATAATCGTTCATTAATTGTAATCGAGTTAAATTGTTCAATTAATCGAGATTTAGATTTTAGGCCAAATCGCCCAGTCCTAGTGGGGGGAGTGAATAACCCTCCACACTCCTCCACCCACAATACCACAGCTAAAGTGAGTCCCTTGAGCAAAGCACCAAACTCCCAACTGCTAAATGCTGCAAATTTATTGAATGATTGCATACAACATTGCTTATAGTAAGGGATGGGCAGTATTTATGATTTGAAAAATGTATGTCAAATACAAAATAGTATTTTGTAATTTGTATTTGATAGGGTTTATGAAAATAGGTTAATATTTAGTATCAAAATACTTAAGTGTCTTTTATTTTATGTATTCTTTAAATACTATAAATACTTTGTAAGAAGTCTACTTGATGACATCATCACAATGCAGCCTCAGATTGATGCTTTCTCAGTTATTTGTCTAGGCTTGAGATCAGAGCAATGCTTAATGCTCGGAGTATGGATGGAAGTTATAAACACATAACAAAAATAACTGACAAATGGAATGGGTATATTTGAGTGCAACAAGTCAAGGCAAGTCAACAATCATTGAAAAAAGTATACTGCACAATGCCTAGACCAGTATTCCAGCATCTTTGCTTAAGAATTGAGATGGAATAAAGCTCAGTCATTAATAACAGGATATGGAGCCTTCAGAACATAATCATTCTCAGTCTCAGTGCTGCAGGTGGGAATTCAGACAAACTTTAGAATAATAAAACACTTAAAGATTGTGTACAGGTGTTAACTAAGGGGGTAAACTGAGGGGGTAAACTCTTCCAGTTAAAAAAAAAAACTGAACAAATCTTGGGAGAATGAGTATACTGCACATATGATATCAGTTTTGGATGAATTGCTGATGTAGATGCCAAGCAAATTAGACAAACAACATAAAAATAAGTCATACAGTGGCTGATTTAAACTTGCTCAGAGAAAAACTGTTGTTATCAAACATTGTTTACTTCACTAATTCAGTTTAATGGTGAAGGGATTGATCCAATATGCCTATTGATAGAAGGTTTGTGAAGGGATGTTATACTCCCATGTAAAAGTATTTTGTAGTATTTTTAAAATACAAAACACACTCTTTTGTTTTGATACTTGCTGTGGCTGCTGTATTTTTGTAGTTTATTTTGATACATGTAAAATTGAGGCATTTGGTATTTGATTTTAAAATACATTTCAATGTATTTTTGCCCATCCCATCCCTTTCTTAAGTAGCAATTCAGCAATGATAATGACAGTGAAAATTTAATAATAAATAGTATTTTTAAATATAGTTTAAAAGTAGAAGTACTTTCAATGTAGAAAGTAGAAAACATACAATTTTATTAGTATTGATATTTTAATTATTATCCACATTAATCAAGTCTATATTGTTTCAGGAGATTAACCCATAATGTACACAGATACTTGCCATTAGACAAAAACCAGAGACATTCATGAGAGTGCTTGTGTAGAATGAACAGTCCAAATCAATGAGTCTGATCAAAGGACACCGAGAAATCAATAATCTATAACAAACCCTGAGAACCAGCGAGATACACACAGCTCAAGCGTAGAGAGACTGAAATGCCCTCAGGGAAGCTCCACGTTTGACTACTAAAAGCAGAAAGCAAGAAGGGAAGACCTCGAACCATGAGCATCAGAATAATGATCATCAGAAACAGTGCAGTGAATTACCTTCAGTCAAAAGACAAGCAAGAAAGTAGAAAGAAAACTGAAGGAAAGCCGACATTAGGACCTTAAGGCCTATTCACATGCAATTTCAAGACTAGTAAAATGTTTTGGCAAAATAACATGTAAAATATACGTGTATAATTGTAGATTATGAATGTATTTTTTTTCAACTGCGACAACATATCAATCAAAATAAAATAAAATAAAATAAAGTAAAATAAATTAAAATAATTAGACAAGTTTTGGTCATGTGTTTGGAAGCATTGTTGACAGAGGTCGTGTACTTGTCAGTGTTTTTTTTTTACTACAGCAATAATAAATAATAAATTTAATATCATACACTATCTGACAAAAGTCTTGTCATTGATCCCAGTTGTAAGAGCAACAAATAATAACTTGACTTCTAGTTGATCATTTGGAGAAGTGGCAGAAGGTAGATTTTTCCCATGAATCATCTGTTGAACTGCATCCCAATCATCACAAATACTGCAGAAGACCTATTGGAACCCAAGATTCTCACAGAAATCAGTCAAGTTTAGTGAAGGAAAAATTATTTACATTAAAAACCACAGGAGAAGGCAAATTCTTCAGCTGGATAGCGCTCCTTCTCATACTTCAGCCTCCACAGCAAAGTTGCTGAAAGCAAAGAAGTTCAAGGTGCTACAGGATTGGCCAGCCCAATCACCAGACATGAACATTATAGAGCAAGTCTGGGGTAAGATGAAAGAGGAGGCATTGAAGATGAATCCAAAGAATCTTGATGAACTCTGGGAGTCCTGCAAGAACGCTTTCTTTGCCATTTTAGATGACTTTATTAATAAGTGATTTGAGTCATTGCAGAGATGTATGGATGCAGTCCTCCAAGCTCATGGGAGTCAAACACAATATTAATTCTTTTTCCACTGCACCATGACTTTATATTCTATACTGTACATTACTTCTGTTAAGTGACAAGACTTTTATTTAAGCAAAGTCAGACTTTACTGCCCTAATTAAATCCTTATAAATCAAGGCATGATCATATTTTATTTTGGTAAAGTAAGTGTAATCTAGAGGCCTTTGCCTTTAATATAAGCCACTTCTGATAACAAATGATCAGCTAGAAGTCAAGTTATTATTTGTTGTTCCTAAAACTTGAATAGGCGACAAGACTTTTGTCAGGTAGTCTATATGTTTGTATTTTAAAATGTTAAATAATTCTAACTTGCTTAAATCTAAGCCTTCGATGTAATGCTTTAGAGTTTTTTTTAATAATAGTTTATACATTTATAATTTAATAAAATTATTATTTTATATCAATTAATTAAATACTTTCAGCCTTGTTGTTAAAAACAACACAGGCTAAATAACATCAGACTTCAGACCACAAGACTACAGAGACTACACTTCTATTGAATGGCAGAGCGCTAAGCATCAGAGACCGGGCATTGTGGGAAATGTAAAGAGTGTAGTTCTCTGCTCTCAATGTCAAAAGAGGAGAGCGCCTGTGTCACACCACTGGGGCAACATTACAGTCAGAGTAAATCAGATAATGGCTAAAGCTCGGTATAATGCGGGTCACAGACATCAATGAGATGAAGAAAGAGCGATCGGGGACAGAGAAAAGAGGGAGACTGAAGCAGCAGCAGCACTTTAATTAAAACGCCAAAAGCAAGGGGAAAAGGCCAACACTTACGTCCTCATAGATGTCAAAAAAAGTGGCCACAACAGCCCTGGGGATTGCACTAAGGTCTGACTGCTCCCAATGCACACGAAACATGCGTCCAGCCTCCTGACAGCTCGCGTCATTACAAGCCACGTTCTCCAGCAGGAACGCCTGCTGCTGTGAACTGCGGACAGAGAGAGAGAGAGAGAAAAATCAGAGAAACGACTGTTAATGCGAGTTGATCTGAGGAACACAATGCTAAAAAGTGTGCAAAGACACTGTGTCATGTTGAATTTAACCCTTGCTAATTAAGTTTGCAAGCATATAGCGAACCACTGAACTCTGACCAATTAAAGAGCATGCCTGAGCACTAAACACTTCTTCAATTACAATATTATCTGCATACATGCACATGCACATGCACACACACACACACACACACACACACACACACACACACACACACACACACACACACACACACACACACACACACACACACACACACACACACACACACACACACACACACACACACACACACACACACACACGCACACACGCACACACACACACACACACACTGTGTAATAAAGTAGAGGAACACAGAACACGATGAATCAGTGAGACTGGAAAAATAGGCTGAAACTTGTGCACTGAACTTTCGATCCCTAAATAAAAAAGGCAATTAAGCAGAACCTATTCCTCCCCATAATTCTGTGCTGAGTGTGGGGGAGGTGGATCTGGGAGACAGCAGTGAATTATGAAATGAGATGCTTTTCTGCATTGCTCAACAACCCATCTGTCTGTTCTATGCTTTATTCAGGACTCCTTTTCCCTGCCTCTATTGCTCTGCCTTTTCTCCCCGTAGTCCGATACTTAGCATGTGACGTCTCAGAACGGCACCAATTTCGACATGAGTGTGCGTGAGGCTAAATATAGAAAACGTATGAAGGTGTTCCTTCAGTTTCTTCCTTCTGTTGTTTCTCCTTGGTTGTAGAAGAAGGAAATGTGTGGAAAACATACATTTGAAGGTGGAAAATTTCCACAAAAACACTCCGGTTGAGCGACATCAAAAGAAAACAATGTTCAACCTTCAAAGTAAGTAGAGCTCTATCGACTGCAGCAAACTGCTGATTACCACAGGCAATAATTGACTTGCCCTTCAGTTTATAAACACAAACAAGACATTTGTTTACAGTATCTATACAAATAAACTATAGTTCAAAAATTTGGTATGTTTTTGCAATAATCTGTTGTGTCCACAAAGGCAGTTTGTTTTCACCACCGAATAAAAAAAATCTGTGTGCCGTGTCATTGTAATTGTGTACCTTTACAGTACAAACAATGAAGCCTAACAGATGCAAAAAGGCATATATTGAAAGACAAACTAGATGTGAAACATACAACTCTTGTGTGTTGACTAAAGTGATTTTATATATCTAAACTGTGAGACCTCTTTTAGTCAATCTGTGTTCTCTGTTAAGGGAACCAAATTGTGGAATGATTTACCTGTTAGCCTAAAACTAGAAAGCAACATAAATGTTTTTATTAAAGTACCTAAAAAGTGGTTAAAAACAAAACAGCAGTGTTTACACAAATAGTTTACTATTAGTTTGTTGATTATGCCGCCTTTGCTTTTGCCTTATAGCAATTTTATGTCAAGAATTATAATGTTTATGTGTTTATAATGTGTTTTAATGTTTATAATAGTGTATATATATATATATATATCTGTTTTATTTCCATTTTAGGTCAAGCGTCCTGTGGACAGGTGTTGAGAATTAGCAAGTCTTCTAAAACACTTAATCAAATGCATTTGGTTGTCCAGTGTAATTGTGATGTCCATGTCAAAATAAATCAATAAATAAATAAATAAATGGCGCAAGACGTGTTTGGTGCGTTTTGTTGCTATTTTCAGTCCAGCGCAACCCTAATTTTCATGCTTTGTGCCACATTGTTTAAATAGCAAATCCATTTGCACCACTTTGTGGACTCATGGGTGTGCCGGTCTAAAAAGGAGGTGCGTTAAGGTGCATTGTTGGCACGTTGCTATTTTGAGGAACTGAAATAGACTGTGTTGTTGACCAACTGAAAGCTGGTCTAAAGTCCAGCACAGAGTGTGTTAGTTATGTGCCTATGCAGGTCCAAAACGCTTACACATTGCTTAGTACACACAGGATATACAGCAATACACAAATATCTTTACAAATGAAAAAAATTAAGTATTAAAATGTTACAAAAACTATTATTTTCTGCATAAATATAAAAACCACTACCTCCATGCCTTCTTCATGTCAGAGGCTTTTTTCAGTTTATTCATGACAACTTGCATTTGTATAATGTTATTATTAGCAGTATTACTTATTATGTGCATTTTTATATTTGTTTTAATAAAAACAAGTTTAGATTTGTCCACCTGTCGGGTTTTGGAGATGAATGCATCACCATATGGGCCATAAGAATAGGACGTGTGTTTGGATATAACTCAGTTTTTGACCACACTTCATTATTGTTGTTCATTTATTCGTTTGCTGGAAATTAGAAACAAATTTAGAAATAGTTTTGAAACAAATCTTTTCCATCTTTAAAATAGCAAAAGTAGATTCGGACACGCTCTTAATGCTTTTCGCCATGCGCTTTAGACTTTGTGCCTAGATCGTTAAAATAGAGCCCCAAGAGTGACTGACCAGACACAGCTAATCTGATAGACCCACCACAACCACTACACTACTGGGTTTTAACATGTTCTATGACTGCAAATAATATGATTAATGCTTTAAAGTCATATTTAAAGTTGAACCATGGAAATGCATTTCCCAGTTTAGTTGTCCGGGATGGTCTGGCAGGGAATGAGACTTTCGTTGTGGATTGTGTTGGTCAGTCTGGAGCTTGGTCTACTAATCTGTGCATTTCACAGCCAAAGCCTCTGTGCACCTTTGCTGGCCACCCATCAATGCAGGCTGATTTGCGGGTTTTTTTTTTGCCAAAGTCAGCCAGCCAGGTAGACTTTGTCCCCTCACAGGATTAACTGACACCACACATACTGCAGTCTGAGAAGAGCTGGTTTACTGGAGCCTTTGCTGGTTTAACTGGCTGCCACACATGGAAGGAAAAAGTTTTGTCTTCGTATTTTGGCTGTCATCACTGCCAAAGTTAGGGCGGGAAGTTGAAACATTGGTACATTGGTAAGAAACTCTTGCTGTATCCCAATTCTCTTACAAATACTATTCCTTAAAAGTTTCTACTCTTTTTGTGAAAAAACAAAGAAGGGGAGGCAAGGTTCGAGACACGCTACTTCATTATTAACAGACTGTTCTGTTGCTTAGTTGCGTGCAGTGTCAATCATCTTGTCACATCCTCCACATTTTTTTTTCTAATTAATTTCCAACCATATTGGAAATGAAGTAGAACATTAATCTGGGATTCACAAGTCTTTCATGCTGAGAAATCTCTTCATGGTTACATAATAGTGTGTTTAAAAGTTAATGGACAAATGCGTCTTTATATAAAGTTCACAATGAGGTCACAGAAGAAAACGAATGCAGAAAACATGAAAATAAAAGTCAAAAGGTTGTATATTCATCAATAATTACTCAAACTCCTTTATCATCCACCTTGCTGGTAGTTTTTAACACTTTTTAGTAGTTCTTTTTTAAATTCATATCCAATCATACCTGTCAACCCTCCCATTTTGCCGGGATTCTCCCATATTTTACCATTTTATCCCCCTATCATCCTGTTTAAGTATTTTCCTGTATTCCTCCCGTGTTTTCAATATTTCTATGAAAAGTGAAAGTAGCATCAAAGAGGAAATCTCGAATGTGATATTATTGCAAGAGCTGTCCAAGAGAATTATGCTTTCGCTTTATATTGGCTTGAAAGCATGTTGAAATGAATATTGAAATGGTTATATTCACTCCCTTTCCATTAAAGCTATGCGTTGACTATTGCCCTTTACATGCAACATCTGAATCCGTCATGTGCTGACTGACAGATGCGTAAAAGTGGACACTTTTGGATTTGGGTGGATTTTTAAACAGACAAGTACACTTAATAATACTGTATGTAAACATGTCTGTCCTTGTGTGTTTTATTTTAAACAAATAATTTAGTCTTAAATGAGCATAAACAGTTACAAAAGTAATTGAACGCTTTATTTATAGATCTGTGGATTCTTAAAGTGGCACCTCTCTGTTATAAACAAAACAGTGAAAATGAGAGATCCCCTGCTCTTCACTAAATAACTATAGTAAATTTAATCAACATTTAAATAGAGAATAAAAAGTGAACAAGGGTGGCACGGTGCCACAGTGAGTAGCGCTGTCGCCTCACTGCAAGAAGGTCACTAGTTTGCATGTTCTTAGCGTGTTCGCGTGGGTTTCCTCCAGGTGCTCCGGTTTCCCCCACAAGTCCAAAAACATGCGCTATAGGTGAATTGGGTAAGCTAAATTGTCCAAAGTGTATGTGTGTGAATGAGAGTGTATGGGTGTTTCCCAGTGATGGGTTGGGGCTGGAAGGGCATCTGCGGCGTAAAACTTTTGCTGGATAAGTTGGCGGTTCATTCCACTGTGGCGACCCCTGATTAATAAAGGAACTAAGCTGAAAAGAAAATCAACGAATGAAAAAGTGAATGAAAGAAAAGTGAAGTGATTTAATTTCTGTATAAGCTATTAATTTTAATACGCTAAATCTTTTATTTTATTTTCAATATGTTCTAATGTTTGTTAAAAAAGAAAAGACAAATTACAAAATTTAAGCTAAATTTGATACTTTTATATTGACTTTTTTGCTTTTTATGTTTGACTGATGTCTTGATTTTTCCTGTTTATTAAAGTTGTATTCAATATTTTCCCCCAACATATTAATTTGGGTGTATTAAGTTTTGGACTTAAGTTTTTTGTTAGATTAGTTCCAGTTTTGGTTTTGATACTGACTAATCTAATATATATACAAAACTATATTATTTTGTAGCATTCAATAGAAAATATTAATTTAAAAAGAGAGATACAGTTGAAGTCAGAATTATTAGCCCCCCTTTTTTTCTTTTTTAAATATTTCCCAAATTATGTTAAACAGAGCAAGGAAATTTTCACAGTATATCTGATAATGTTTTTTCTTCTGGAGAAAGTCTTATTTGTTTTATTTTGGCTAGAATAAAAGCAGTTTTAAATTTTTTAAAAACCACTTTAAGGTCAAAATTATAAGCTCCTTTAAGCTTTTTCCGATAGAACAAACCTTCATTATACAATAACTTGCCTATTTACCCTAACCTGCCTAGTTAACCAAATTAACCTAGTTAAGCCTTTAAATGTCTTTTTTAGCTGCATAGAAGTGTCTTAAAAAATATCTAGTAAAATATTATTTACTTTCATCATGGCAAAGATAAAATGAATCAGTTATTAGAGATGAGTTATTAAAACTATTATGTTTAGAAATGTGTTGAAAAAATCTCTTCTCTCAGAAATTGGGGAAAAAAATAAACAGGAGGGATTATAAATCAAGGGGGCTAATAATTCTGACTTCAACTGTATGTGAGAGTGTACTCATTTATGCACTGTACATATACACATCTGGACACTGGACATTCAGTGTCATCTCGCAATTCCTGTCCTCTCGATCCTCACTGGAGCACAGTGTTGAGCGGTGGCTTGTTGTGCCAAGCGCACACTCATGAGCAAACACACGCTCCTCGCTTAATTGGGAGCTTTGGACCCAACACCACGGTAAACCCAGCAGGGAAGAGCAGGCCAGAGGCATGCCCACAGGCTGACCTCTCCCTCCGCCTCTGTCAACCACCCTCTGTTTTTTCTCTCTTTCTACAGCAAAGGAGGGATTTGACTGTGCCGTTTCCTGACCGCTGTGCAGACTCGGCATCAAAACAGGAGTTTTCTGAAAATGTCAGTTATCCAGAGCACAAACGATGGGAGAGAGTGAAAGACAGGCGTGTTGAGAGGGACGGCAGGCGGCAGGTCTGGAGATTCTCTGAGGGGTAAGATGACAGAAGCAGAGAGATCTCGTCCCCCCCAGGCATCTCTTCAATATCGGTCCACCCACTCATCCTGAGGCTTCTGTCTCGCTCTCTCTGTTGCCATATGTGTTGGTCTGCTTCTTTTTCAATTTGCTCTCAAGGGCAAAAACAAAGCAGTCTGAAGGGTGGATGGCGTTTCAATCATCCGCTACCTCTGCTCTCTCTCCCTCTCTATCTCTAGAAATAATATGCTCCTGAATAAGGAAGAAAATGGCTGAAAGTAGTGACAGACATGCAGAAAATACTGTAGGAGGCTATGAAGTCATTCGGAACTTCAACCAGTCTTGCTTGTCATTCAGAATTTACTTTATACTGTACAGAGATATTAAACATTAAACAGAATTAACTCAGAATGTAAGGAATATAATGAAAATGATGAAAATATAAAGGCATATTTTTAAACTAGAAAAGTAAAGCTTGTGAAGCCATACTTATAATGCAAATTTTTCAAAATTCTTTTAAAATTAGGAAGAGCAGAAGAGGGCAACCCAGTGGCGCAGTAGGTAGTGCTGTTGCCTCACAGCAAGAACGTCGCTGGGTCGCAGGTTCGAACCTCAGCTGGGCTGGGTCAGTTGGCGTTTCTGTGTGGAGTTTGCATGTTCTCCCTGGGTTCGCGTGGGTTTCCTCCGGGTGCTCCGGTTTCCCCCACAGTCCAAAGACATGCAGTACAGGTGAATTGGGTAAGCTAAATTGTCCATAGTGAATGTGTGTGTGGAAGTTCCCAGAGATGGGTTGCGGCTGGAAGGGCATCCGCTGCGTAAAATCGTGCTGGATAAGTTGGCGGTTCATTCCGCTGTGGCGACCCCGCAAGGGACAAAGCCGACAAGAAAATGAATGAATGAATAAATGAAGAGCAGAAGAAAAAATATAGAACAATGCAAAGAAAGAGAGACAGAATAGAATGATTACACAATAGGTTAGACAGACAGACGGACAGACGGACGGACTGAGAAAACAACCGGCCTCTGCAGGAGCTGAGAGAGGATCAAGTGAGCTCTACTGGTGCTCTTATTGGCTGTCGCTCAAGAAAGTCGCTCTTCATTTGCACAAAGTTAAAGGACTTTCAACTTTGATGCATTGCTCGACACGCCCACCTGATCGCCAACGGTCGCTGGCGCCCGCATAGATGGAGATCGTCGGATGTCGCTCACTCTTCGTTAAAATAAACAGTCACGTGTCGATTTGCTGCCGTGAATCACTCGTAGTGTGAATGAGATTTTGTTTTCACCCACTCAGTCTGTATATAACAATATTCAGAAGAATAGATAGAACACAAGAATAGATAGAATGATAGAATGTTAGAAAAAAACAACAAAATGAATAGAAAAATGGAATGATGATACAGAAAAGCCTAATTCACACATACAGACATTTCCGGAAAATAACCATCAATTTTCCAGAAATTTTCCTTTTTGAAAAACTCCAGAAATTTTCCTTTTTGAAAAACTCCAGAAATTTTCCTTTTTGAAAAACTCCAGAAATTTTCCTTTTTGAAAAACTCCGGAAATTTTCCTTTTTGAAAAACTCCGGAAATTTTCCTTTTTGAAAAACTCCGGAAATGTTCCTTTTTGAAAATACTGGTAAATTCGTTCCAGCAATTTTCCGGAAAAAGAAGTTGTAACATTACAGGTAACGCAGAATGAACATTGCCGGAAACAGCGCGTTTACGCTTAGAACGCGCTGATGTGAGATGTCTACTCCAGCCAATCAGAACATTCAGACGCACTAACATCTGCGCTGTTTATGAAAATAAAGCTCTTGAATACTTTTCCAGACACATTTAGCTGCTAGTTGTTAGTCAGATAACGCTTATATGTCTCTTCTTAATGCAACTGTGTAAAAAATTATCGATAAAATGCTTATGATAAACCGCTGTTTGTTTACCTTCAAGCTCTGCTTCAGTTGCTTGACGTGTGTGCACGTTGGACTGCTCCGGTAAGCACCAGCACACACACATATTATGTACATCTCGAAATGCGAAAGTATTCCTCCATATGTTTAGTTTGAAGTTGTTCACAATACTTATCCATCCACATAATATGAAATGTAGTCAAATGTGTAAACATTTAGCTGCGGTTCGCGTTTCTGCCTTTGGAAGTCTCTGGGACAAAGCAGCTGCATTAATGCTAAAGTTTTAAATAAAAGTGAAGCCATCAACAAAAGCCCGATGTTTACAAATACAAGCGCAGCTGTTAAGAGGTAATTTATCTATAATGATGTCAGAATTTAGCAGTATTTGTGAATGGATATGTGAATGGTCTTTTCTGGAACGTCCCTGCCTGTGTGAACAGTGCTTTTTTGAATTTACCAGTAAAGTCGTTCCGGAAATTTTCCGTATATTTACCGGTATCACTGTGTGAAAGGGGCTAATGACAAGTAGCCAAAACAAAAAAATAGAAAAACAGAGGTAGAATGAAAGATATAATTAGAAATATATAGTCAGACAGACAAGACAGATACACAGAAATATTGACACAGAAAGACTTTTATTGAGTATGTCTTCCCAAATTGGCTGATGTAGATTTCTAGAGACCTTTCAAATGAATCCCTTCTATCTAAAGCAAAGAAAATAAATCATTGCTTAAAGGTTTGACAGGCCTTTAAACTTTAATCGCGTCTGCATTTCCAGATGCCATTTTATCTTGAAAGTAAACGGGAACGCAATCCACGATGGATCTGATGCTCCTTCAAGAGTGAAAAATATTGACACGTACTGTATTGACATTTATCTTCCATCTTCGTGAAATGAAGATGCCTTTCTACTCTTAGTGGAACTGCAGCTAATCCTGACTGACAACGAGACAAGTATTTCAAAACGCATGCTCATGAGATGGACGGCCATTGCCTAGCAACAGAGGCCCGTGCAGCTGCAATAGCTATAGATTTGAGCTTGAGCCCAAACCGAGCTCAACCAGGGCAAATAACTCAATGTACGAATAATTCAGCATTGAGATATATGGTAAATAATGATAGTGCTGTCTATGTGAGGACAAAATATCCAGGTCTCGTGTACTGGAGGTGGGAGCAGCAGTCAGTGTGAACATTACTACCGCAGTAAAGCACACATCCATTTACCTCAAGCTGTGGAACATAATAGCAAATGCAATCACGTCCCAGTGCATGTGTGTCTAGGTCTCGCTCTCCTCATGGGAGTCTTCTATCTCGTCCCTCATAAAACTCAAGCACTTCTATTAAGAGGTAATCCAGACATCATAAAGAAGTGTGCAACTGACGCCATTCAATTATACTAGCATTAGCTCAGCTTAATGGATCTCTCTAATCTCACTCTTCTCATTCGACACAACATTCAACAATCCATGGTTGATCACTTCATCCTTTTTCTTTCTATTTCTAGCCCCTCAACACATTGTACATGTCAACTTCACCACAGCAGGTGGTTTTAAGAGGTAATACTGCTCGTTGACTTGTGCAAAGGCTTCCTGTGGCTAAAGACATGTGCTTTTCAGAGTATAATGGCTGGTGACTGTTCTTGTGTTCACTTCATACCTAACATAGGTGAGTTAGCCTGTTCAGATAGCAAGGCTTCTAGTGAAGTAGCCTTAAGTGCTGCTTTGCATGCGTTATAACTATGCAATTCAAACCCAAAGTCTAATGCACTTTGTTATTTTAGGAATGTTTTCAATTTAGAAATTTGGACTTGTAAGACAAACTAAAGTGATAGTTCAGTCATAGATTCAATTTAAACCTGTATGACTTAAATTCTATGTGCATAAAATATTGGACAGATAAATGAAAGTAATTATTGTATGGCAAAGGTAACAGAATTCTCATTTTTAAGTAATCTTGCAATTTTACAACATGTGCCATAAATCTCTGATGTCCCTATGATGTGTCTGTAAAATATTAAAACAAAATACTTCACAGTAGAGGTCTGTGCAGGACTAATTTTTTAAAAAATCTCACGTTTAAATTGGGTACTACCAAAAGAGAGAGATAACAGATAAAACTGTAGGTTGTGCAAGGATTGTAGGGTAAATGTTTTGTTTGCCCCTTTGTGATGAAACATGAGTGCTGCCTTAAACCTGAGGGTTCCAGTCTTGTGACTGCTAAAGAGTAAAACTTTGAGGTATTATCACATCATGCAAAAAGTAATTATTTCCCATTTGCATCTATGATGCATGAAAAGACTCCCATACATCAGACTTGATGTGGGTTTCCTAACAGTAAACTGACCGTTTTCTAATGCAAGCTAAAGGACAGCGCATCTTCACTTTGCTCTCTCATGTTGGTAAAGCCTGCTCTGAGGACTGTTATGCACATGATGCACGCACAGACTGTGCAAAAAAAAAAAAAAAAAAGCACGTGCAGAAAGCACTGGTTATGCGTTCAGCATGTGTAACAGTCGTGAGCACTGGCTGTACCAGTGTTCAATAAGAATGAGCAAATCACAGATATGCTGTTCCGAAATAATGTCGGGACTCAGGAACGCTATATTGTTAGCCTGCCCGCTCCCATTCAAACTACATCAGAGTTACCAACCGCTATCACCACTGCCACCACCACAAGAAATCTGGCCAGGTCCTGCGGGAATGCAGACCTCTACCTCACTGATCATTAATCATATCATGCTTTTTTTGTAAGAGTCAAAATTATCATATGCATTTGTTTATATGGCAAAACATGTCTTTTCCACCAAAGAAGGTCCATACTGACTCCAAAGGCAGATATTGATAAGATCAGGGCCTGGTGTGTGGACTTTGGGGGTTTTACGATGTGGTCACATGTTGATTGGTCAGTTTGAATGTCTCAGCATTTGGGCTTTAGTCACATGGTCAAGAAAACTTGGCTCTGTTTTTTTCCTGATCTGCTCTCTTTCTGGCTATGCGCTTTACCTGCTCTGGTTCTCTCCGTCTCTCTCTCTCTCTCTCTCTCTCTCTCTTTCTCCCTCCCCTGTCTCTCTCTCTCTCTCTCTCTCTCTCTCTCTCTGGTAACTTTAAATTACATTTAAGCTGGGTACAATTTATGTTTTTATCATTTCATGTTTTATCATTTTTGCAGTTATTTTATAACTAATTCAGTTGTAACCATAGAGAATTATTGTCATTAAATCATTTCATTTTCAAGTATTTGTGAATTACTTTTGATTTACCATCAACACTTAATTGCTCCATATTGCAATACACTACAATCACATAATATCAACGCTCTCCCACATTTTTAGCTATTAATACTGCCCTTATTTGCATTTTTGGTATAAGATTGCAGAAGAATGGTTTGACTAGAATGTACAGTTTTCACCATCATACTGATAACTTTTTAGTCATTCGGCAGAACTACAGTTCGAACCGCTGTGGTTAAAACCCATTCTTACATTCAGTAAAAGCAAACGCTTTACAGCGTGTTTAAAACATGCTTTGCGGCATTTCCTTGACCTCTCTGAGGAACCACCAAACCCTTGCTGCAGCTCTGATACAAGTTTTATTTAAAAAAAAGAAAGAATAAAGAAAATTAAAAATTGTTGCTGTGTTTTGCTGCTCTTTATTCATATGAGGTAATTAAGTCTACCATAACTACTGAAATGTGTAATCTATAGAAAGCGTGATGCTGCTTGGATGGTTTTTGTCACATGGTGGGCCATGTGCTTGCAGTCATTTGAAAATTTGATTTATTATTATTTTTATTTTAAGGATTTTTAAACACAACAGAACAAATAAACAACATCTCTATCTCAGAATATACACAGAAAAGTCATTTATAAGTGCTAAAAGGCAGTGTGCCGGTCAGTTCTCATGAGTATTGCTGGACATAGATTGAGCAGGTTTTAGGTCTAAATATTGAAGAAAGGGTCCCCAGAAAGTGAAGATAAAACCCCATAAATTCCATTTGACTGAAAAAAAAACGGAGATATTTTTACTCACTGCACTGCATGCAGGATCACCTTGAGAAAGCGAGCATGTCACATCACGGTCATGTCGCTTACTATTTGCACGTGCATGCCATGCATCTCCATTTGAAATGCCGAACTTGCACATGTAAAAAAAACACATTATGTGAATTGCCCTTAGACTCCTGATAACAGAGTTTCTAAGCATCTGTCAGAAAGCAAGAATTATAGCCATTAAACTAAGTTATCTTTCCCTTTCAGTTACCACTCAAAAGACATAACGCAAGTTAAATTCTGATGTTTTATGATTTTTTTCCTTGTTACAGTTGGAAGAAGCAGTTCCAGCTGCCTCTGACATGCAAGTGATCGACGAGGAGGGAGCCCTAAAATAAAGTCAAACATAGCAGCGCACATTTGAGGATTCAGCTGCTCTGAAACTGACCTCCTAAAGCAGCAAAACGTTTGCTTCTGCGCCTGTGTAGGTTGAACAGCACTCTGCAGAGCAGGTCAGAAGAGAAACAGAGGTGAAGAATTCGGCGAGAGGCACACAGAAGCAGAGAGGTGATTAGAGCAGTTCAGAAACACACAAAGAGAAATAGAGCGAAAGAGAGCATGATAAAGTCTCTCTGGAGCTCTGCTAAACCAGAACACACCTGCTAGCCCACAAGATGAGGCATCCACCTGCTGCCTGACTACAGATCAGCACGCACCTCTACACTCCACCTGTGTGCGTGAGAGAGCTGCAGTCCACCAACACACATCTCATTACCCGGATCCTCTGCATCTGAACGCCGTGAAAAAGGGTCTTGATGAAGATGTCAGAAAGATGTTGGAAAAAATGTGATCCAGCACTTCATAATTGTAACATCTGGATCAAGTCCACTCTAATCACCAGATAAGTGGTCTTGGCAGCTCCTGTGGTGGGTAGAGAAGAGCGACGAGAGGTGGAAACAGAGAGAAAAAGAGGACACATGCAATGGCCTGGCTACTGTCTGGTCCGTGCTGGAGTCTCACGTACATGACAAATGGATTTCCAGTGATGCCCTCCGGCTGTTTAGCTGCGCTTTCCTCTGCTGATTCTATTTGAATTGACAAATGAAAGTAAATTTGATTTTCAACGACATCCTTTACATTAAATGCATTAGATCTGCAGGACTTAACGAGAGCGGAGATGACGTCTGGCCTCATTGGTAAGACACAGCCAATTACGATTTCAAAATATATTGATAAAATAAGGCTGAAATGTATCAGTTTTATGGCCCGTTTCCACTGAGAGGTATAGTACGGTACGGTATGGGTCGGTACTGGTCACCTTTATGAGGCTTGCGTTTCCACTGCCAAAAGGGTACCAATGGTGAGTGTGGTGTACGACAGAAAGTTTCAGCCGTTCATTATTCTCACTCGAGGAAATATCAAAGTAAAGCTGTAGGGGTCGTTCACATATCATATGAGAAGCACTTCTCACAACACAGATGCACATAAATACTTCTGTATAAATGTTCATTACTTACCTTTCTATGAACATGATTTGATTATAACTGCAGATCAATGATAAAAATAGCCTACTGTAATGTCTGCAATTATAAATTACAATTAACTCTATAAATGCAACATACATGAACACATACAGACCCTTAAAGTCTCAGATATGTTAATTACAGAAAAACACACAGCATACATTTAGTCCTTATTTGGTTTCAAAAACACGCAACATATAGCTCACAGTCAGTGCAAACCTCTCATCTATATCTTTAATCTTCAGCAGCACGTGTAGCCTCTTGTTCAAAAGTAATTCCGTCATTCTGAGTTCATAGTCCAAATGGTGATGATAATAGTTATACATGGCAGTTTGTTTATGTTTTAGGTTGCTGAAATAATCATTTACTCCTTTGTTTTTCTGGCTTCTCCTTTGTTTTTTCACGATTCACTCTCGAGTTTGTTCATTTCTGAAAGGATCGGATGTCAGAAGCACTTCAATAATCACGCCCACGTTATTATCATCAGCTCAAGAAGTTCGTTATTTCAAAAATAGACGCGCGGCGAGCTCTCTGGAGAAAGTGAAATCGATCTCACTTTTAGGCAAAAACAAGACAAGGCAGATTTTGTTCTTCTTGGTTTTGTGGCTGTTCATCAAGATGACGAAAAGGTTTGACAATGGCATTTATTATATGTATATATTATTACTGTGTAATGTCTCGGCTGTGTTTCTAAAAATGGCGGTTTCTTTGTTTTCATTCTCCTGGCTTGTTGCAGGAGTGAGAGACGTATCTCTGTAAACCAATAACGTCCAGTTGCGCGTCTGGCTCTGCCTTTTGGTACCCTTTTGTTGTGCTAGGTACCCTTTGCAAAGGGTTATCAAAAAGTGGTACGCTTTTAGGTACCTTTTGACAGTGGAAACGGCCATAAAAGCGTACCAAACCGAACCGTTACACTTAGTGGAAACAAGCCATTAGGTACTTAGGCATGGACAAGCAAGCCCCAAATATCTCTGCAGTAGATCAACGCATCATTCCTCTTCCCTGACAAGCTCTGGTGGGCATCCCAAGGCTGTTGATGCAGAACGTTAATTAATTTTTGGCGTAAATGGGTAGGGATGAGGAGGGGGTTGAGACCATTAGCCCAGAGCTTAGCGGCGGTCCAACTGAGTGGGTCATTTTCATGATGAGAGAAGAACTTTGATCTACAAAGTAAAGTGATGGGAGAGAAAGAGAGAGTTTGTAAAAGAAGAGGAGTGCAAAGGAGCTGGGAAACACCCCGTTAATGACCCTCAAGTGTGCTGAAGACAGACTGCTGGCCAGTGGAGGAGCTTTGTGTATCCACTGGAACAGGAGTAACCTTTAGCAAACTCAATCATGTATTGCGACAGCCTGAGATGTCTGCACGCAGAATTGGTAATGTAATTTATTTTCCTTTCTTCTAACTCAAATCAGAAACCAATGCATGAACAAAGTTGCTCACAAGGATAAAGGGATATATATATATATATATATACATAACATACTGCACTAATTTACATCTACTCCATAAATGTATGATTAAATCTATAATCTCCTATTAACCTAACACCTTATCTTTTTCATTTTTCCCTCTCATAAGCTGTTGTTTAATGTTTGCATGTCTCTTTCTCCCCCTCTCAGGCACAGATGAAAGTTGATTTAATTACAGCTAACAGCCATTTCATTTCCGGAGGATGGTTAACTGTTTGCCAGGAGCACAATGGAGCTCTATGCTGCGATCTGTACAGTTTAAAAAAAACACTGATGGAGAGACACTAATAAAACATGAATACAATGAATAATTAATGAATGAAATGAATGAAAAGGAAAACAAAACGTTTTCATCATTCGGTGCTCTCTTAACTTAAAGAAATAGAAATGTAAGATACAGTAGTTAATGCAATGAGACAGACATTTTCAGACTGTGCGACAACAGGAGGTGATTCACAGGTTACATTGATTAATTTATTGCTATTCCCTGAAGTTAAAGTCTGTGAATTGTTTTCCTTGCTAGAGCACATTGCAAATCTTTAGGTGAACAATTAATCTGTTTTATTTAGATAGTTCTATTTTGTTATTCTTAAGTGAGAGTCAGAACATTTGCTTCTGCGTTTATTCACTCATTCATTCATTCATTCATTCATTCATTTTCTATTCAGCTTAATCCCTTCATTAATCAGGGGTCGCCACAGCAGAATGAACCGCCAACTTATCCAGCATATGTTTTACGCAGCGGATGCCCTTCCAGCTGCAACCCATTACCTTCTGCATTTAAAAAAATAAAGACATGAAAAGTGTGATCTGTTGGAGGTAGCACAGTGCTCATTTAGTAAAGGCACAGCTAAACAGATGTGTTTCAGTCTTGATTTGAATGTGCCTAATGTTGGAGCACATCTGATCATTGCTGGAAGCTGATTCCAGCAGCGGGAGATGCAGTAGCTGAAAGCAGGTTCACCCTGCTTTAAATGAACCCTTAACATTTCTAATTTACTTGATCCTAATTTCAGTATATAAACATGCTGAAATAAAAGTCTTAGTAACTTCAGGTTCACAAGGACTTTAAGATAGAATATAGTTCAGTTCTGTAAGCAAGTGCACTTTAGGGGAATAGCCTATTGTCCAACATCTAAAAAAAAGTACACCTCACTGCCTTTTTTGTTGACAAGGAAAAAAAAAGCATGGTGCGCTTTTTATGTCACTAGGCAATGACTGAATCAGCTGCGCATTGTGTGAGAGTGTTGCTGTTGATATTAATATAATTTTTAAATTTAATAATATTGTGATATTTAAGATTTGTGAGCCATTCAGCTCTGGATAACTCAAAACAGCAAACACAAGTCTTCCCTATCTTCAAAAGTCTCTGTAGTCATAACGTGGTTCACCTTTCGCAGCCTTGCATGGATTTTTAGTACAATTTGACTTGACTTTTTTTTTTTACAGCACATGGTGTTCTGCATCCTGATTAGCTGTAGACCATTGTCAATCAATCTCGTCAGTGTCTCCTTACAGTACAGAATGCATTCAGCTTGCAAATGAACAAAAATCTTCAATCGCTAACAGTGTGAGTTTCAACAAGGATGCAAAAAGGGTTGTAACTGCAAGACCATCATAAAGGGGGTCGCACACTGAATGCGCACATATCTTTTAACACACCTGATATTTCTTCTGTACCAAAGAGCGCCATCTGAATAGCTTAATTTTAAAAGGCACCTATTTTACCCCTTTTTCAGCTCAAAACACCCATCAGTTTATTTATTATAGCTTTCAGAATATTAGAATTTTCCGCTCTGAACACCATGTAGCTGTTTTTTTGCCTGTGCCTTTGTTGCTAGTTCTCTCCGCCCACCAATCCCACATGCCTATCAGAGTGTGCCTCAATCTCTGCCTCGGTTGCGTCAGATAAACAGCACAGTGACAGACATGAAGGAAGCAGATTACACGTAATGTTTGTGAGAAATACTACAGTAAGAACTTTCCAATGATTATTTGATGTATTTGTTGTGGAGTTGCAACGATGAGTCACACACAATGTCGTTACAAAGTTCACACACACACACACACACACACACACACACACACACACACACACACACACACACACACACACACACACACACACACACACACACACACACACACACACACACACACACACACACACACACACACACACTTTGCACTGTTTTTGCACGCAAATGTGACAGGATACATGTTAATATGCTGTATGGACATTCATTATGTTAATGGACAAAATAAACCTGATTTAACGTCCACAAACCGAGATTGAAGCGTCTTCATTTATAATTGTACTAATATGTAGCTGTGGTGATAAAGTAAAGATGGTAAAATTGCTGTAATTCATTACAAAAATGCATGTTTTATAAAACAGAATTCATGTTTTAAAAACGTGTAAAACTCATTCTTAATCACATTTGATGATTTTAGCGAGCTGAACAGATCTTTTAATATCAGTTGCTTCGCACACATCCTGTCTTGTTGATATGATTATACGCGTTACTAGAAACATGTTAATACGCGGCTGTCAATCAATTCGAGGGGCGGGAAACCACACTCCTACATCACTTTGCGGTGGGCCTTAAAATATGAGAAATTTGCATCCTATTCAATAAGAGACCTATTGTCTTTATATCACCCCAATATGACTGTGGACACACTATACCCACTATACCTTCTGTCCAAACAGCTTACAAAAGATGATTTTCATCATAGGTGCCCTTTAAATAACATGCAAATGTGCGTGTCCGATGTGTGTTATTTCCCACTGTCATGTGCGTGGCGCATACGGCGAGCAAACCCCCTCAAGGATTGAGTCTGCTTTATTTTTGTGGAACATTATGCTGGATGCCAACATTATCTGCTCAAAAAGGTTTATAAACCTTTTACGGACAGCATTGAATGTTTGCGCCTGACAACAGGTTTTGATCTTTGGTTTCATTCTATAATACTGGACTTATTTTTCTATGAAAGTTTGAACTTTGAGAGTGTTAAATCAAGAGAGAAAAAGTTAATGCCTGTCTGCGAAAAGTGTATAAAGTGTGTAGTGAGGGGTTTTTCAGCCATAAAACATCTATAATTATTGTAAATAAAAAATAAAAGCTGACTACTTCGCGGATTTCGACTATTGCGGGTTATTTTTAGAACGTAACTCCCGCGATTAATGAGGGACCACTGATATCTTAATGGCACAGTTTAATTTTCAACAGCCTTACTGCAATCTTCATAGTCACAGGAACATTCAGAAAGCATTCTAATATGCTGACTTGGTGCCTAAGATATATTTCTTATCCTTATCATGTTGAAAACTTGTCCTGCTTAATATTTTTTAGTAATGATGGGATGCATGTATTTCAGGAAACTTTGAAAAGAAATTATATTTGGTAACAATGAAAATCTGTGACTTTTTATGAATATATTAAAAATATATTATAATATCATGAACAGATTGCCACAAATGCTTTTGACAGAGCTTAACTTGCATTTAATGAGCAAAGAGAATCCTTCACATCAAGAAGCAAACCAAACATAAGCTGACTTCTCATAGTAAATGAGAATCACTTGAGCTGAGGTGAATATGACCATCAGAAAATATCCTAAGATGTGCTTCAGAAAACAACATTGTGTCCAGATGTTTTATCAGGCTAAGCGTCATCTTCGGATCACTCTCACACTGCTGTCTTAATAATCTCACCCTCAGTTTTGAGGTCAAAGCCTCTCGCATTTGAGGCATCAGCAACCGTTAATCTCAGCATCAGTGCAAAACACTTGAGTAGAAAATGATTACACAACTTCTTAACACGGCTATATCAGAGCGACATGATCACGCCGCCGCTAATGAAGAGATCTGAAGAAAAGAGAAAAGCTTTGGGTTCATGGCAAAGCTGAAGGATTCTGATCTGCGCGTTCATACTCAGACGATTGTGTATTATTTACACGGGCAGAAGTGAACAGGAAAAATCAATGCGAGGAGAGCTGTGTGAAGATGAACAAAGTGAGTCCTCTTCTCAGGCCTCTTCAAGTGATTTTATTGGTGAGTCAGAGGGCTGATGACCAAGCTCTTCTGCCGCTCTTCATTTCATCTGAAGCGGAACGAGCACCTGGAAGGACACCAGAGCCGAATGGGAATGGAAGTGAGTGTGTAGGAGATGAGCCAGGTATTTGACGTGTAATCTGCTGATAAAGAAAAGACTGAAGAGTGTGCTTGCTTAGTGAGAGAACGAGAGAAGAAATGGTTGAGAACAGCTGTCTAAGTGAATCAGACCAAGGGCAAATTCAACAGGCAAACAGCAGAGAGGGAAAACAAAGATGGAGAAGGACACACAGGAGAAGCAGCAGAGTACATGGAAAAAAATGATGACATGAAAGACAATGAACACTTTGTTCTCTTGAGAGCGCTGTAGTTGTGCCTAGACGCACAGCAAAAACCCATAGTGAACATGTGTAAATTGTGTGAGAACATGTCAACAGAATCATCTCTGTGTGCATAGCAAAGCCTCTTTGACACAAGTGTGTTCATTCTGATATCTTATCATTGCCTCCAGGCAGCTACGTGAATTGGGAAAAGACTCAAAATGAATGGAGAAAAACACCTAAAATCTACAGAAGTGCTGCTTTAATAACACATTTTAATAACACAACTCAGTTTATGTCACATTACTGACAATCTGTTCCTTTGGAAGAGGGTATATAATAAGGCCCAATCCCAATTCTACACCTTAGCTCGTCCCAATTTTCTTTAGCTTGAAGGCGTAGAACTAAGGGAAAGGGCTAGATATCCCTCGAAAGAGAGATTTTTCAGGACCACAACCAGGGGGTAAGAAAAATTTCCCAGAATACACCAGCTACAACAGCATGAAAGTCAGAAGATGCACAAATTAGTATTTTTTGTCATTATTACAATTTTTTACGACAAACAAACATATGTTGTAACACATTCATGTTTTGTTTTACTGTCATGCTTTAAAAAAAATCCTAAAAAAAACGCTAAATTTCGCGATCTATAATTCATGATAATATCTCCTGTATAGCAGTCCCACAACATTCTGTCACTCGATGACATTCGAATACCCTGTCAGAAATGTCTAGTGGCTGGGAATGAGCTTTTTGCAGTGTCTGGTATAACGTTAATGCTGTTTTTACAATGTGTTTGCATTGATGAATATGGCCAGGGTGTAAATACACAGTATAGTTACGATCTTATTGCCACATTATATCATCATGATAACATGATATCGATGCCTTTAGTGATGTCCTGAAGATAAATATAAAAAAAATAAAGCAACTGAAATAAGTACAGCAGTCGCCGATCTCATATAAAGCAAGAGCTCACGATGACATATGATAAACGTGTGCAGGTGCTGTAGTGCTGTTTCTTAGGGCTAAAATTTGAAGCTCTTCCCCTTCACACTTGGTTTCAAGGGCCAAGGGGAAGGGGTAGGGTACAAAAATAAAATTGGGATTGGGCCTAGGTTTGTTTTCACATCGGTGGTTTGATTCATCTGGTCCAGAGCAAGGACAACAAATGATACATTCTAACATTTTTATTTTCAACATCATACTTATTGCTCTGGTCTGAAGAGGATGAGAGCGACATGGTGGCTGAAGCCTGGTTCATACTCGAAGCGTCCACTAGTTCTCTTGAATGTGCTCAAATGTGACGTCATTGTTATGTTTGCGGAGGTTCGCTTTTAGTGCGCGCGACATGATTTCAGCTGGCGGAGCGCATTAAATTTTTTGAGACTCAAGCGAACAGTTAGCGCGATGCCACGTTTCCTTTGAGTTGAATATTGAATAATTTTGAAGAGATTTTGTCTGAAACAGGCACAACTACAGACATCTTTATGATTCGTCCATGCATGATCATAGAGATAACCAGATGGCCAAAAATTATTGGCTAGAAATTCCAACAAAACAAAGTTGGAAAAACCTGAGGGACAAGTTTGTTAAAGCCAAGACAGATTCTTTAATTACAGAAATAGGTTTTTTCACCATTCATTTTGAACTTAAAATAATTTAATAGTTACAAAACTATAATTAGGGAACAAATTATTTATTTGACAACTGAAAAAGAATATTTGGACCTATCGGTTTACAACATACTGATGCCCTGTTTTTTTGGACTTTATTGGTGATAATGGTTTATACTTTCTATAATAAAAAATATATTTGTAGAGCAACCCATGTTCTGTTGTCATTAATATTTTTATAAACTTTAATAGGTAGAACAAAAGCAAGTGATGCATTAAAGTTTGATTTAAAAAAATTCTTGAACGGTTATAAAAATCCTTATAACCATTAAAATAATTTATAAAAATAATAAAAATAATTAGTTGAAAAATCTTGAACGATAATAATGATATGACGTAGTTCCGGAAACTTGCTACTTCTATGGTTATCCGTCTGATTTGACTGTGGGTTTGTTTTGACCGCCCCCTGTTGTTTTAAAGAATATCAGTATAAAGTATTTGTTTTAAAGTTCTACCAACGGCGAACGCGTCTAGTATAAAAACCTCATCCATTTTGTGAGGTGCATGCACACTCAGTGGAGGTGTGCGATGCAGGCGAAAGTATAAATCAGGCTTCAGTGGTTAGCACTGTCGCCACATAGCAAGAAGGTTGCTGCTCGAGTCCTAGCTGGGTCAGTTGGCATTTCTGTGTGGAGTTTGCAAGTTCTCCCCGTGTTGGCGTGGGTTTCCTCTGGGTGCTCCGTTTTCCTGCACAGTCCAAAGACATGCGATATAGGTGAATTGAATAAACTAAATTGGCCGTAGTGTATGTGTGGATGAGAGAATATATGGATGTTTCCCAGTACTGGGTTGCAGCTGGAAGGGCATCCACTGTGTAAAACATATGCTGGATAAGTTGGCGGATCATTCTGCTGTAGCGACCCGTGATGATTAAAGGGACTAAGCCAAAGGAAAATTAATAAATGAATAAATGAAGAGGTTGAAACTAACCAAAATGCAGTCATGTCACTCCATCTACTTCAGTCGTTCCTACAAAACTACCAAAAGTAAACAAAGAGATTAGGAAAAGCCAAACGGGAGACACAACACTTTTTATTTATGTTATATTTTTAATTATTTTCCGCAGCTCTTAGTATGGCAGTTGAAGGACATTTCCGAATTTTTCATTGGCAATCTTAGCCAATCGTAATCATTTGTTTTGGTTTAATTTCAAATTTCCACAACAAGCTCAGAGTCCCGGGGACCAGAAAGAGGCTGGTTTGACTTCTCCCTGATCCTACACAACACTTGTTATTGTGGAGAGACGACTGCGCTGACAGACTGTATTCCTGGTCATCGTAAGATTGTATGCATCACTTCAGACAAATTGAGAATGAAGTGTGAATGCAGCTTGAAAACAATGTTTTAATGCACAGCAAATGGCGAAGGCACATCGCAAAGTGACTTTTGAAAGTCACCGCAAGAGATTTTGCTAAAGTACTGTAACCAAATATTCACTCATCCCATAATACACAGCACAGCTGACTAGTTCAGCTAGTTCAAAAGTGTTTGAGTTTGGACTATGATCGCATCACATAGGAACCACTCCAGTGTCCGTTTGAAAGTGTACCAAGAACACTTTTTCAAGCAGGTCATCTATATGCTTGTTTAGTCCACTTTGGGTGCACACTTGTGTGTGACTGATGGTATTCACACCTGCTCAAACAAACCACACCAAAAAGGAAAATGAACTCTAGCATAATTCTACCAAACTAAATGAGACTGGTGTGAAAGCACCTTTAGAGTGGGTATAACAGGATGCCACTTTATTGCATGGACAGATCCAATATTATCCAGTGCTTCAATATGATCTGTTTATGTTTATTGTAGCCAAGATGAGCATTTGGACATACGTTTGTGTATTTGACATTTAAATAAAGGTAGAGTATGCAGTTCCAAATGCAGAAGCGCAGTGCTATATTTTATAGTCATTTTAGCACGGCAGCTCAAGGCCAGCAGTCTCAGACTGAAGTTCAGGTGATACATCAAGTGCATCCCATGCATTATTTCCCCATTCATGCATGTTTCTTTATCGCTCTAATGTGTCAAAAACAGCTCAGTGCAATAATATGAATAGTTATACGGGCCAGCATTACTCTAGAGGACAATTCAATCTATTTCAAGAGCAACACTTTTTGCTAATTGCTTACTTTTGTCCAATAATAGCATTCAGTTGAACAAAATTTAATAGTATATATTACTTAATGCATTACTTAATATTTTCCATTTCAGAAAGAGCACTCCAGATCCAAGAGGACGTGTCATATGATTTATTACCATCCAGCCAAAACTATATTTAGTAGACCTGTTAAGCCTGATGTTTAATGTTATTGCATTATTTGGGAATTAATATAACAATTTGATTATGTACTTTGAACATTTTAAGTACAAAGCACAGTCTACCAACATATTTCAGTATTGCATCTAATTATTATTTGGTTTAGTAAACCCACATTATAAAACGTTTAAAATTAATTAGATATGAATTTGAAACATAATTATGAAAATACTGCCATCTCTGATAGTTGGTTAGATAAGTCAAGAAGTCAAGAAAAAAGAAAGAAAGAAAGAAAGAAAGAAAGAAAGAAAGATAATGATAGCTAGACTTGATGCTTTGAGAAGTTTCAATTAGCCTCAGATACTGAAAAACATCAAAGCACTCTTTCTTCAAGGTTTTTTTTTGTTATTTATTTTATTACTCTGTTTATTAGTCTTTTAAGTAATGAAACAACTCCTGAATAAATTAATATTTGCTCTCATGCCAAACATTCTAAACAGTAAAATTAAAAAAAAAAAAAAAAAAAAAAAAAAAAAATATATATATATTTCTGCAATAGTATTGACTTTTTAAGAAAATTGATAAAGAATATGTCAAGAAACTGACATTTTATAGTAACAACTTTGTGGCAAAATATCTGACAATTAATATGCCTTTTTGAAACCTCTGCTATCATTACTAGAACGGCCCCTTACTGCTGACTGGCTTCAAGTGTGGGTTATCGGTCTGACACTGTGGACAAAAGCGTTCAATTCATATAACTGCTTGTTTTTCAATCTGCCAAACTACGCAGCATTTTTTCTTTATTCTAAGAGTGGTCTTTCTTCTCTTTGCACTAGCTCTAGCGTGTATCTAGTGTAAAAGCGGACAAAGAGAATGATCAATGTGGAATAAAGCTATAAAGCTCTTTTTAAATCTCTCAAAACGCTGACACACTGTGACACAGACTAACAAAAAATGTTATATATATATATATATATATATATATATATATATATATATATATATATATATATATATATATATATATATATATATATATACATACATACATACATACATACATACATACATACATACATACATACATACATACACACACACACGCACAGTAAAGGATCAAATTTGGATGTGTGTGTGCGTGTCAAAGGTACTGAAGACATACACTGAGCTAGACTTACAGAAACACACAGCCATCTAATCTCCTCCACATCAATGTCAGCATGTGGGCTGGACTCATGCAGTGAGTGACGGACTAAAGTCTGATGTTCTCATATTAGATATATTACTAGTCCAGCAGTAAGCTAGTGGTACATTCACAGAGATGTGCTTTATTTAGACATCATTTACAAATGCTGCTCGTTCTTCTGCTTCAAAAATATGAGGCACATGTAAATTGTATGATGACAGTCTTGGGATTGTAAAAGCATATTCGTCTGTGTGTGATAAAAGTCTACTTGAAATCCACATTGTTTGTTTACTTCCTTAACAAAGATTCATGTTTCAAATGTGCATAATAAACTAGTCATGCTGACGTCAATGAAGCCTACTTATTTCTAAAAACGACAAACAAGTCAAAAAAAAAAAAAAAAAACTTGTTTTACACATAGTTTCAATCAGTGATGCATCACAAAAGAGAAGAATCTGACATTAAAATAACAGCTCAGTCAAAAATTGAATTTCTGTCATCATTTATTAATGCCATTTCAAATTGTTCTGGTTGTCCTTCTTCTGGGGTAAAAAGTTTTAGTGATTTGTTGTATAAACAACAACGAATATAAGTGGGGTGGTTAGAATCCAATGTTGTTTTGAATCCCACTGTTTTTTATTTATTTATTTATTTTTTTACAAATAAGTCTTCATTTGTTGTTTGGAATAACATGAAGAAATAGCTTATAGAGGTGGATTATCTGATGAAGACTACACCACAGTAAGGAAGTCATGTGCAACCCCCCCAATAGCTAATTACCAAAAATTACACAACAAAAACAAACAAAAACAATTCTAGGGCTGTGTTTACACCAGATATTATAAAATGTTTTTGTCCAATCACAAGGGGACAGTGCTACACTCAGGTTCAAACAAGGTCTTAAATGTTGCAAACTTGTCCAGTTTTATCACAGATTTTATTCATAATGTAAATACTTATGTGGTCAAACTGCCACAAAAGACTCTCAGCCGACAAAACATTGTTATGGGACCAAAACAATCTCTTCATACATTGCTGAGCTGTCCCAAAATACAAATAACAATCAAAACTGTAGTTTCCATCCTCAAGCTGCATAACATCTATTCACTCATGCTTTTTGAACGCTCCTGTGAAAGTAATATAGAGTGTAATGAAATAAGAAGAGAGAAGGATCTTGAATAAAACCAAAACATAGTCAAAAGACACAGTCAAAAGAGACGTATTTGATTTTCATGTTAATACCAGGTGGAAACGATAACGCTTCCTGGCTGAACTCCCGTGATCACTGAAAATCTAAGTTAATCCCCGGTGGAAAGAAAGTCTATGCTGTGTTCACACCAGATGTGACATGCGTGAATAAATCGCGCTATTCGCGTGTAAATAGACGCGTGAACATTTTGATTCTCTTCACAATAGACGGGGATTCGCATCATTTGCGGGGTTTCTGTCTGCCTGATGACTCTAGTTTCATTGGTAAATGGCTAACATGGATTTTATTGAGAGAGTAGCTGTGCTTTATGTGCTTTAGGAAGGCTGAAAAACAGCTTAGATTTGTTCGCCGCTGTGTCTGAGTCCCCTAGATCCTTTCAGAGGTGCACCCAGCTCTGTGAGTTCATCAACTTCTCCAGAAACTGTACCTAGATGATGGAGGCTTTCAGCGCCGAGCCCAGTTTGATAAACTGTTGTCGTGGCACCAACAACAGGCACTACGACATGATCACACCCATAATAGAGCAAGCTCCTGATTGGTTAATGTGGCACGAATCTCTGCTAAAGCTCTGCTAAAGTTTAGATATTCCAACTTGATTCAACTTCTATTCAAACGTTCAATCGCACCACTTTCATTCGCGCTAATTGCATCATTCATGCCGCCTCATTCGCGCAAGATGTCTATTCGTGTCTTTGCATTAACTTGACAAGTTTTGCATTGACGATTTATCTGCATCTAATGTGAATGCACCATTACAACCACATAAACATGAACTTTCCACTCAATTTAACATGTAAAATGTTACACTAAAGTAGAAAAGTAGAAACATTCACAAGGGCATAACCGAAGTTAAAGAGAGAGAGAGAGAGAGAAAGACCAATGAGAAATTCAGAGAGAGGTTGATTAAAACAAGAATTGAATGCAAAGGCAATTTTCTTTTAATCCACTGATGGTTCCGAAAAATTTAGATTATTATACATAACTACACTGTCAATATCTGCTGAAAATTATTTATGGCTTGTTAAAAGAAGCCCTCATTTAAATTGTAGATGGTTTTGACTTTGTCTCTGGCTGCTTGGGTAAATTCTATCACCCACCCACTTGTTAGGAGAAATAAATAAATAAATAAAATACACTCACCAACTCCAACACACAATATCACTCAAGAAACCATGACAACCTTTGCTGACAAAATGGGCTGGAGGCCGTTTGAAAGTGTTTGAGGGGGAAACAAGAAAAGAAACTGGCACAATAGTATTTGCATCTAAATCCATCACTCATTTCTAAACAGCAAGATGCCAGTGTGTTTAGTGGATATCAGCATGGTGCTTCTGACCTCATAAAACCATTACTGTGCATTCACAGGAGGAAATAAAAAAATTATAATAATAATAATAACTTAGAGATAATTTTGGTCTGCTTAAAATGCAAATCCACATTGGGTAAAAAAAAACAAAAAAAAAAACAAAGAAAAACAAAATATGTTTAATTAGTTTTGAATAAAACAATTTGGAGTAGATCTCTAGTTACATCCCTTGCAGAAAATACTGGAAACAAGTGAAAAACAAACGTAAAATCCATGGAATAAAAAAAGTGATTTTGATGTCAAAATTGAAACGCATATAATTTTGTAGAATACTGTCATCAATGATTGAATTTCAAGTTAAATGTAGAGGTGTAGCACTTCCAGAAATCTATAACTGCTACAATGCCCATAGCCAGCATTCTGATTAAATTTAATCTAGGCTCTACACTGAATGCTACTTTCATCAGGCAATTTTTACATTTGAGGATTAAGGATGAAGCTTTAAAGTGTCTGTAGTTAGATTTTATTAACATTTCTATAATGTTTGTGTAAGAGCTGCTGCCTCTGGAAGACATTTTACATTTTGCAAATGATTGCATCAAATTTTATTTCAGTATAGGCAACATTATGACTTTAGGACCATCCAACAGTTTGTAATCAATGAACAATAAGAACATTTATGAACATGAAGCTTTTCTAATGCGTGTATGCTGAAAAAATATGTTATCCAAAATAATAATATGCTCAATTTGACCTTATACTGCCATTTGAGGTATAGCACACAATTTATTTTCTTTGTTCTGAAATTTAGTTAAAATAAATATGTTAGAATAAATAATATACAGTTAAAAAAGTTCAGGGTACTATTATATGGTATTGATTTAAACAAGAACTATTACACTTAAACATTTATTTTTTAGATTTATTTCTGGACTTTTTGCCTATATTATTATTAGATAGGACAGTATTGAGACAGGAAGAGAAGTTGGAGAGAGAGAGAGAGAGAGAGAGGGGGGTAGGGTAAGGAAATGTCCTCGAGCCAGGTTTCGAACTCAGGACACCCTGACGTGCTACTGCACCATATGGCGGCACGCTAACCACTAGGCTAATGCGTCGACACACTTAAACATTTTGAATGTATATTATTTAACCTTAGTTCCAATGTTAAATGGGAACATTACTATAGGGGAAAACTAGATTATTATAACCAAAGTCCCTTTAAGACAAGTCATTTCACTCGGCGGCCATCTTTGAAATGCTACTCGGGCAGTATGCTCTGGCATTCTGTCTGAATGGGGAAACATCAACTTCTCCTAAACTACTTGCCAAGCTTATGATTAAATTGAATTTTAGGAATCATCAATCAAACTAAATGACAACTGTCTCATAAGTTTCGTTTCTAAATGTTTGAATCACACAAAATCTGCAGAAACGCATGTCTGGTCCAAGCCCCTCCCCCAGAGTATTGTCAGCCTATAGTGATCGATGATTGGCTCCTGTGCTAGAAGGCGGGCTTTATTCGCCATATAGCGATCGATGATTGGCTCCTGTACTAGTAGGTGGGGCTTTATTTACCATATTAACGTTACACTTTTCCCCATTCAAAAAGAAACGAGTGACATGTCTTGTGTATTCTATAGTCTTTGTTATACCTCAAGCATAAAATTAAAAAAACAATAGGTCTACATTAGGGCTGGGTGATTTTTTCGATTAATTGAATTTACGCTTTAAGACGATTAAATTTTTTATAAAATCGAGGTATCGTAAAGTTTTTTTTATAAAAATATTAAAGCAGCTTTTCCACTATCGTGCCAAACCGTTCTAAACTGTTAGACAACCGTGCTGAATTGTGCTGATAGATTCTGTGTGTTGACGTCGCGGCTCTGTTGATGAGCTACAACAGCTGGCTCAGCGCAAGCGCGCTAGCCCATTGTCGCGAGGTGCGCGCGCAGTCAGCAGAGGCGCGCGATGCGGCGCCAGGCGAAAGTATAAATCCGGCTTAACACTCAGGGCCTGCGGGTCCATAGAGGCGACCTAGGCAGAATAGTGAGCAAGAACCCCCCGGTTCTCACTTTTATCTGCGACACCCACCCCCTCCCGGTCCTCTTTCATCCGCAAACTGGTAAGTTTCTATTTCACTTTCGGGTTGAGGCCGTTCGCCTAGAGCGCCAGTTCAGCTTGCTCCGGCCGTGATTACACTATATACATTACACAAAATAATAAAATAGGCTGAAAGTTTTATTCGTGGCTAGAGCTTAATTCATTTGATTGACATATAGGCAATGAGACCTTTACTTTCCCTGACTGAGCGTGAGGTATTGCATGCTGTGCTGTATTCGGTAGCACAGATCGCTCTGATCTGGGTGAGAACTTTACCAGTGACTACATGCACTACTGAAAGCCTTTTTTTCCTGCTGTGCATCGAATCAACAACAACATAAATCCATGAAACACGAACTTGCAGACTCTTTGAACAACGAGTAAATAATTGCACCTAGGCTAATTCAAAGCACAGACGTCTGCTTTTGTATTTTATACCTGCGCACCACCTGAAGGACATTTACGGCGTGTTGTTTATTGTCGGCTGTCACCGCAGAAAGTCAAATCTTTCTTTAATTTGGACTTTTGCTTGAAAGCTTTACGGAGTGGCACAGTAGCTGTCCAAGGTACTGTAGCTATGAATTAAATCATAACCCATATATGCACAAATAAACAAGTAAAATGAATGAATAAATAAAATAAATATGGATTCTTAAATGTCGGTATTGTTTTTACTCCAAAAAAATATCAATACGTTTTGACAAATGTTTTATAAAAATAAATTGAGCAATTTTCAACATTTCAGCTATAGGCTGTTATACGATTCAGTTAAATATAAGATAGACATTTAAATATAGATAGATATGTAACAGGTTTCTGTGGGGTTTTTTGTTGTTCACAGTGATCTTTAATATACAGGGAGTGCAGAATTATTAGGCAAATGAGTATTTTGACCACATCATCCTCTTTATGCATGTTGTCTTACTCCAAGCTGTATGCTCGAAAGCCTACTACCAATTAAGCATATTAGGTGATGTGCATCTCTGTAATGAGAAGGGGTGTGGTCTAATGACATCAACACCCTATATCAGGTGTGCAAAATTATTAGGCAACTTCCTTTCCTTTGGCAAAATGGGTCAAAAGAAGGACTTGACAGGCTCCGAAAAGTCAAAAATAGTGAGAGATCTTTCAGAGGGATGCAGCACTCTTAAAATTGCCAAGCTTCTGAAGCGTGATCATCGAACAATCAAGCGTTTCATGCAAAATAGTCGACAGGGTTGGAAAACCAAGGCGCAAAATAACTGCCCATGAACTAAGAAAAGTCAAGCGTGCAGCTACCAAGATGCCACTTGCCACCAGTTTTGCCATATTTCAGAGCTGCAACATCACTGGAGTGCCCAAAAGCACAAGGTGTGCAATACTCAGAGACATGGCCAAGGTAAGAAAGGCTGAAAAACGACCATCACTGAACAAGACACAAGCTGAAACGTCAAGACTGGGCCAAGAAATATCTCAAGACGGATTTTTCTAAGGTTTTATGGACTGATGAAATGAGAGTGAGTCTTGATGAGCCCATGGCTGGATCGGTAAAGGGCAGAGAGCTCCAGTCTGACTCAGACACCAGCAAGGTGGAGGTGGAGTACTGGTTTGGGCTGGTATCATCAAAGATGAGCTTGTGGGGCCTTTTCGGGTTGAGGATGGAGTCAAGCTCAACTCCCAGTCCTACTGCCAATTTCTGGAAGACACCTTCAAGCAGTGGTACAGGAAGAAGTCTGCATCCTTCAAGAAAAACATGATTTTCATGCAGGACAATGCTCCATCACACGCGTCCAAGTACTCCACAGCGTGGCTGGCAAGAAAGGGTCTAAAAGAAGAAAAACTAATGACATGGCCTCCTTGTTCACCTGATCTGAACCCCATAGAGAACCTGTGGTCCATCATCAAATGTGAGATTTACAAGGAGGGAAAAGAGTACACCTCTCTGAACAGTGTCTGGGAGGCTCTGGTTGCTGCTGCATGCAATGTTGATGGTGAACAGATCAAAACACTGACAGAATCCTTGGATGGCAGGCTTTTTAGTGTCCTTGCAAAGAAAGGTGGCTATATTGGTCACTGGTTTGTTTTTCTTTTGTTTTTGAATGTCAGAAATGTATATTTGTGAATGTTGAGATGTTATATTGGTTTCACTGGTGAAAATAAATAATTGAAATGGGTATATATTTGTTTTTTAAGTTGCCTAATAATTATGCACAGTAATAGTCACCTGCACACACAGATATCCTCCTAAAATAGCTAAAACTAAAAACAAACTAAAAACTACTTCCAAAAATATTCAGCTTTGATATTAATGAGTTTTTTTGGGTTCATTGAAAACATGGTTGTTGTTCAATAATAAAATTAATCCTCAAAAATACAACTTGCCTAATAATTCTGCACTCCCTGTATACTGGGTGGTGTAGCTACACACAAATATTTTCTAAAACGTCAAGCAGGAATTTGTCTATTGGAATGTAATAGGCTACACCTTGTTGACCAATTTATGAATGTATGGCCATTAAAAATACATGTTCTTTAACCAGATGGTTTTTCAAGTTACTTTTAAAGAGATTGTTACTTCAGTCATGTTGTTGTAATGTTTTAAGCTGTCTATAGTTACACAGTAAAAAAAAAAAAAACGAAATCGAAATCGTGAATCGGTCAAACTTTATGAAAAAATCTAGATTATTTTGTTTTGCCATGTTGCCCAGCCCTAGTCTACATAATAACAAAGAGCTTAGAATCACCAAGAAGCGACACTCAATAGAACGTTCCATTGCAACAGCAGCGTCCTGCAACAGCCCCACGATTCCGCCTTTTTGGAGTGAAATTGATCAGCCGTCCATTCGATCTTATTGCTGTTGCGATGGCAAGCAGCTGATTTGTTTTTTATTTATTTAATAAAAAAGAAACATTAAAGCTGAGATACAACCTGAAAGACGACAATACAACACTTCTTATCACAATCATCAGCACTTTTAATAGTTTATTTTACAGACTTATAATATGCTGTTGTTCTATTAAAATTTTCATTCCAAAATGGCCGCCGCAAATCGCACTAGAGTGTCGCCTCTTGGTGATTCTATGCTCTTTGATAATAATCACAAACGCTGTTTATAGGGGATGTATTAGCTTCACAATTACCCCATCAAACACATTATTACTACTTACATTTTATATACTTTTACAATTTTATTTCACAATTCTGAAATTTGCCCCCTTGCAATGTGCAAGTTTATATGTTGTAATTCTGATATAAAAATGCAATTTAAGTGAAAAAAATAGTACATTTGTCAAAAAAAGTGTCCCATATGTGGGATATGTATTATGAGCTGAGAGAAAAGAGAGAAAATAATGAGCTGTTTTTCCTTATCAGTTTTGTGAGATATAATTTCAGAATTGTATAAGCATAAAGTATATAATTTAGAATTATAAAATCTAATTAATATTTAGTATAAATACTTTTATTTTTTTCTAGCTATAAAAGGCTATCTCTATGGGTTTTCTGATGTGGATGAATCCCGAATACTTACAAATTCTCCTATAGAAAAAAGCTGCGGAAGCAAATGACTCCAGCAATTATTGGAACAATGAAATTAATCCAAATAGATAACATGAAAAACAAACAGAGACAGCTGAATATGTCCTTAAAGGATTATTTAAGTTGCACACTTTATTATGCATCAGAAAGCTTATGCTCCAGGCCTTGAGAAAAAGACTAATAATGATATGAACAAATAGTCTTCAGTTTCTTGAAAAAGTTCATTTCGCCTCATAAGACCTCAACATATCACCAGAAGCCACAGTATTAGTTTTTTTTTTTTTTTGCCAGAAAATGTTTAAGACTCTCGAAGGAATGGTATCATCAAGAATCACAGATTTCAGCTAAAAATCTCCTTTATTGTTCCACTTAAGATAAAAGAAGTCAACTACATCATGGATGGCTTGTGAGTAAATTAACACCATCTATTTACACCAACTAACTACTCATACAAAAATGCTACAGACTTTAATGCGAAGATTCATGAAGTGTTTAGAGTGATCCAAACACAGATTGGGCGTAAGATAAGAAAGTGTCCATCTGTGAGGAGAGAAGGGTTTTAACATCTAGCTCCTGCTTGATGAGAATCCAATCATTCTCCTTGGCATCTGAGCCAATAGAGGCGATAATAATGACAACGGGCCGATTTGAGCAAACTCTTGTTCATCTCTGAGGTCTCTGGACGCATGTTGCCTGATTAATGTTTAACTGTGATGATGAGATGGGCTGTGGGGTGATTAGAGGAGACTGTGGAAGCTGCTAAAGCCTTATGACACGAGCGGAAGGTTAAGCCTCTGCTGACTTTAAGATTAGGTCGACTTCATGCATGAAGACCAAAGACTAAAGATCATAAGCTAGTAGATGATAAAAGGGTCTTCAAGGATTTTGAGTATGTGTCAGGTGACTCTCTGTGTCCTTCAGGACGACGTGAAGTTGTGTTTGTTTTGTAAAAGCATCTTTTGCATCTCCTTTAGTCACCTGGAGGCCAGCAGACAGAGCTTCTGGTATCTTATCTCAATCTGAGAGCTGTTAATCCATTCATGCCCTTCCTGCCGTTCTCTCAGGCCTGCCTGTCCTCACTCAGGTTAGGCCAGATCGAAGATGGGCGACAAGCTTCTGGCTCTACACAGATACTTGCTCTCTCTCTTGTGTTTATGGAAACAAGTAGGCTGCACTCTGCCATTTAATCACTGTTAAAGAGACAATTCACCCAAAAATGAAATGTCATCATTCGCTCATTCTCCAAATCTCAAAATTTATTTGAAAATCTGTTTGAATTTCTTGAAGATATTTTGAAAAATGTTAAAAACCAGTAATGAATTGACTTCCATAGTATTTTTTTATTTGTATGGATGTCAAAGGCTACCTGTTTCCAACATTCTTTGTAATATCTGGTTAAGAGAAAAATTATGGCGATGCAGTGGCGCAGTAGGTAGTGCTGTCACCTCACAGCAAGAAGGTCACTGGTTCGAGCCTCGGCTGGGTCAGTTGGCATTTCTGTGTGGAGTTTGCATGTTCTCCCCGCGTTCGCGTGGGTTTCCTCCGGGTGCTCCGTTCCCCACAGTCCAAAGACATGCGGTACAGGTGAATTGGGTCAGCTAAAATTGTCCGTAGTGTATGAGTGTGAATGAGTGTGTGTATGGATGTTTCCCAGAGATAGGTTGCAGCTGGAAGGGCATCCGGTGCGTAAAAACATGTGCTGGATAAGTTGACGGTTCATTCCGCTGTGGCGACCCTGGATTAATAAAGGGACTAAGCCGAAAAGAAAATGAGAAGAGATTATGTTTAACAAAAAGAAAGTCATAAAGGTTTGGAAACAATTGATTATGATTAAATGATTAGCAAATTTACATTTTTGGGTTAACTATACCTTTAATGTAACAGTGATTGAAGATGGAGAAATATAACAGATTTCTTGAAGCTATATAGACATACTAGAACAATAAATAAATTTAAAAAATGTCATGGTGATGTTGTGTAACTGAAGTAAGAATTTAACATAGTCATAGATGGTATATGACCATGTTTGCCCAAACTGCTTTTGTGCATAAGGCCTTGACTATTATTAATAATTGAGAGAGAAAATAAATAAATCTGGACCAGGCCGTATCCTGAGCAGCTGCTGTGGTGGTGATCGTGGAGTGAGAACATGAGACTGACTCCTGTGATGCTCCAAGGACAGACGAGTCTTCGCTGAGGTCCAGCTTCCTGCGCCTAGACTGCAGCTCTGCACAAGACGTTTGGCCATAGGGGAAATGGTCGTGCCCAACTGAGCCAGGTTTCTCTCGAGGTTTTTTAAATCTTCACTTTCGCCAATTGGTGAAGTTTTTTCCTCGCCGCTGTCGCCACTGGCTTGCATGGTTCGGGATCTGTAGAGCTGCGCATCGATGGATTTGCTATTCAGTGTTTGGAGTCTCAGTAGTGATTATTAACCCACACTGAACTGAGCTAAACTGAACTGAACTTAATCTCTGAAAACTGAACTGACTCTGTTTCAATTCACTATAATCTTCCATGTGAAGCTGCTTTGACACAATCTACATTGTATAAGCGCTATACAAATAAAGATGAATTGAATTGAATTAAATAAATAAAATGTCCAAAAATGCAGAAAGTTAGCTTAAGTCTTGCTTTATCAGGATCAGTCAAAGAACATAAATAAACATAAAAATAAAAACCACCCATTGAAAGATCAAAGTTTTCAAGGAAAAAAAACTTTTGAAATACAGGTATTGTGGCAGTATCTACAAACTTTTGGATAAAAGGAACAGCAATAAGGGTCGAGCTTTAGTCCTGATTCGTTTCTTTTTAGGTAGAAATCTTGTTTAAGGGTGCTTTCACACCTGTAGATTGATTGTTTTGTTCTGAAACAGGGATTCAAATTGGAATGGACAAAAATAGCGAAAACAAGTCACATGCAAGTAAACTAGTAAATGCACTAGGTGCTCTTTTCCTCTTCCTCAAAAGATCATTTATATTGTTACATTTGCTCCTGCTAGAGGAATTATTGACATGAGCAAACAGCATTACTCACACTTGAGTACAGATTGTGTCTACCCAGCACTGATGGCTTACCTGGCGCTGGTGTTACGGAGGATCACAAGGGCATCCGGAAAGCCATCCAGGTTGTAGTCTCCGAGGTGCAGGGTGATGGGAATTTGCAGTTCTCCCGAAGTGGGCTTTTCTGGAGGGGGCACGAAACCCCACACAGAATCCTTCCTCTTGAAGTCCATCAACACAGGCACCCACTGGAAATAAAGAAGATTATGCAGACACATGAGTGGACAAATACTTTCCTGAGAGATGCATTAAAACATCAAAAAATAAACAAACTATTTTTTTTCCCCCAAAATAAACATAATTAAATGAAATAATTACAGATACATAAAAAATCTAATGTTACTTTTTTGGTACTAATATGTACCTTTGAGAAACTAAAATGGAGTCTTTAAATACAAATATGCACCTTTTAATATGGTACCACAATGGTGACAGCTTTGTACCTTTATTCCGTGTGTGTATATAGGGTCTAAAAATAAAAATGTGTCACACCGGTTAATAGTTGTTCACTTGGAAAAATCCAGCAATAAAGTAATGAACTTAATGAAAAAGGTAAAACTACAATAAGGTTCCATTAGTTAAAGCTTATTAGTATAATTACTAACATGACAAACAATGCATCTATCAGAGCAGTGATGCCCAAAGTACGGCCCGCAGGCCAAAGTTGGCCCATTGTAACCTTTAAATTGGCCTACCATCCCATCTGAGAGGAGAGTGAGAATGATGTAGAGGGTTGGGGCGAATGCTTTTATCATAGAGATCGTCATTTCTAATTTGGTGTAACCTTTTTTTAATGTATTTTTTTTTTTGTTTTATTGCTGAGCTACAAAAAAGCAAACTGAAATTAAATGGTTCAATTAAATGTTGTAAATGAATCTGATTTTTAAAAATCTGTCACTTGACGGATAGGGGACTATATGCAGAAGACATCAGTGAGCAGATCAAGCCAAAAACTAGCGTAATTCTGTTATAAATAAGATTGTTTGGTCACTTTGTTTTGATGGTCTGTTTGTTGAATTTAAGTTACATTGCATCTACATGCCAACTAATTCTCATTAGATTTTAAGTAGACTGTTAGGTTGGGGTTAGGGTTAGTGTAAGTTGACATGTACTTGCAAAGTTTCTTATAGTCAGTTAAATGTTTGTTGAATGAGCAGTATCAACAGATATTTAGCAGACAGTCTACTAAAACTTAAAAGGACCATCAAAATAAAGTGTTACCAATTGTTTTTGTAATAAGTTTATTATAAAATGTAAAAACAATACTTTATTAGTTAATATAAAGCAATGTTTTCTAAGAATTTTTAAATATTACTAAATAAATTAGGAAATTACCCATGGCAACTATATTTACCTTCGGCCCACTAGCCTCAATCAAATGTGGTTTTTGGCCCTTCGTAAGAGAAAGTTTGGGCACCTCTGTATTAGAGTATTTATTAATCATTGTTAACATTAGCTAATGAAGAAAACAGTTGCTCATCGTTACTTTTTGTTAGCTCACACTGAATTACCAAACGTTAACAAGCACAACTTTTGGATTTTAACAATGCTTTAGAAAATGTTATTACTATTATTAATACATAATCTACAAGCATTGTTTATTCTCAATTCATGTTAGTAAATTCATTTGCATTAAGTAATGGAACCTAATTGTAAAGTGTGACCAAAAAAAAAACAAAAAAAAAAAAACAAAGAAAAACCTAACCAATAAAGAAATGTTATTGACAGTATTAAACTTTAAAGTATTTAATAATATTTAAAACAACAGTAATATTGTCATTTAGATCATAATTATAGTAATAACGACAATAATAGGAATAAGAAGTATAATAAGGAGTATATCAAACAAAGGGTAAATACAAATCATGTGTTTTTTTTCGTTACTTTAGAAATGAAAGTTTGTGTGAATCAGAAGTTGTTGAAACTTTTATTTCAGTATGTTGATGAACTTCTTTTGCGCATCATTCCCTCTTAGCAAACTAACGGTAAGAGAGAGTAATAATATGCAGCTGCTATGGAAGCTCTCAGGTTGACTGCCACTCCAAAAACGAAAGCAAATGGTCAAGACTTTGATTGAAGAAACCAAGACAAGAGCATTCAGTGCATTATCTTGGAAAGATTAATTATTAAGACCATAATAATCTTATTCACCATAAGAATGTGAAAAAAAAAAAATTTAAATTAAATTTATTTCACATGAACATTAAACTAAAGAGCTTTTAGTCTGACAGAAAATGATCTCTTTTGAAATTGAAAGCAAATATAAGCAAACGAAAGCAATATAATTTCCACTTTTTAACTGTTGGTATACCCTTAAAAACACAGAAAATAACAATTTTAATATATAAAAAAAAACCTTAAGTTAATAAAAAATGTTTCGTTTTTTTAATGTGGGCACACTGTCAATTAACGGAAGTTTTCTGTTTTTAATTTACGGTAAAAAGTCTGTTTAATGAGCTGCCAGTTCATTTACCCATTTTTTTACGGGTTTTTTTTTTTTTGTGTAAGTCACTTGAACTCACAGCTCTTGCAGAGAATAAATCTGTGTGGATCAGTTACTGCAAGCTGAACCACTGAAAACACGGTTATCATATGTCACTCATGACAAAATATCATATTTATATCATTTCAACACCATCTTTGCAATTGAAAAATAGCAATAAACATTCTCAAGCTTTGTACAAAATAATTTTACAAATTTACCAGCCAACTAATGAGTGAAACTACTTCAAATACAAACCAATGCCAATTTTCACTTTTGTTTGGCGCCTGGCAAGTGTTCATTTTAAATCCTGGATGTGCTGTACACTAGCAGCCAGTTTAAGGCTGTCTTTAAACCAGTGTCTGGTATGAGCCATACTTAATAAGTCATGTGGGGAAAAGAAAAATCAATTTGTGAACTGAACATAGTCACAGGAAAAAAAAGAGCACACCAGGCAGAACGCAGCATTCTGGTCCTCTCGCTCTCTGGGTTCAGTCATTTGCACGTGCGTGTGGGGGAGGCAAAAACGCAGATGCTACAGGCCTCGCTCACTCATGAATGTAAAACAGAGAGCCAGGTGCATCTCTGCATGTTTGCATCCAAGGGGATACAGAGACAGGAGGAAGGCAGAGAGAGCGATGGCTAGAGAAACGCAGGGAGGGGAGATGGACACCGAGATGGAGTGCTGAAGAGAGAATGCTAAGGCAGAGCATTCTGTAATGGCTGCTAATAAGATTTTCTCCAGTACACAATGGGAATCAGCAATGCTGGAGACAAATGTGGCAAAGAGAAAGAGAGAGAGAGTGTATTTGTTTAAACTATTTCTGCATTTGTACAAAACAACAACAATGCTAATATCTGCAAAACACAAACTAACTGATCTGTTCAGCGCTGAAAAGGAAAATAGAAATCAAGCTTGTGAGTCATGGAGTGCGCTGTGGGCCTAGTCGCCTCATTATGAGCAAATATGAGAGTCCTGCAATGTTTGTTTATATTGCGGCACAATTTCCCGCTAAGCGTTTGACAGGTTATCGGGGACTATTGCAGCTGAACTGTGGTTGAAAAGCAGTTCAGACTGCGTTTTTAGCTAAAAATATAAATAAAAAAACTAAAAAAAAGGAGACGTGAGAAATTATAAAGCATGCAAGATTAATAAAAGCAGCATTAACAGGCAATTAATAGCCAGCATTAATAGCTAATTGTAACTAAATTAAACGCAAGTGATACAGTAAGTAACATTCGAATAATCAGAAACACAACAGTTAAGAGAGCACTTTCATTTTGGTTGCACTAATTTATTGAACTTTAAAAATAAGACCTTTCTGTTATTTGTTTTAGGCGGTTCATTCCGCTGTGGCGACCCCAGATTAATAAAGGGACTAAGCCGAAAAGAAAATGAATGAATAAATGTTATTTTTTGATTTTAAAGAGCCCGTATTATGGGTTTTTAAAAATGAGCTTCCATGCAGTGTGCAACAGCACTAAGTGAATTAAAACATCCAGGTGAGGTTTAAATCTGAAAGTGGACTAAGTTAAAAACTATTGATTCTGACAAAACAGTCAGATCTTGGGTTCGCATTTTTTGGCTAAACGTGTCAACATTGATACAGTAAATCACTAAATATGCTGGATCCGGTAAAACGTGAACGAGCCTTTCCCTTCAGACACCAGCAGAGTGTGGGGGATTACGTGACTTATCATGACGCGAAGATGACGATCACTGACAGATGGAGATTCAGCTGTGGGAAGTTAATTTTCAGTATAGCCAACCTAGTGCTGTGTTTGTTCCTGTCATTTTTCAGATTTTTCATAGAATTACCTATGCTGCAACGAGGGATTCGCCGACCGTTTGCTGTTAAAGGAAGGAGCAGCAGAGACTACGTATTATGCATGGAACTTTGTCAGACTTTGACAGGGACTTTGTCAGTAATTGTTACAGTTCATATGGACCACTTTCTTCTTTCTCCAGATCATAACATGTACGTGTAATTAAAATTGTTGCCTCGTTTTGTATAGTTTGCAAAATATGTGTTTAATTGCGTGTTGTAACTTGTATTTATTCCGTGCGGCTTGTAATTACTTATCTATTATAGATCAGTGCTTGTACTGTTTCTCTCAGGTTAAATCTGTATGGGGCTATTCACATATCACGTCCAAGATCACATTGAAAACATGATGCGCCGACCAATCACAACAGACTGGGTCATCAGACCAATCACAGCAGATTAGCCTTATGCAAAGGAGGGGTTTGGGAACAAATGAATCGCTGAACAAATCATTTGGGAGTCGTTAAGATAATCAGGTAAAAATAAATGCATATTATAAGAAAATGAAAGTGCTTTTTGACCTTGCATGCATATCAGCTGGGAGACCCCCAAAACCAAAATATGACCTTTTATAATGCAAAAATAAATCAAATAAATTAAATCTTTAGAGTAAAATAAAATTCTGTTATCATTTACTCATCCTTCACTTCATCCAAATCTGTCTGAGTTTCTTTCTTCTGTTGAACACAAAGTAAGATATACCGAAGAATGTTGGGGGAAAACAAAATCAACCATTCATTCCATAGTAATTTTACTCCTGCTATTGATGTTTATGGCTATTTTCTTACCCAACATTTTTCAGAATATCTTGTTTTGTGTTCAGCAGTAAAAAGACAATTCATAAAATATGTACAACCACTTGAGTGTGAGTAAATGGTGAGGGAGATTTTATTTTTGGGAAAAGTTTGTGGAAAGAATGTCAGTTAGGAGGTCACACACAGTTTCAACCAGTAACATAATTCATGCCATTTCTAAAGTCTGAAGAGTCTCAAATCAAATCACACAGGAGAGAAGATGGCCAGCTGAGGTCATCATGAGAAGGAACTAAATATAATGAGAAGGAACCAAGCAATAATAAGGGACCAAGCTGCCTATCACAGTTATGCAGATGACACCCAGATTTCCCTAGTCTTATCTGCTAATGAACACAGCCCACCTGACTCTCTCTCTCTCCAACGCACTGATGAAATTAAAAGCTGTATGAGACAAAACTTTCTTCAGTTAAACAAAGAGAAAGTCACTGAATTCACTGAAAACTGAAATCCAGACTGAAAACTCATCTGTTTAGCTGTGCATTTACTGCAAGGGCATTGTGCTGTGTCTGATGACTGCACTGCATTTAATGTATTCTCATTTTATTTGCTTTGCAGTTTAGATTTTTTGAAAATTATCTTTTCTTAATTATTTTAATTGGTTTGTTAACTCTCTGCTTTTATTTCAACAGGCTCATTGAAAATATGTGTTTCAGTCTACATTTTTGTGAAACTGAAAAAACAACATGCGTTTGACTGCAGCTTCTAGGTAAAACGAACACTATGGGGCCATATAAGAAGAACAACTTTTGTTTCTTTCTTTTTTAATTTTTAACAGCGACATATTATTGACCATAAAGAATTATTTTTGTGCAGTTCTTTGTGCAACAAAAATAAATACCACAGAACAATTCAACATATTCATAGTTGATCATGCATTTGCTTCACTTATACGTGTATCTCCATATAGACAATTTTCTGGTGTGGCAAGTTTGTTCACAAGTTTGTTTAGCTACAGCCATTTCACCCTGCAACCCAAGACCAGTTACTGTCTGAATCTAAGCAGTGCTGAGCCTGGTCAGTACCTGGATGGGAGACCACATGGGAAAACTAGGTTGCTGTTAGAAGTGGTGTTAGTAAGACCAGCAGGGGGCACTCAACCTGCGGTCTGTGTGAGTCCTAATGCCCCAGTAAAGTGAAGGGGACACAGTCTTTCATTAAAAATCCCATGGCACTTCTCATAAAGAGTAGACGTGTATCCGCGGTGTCCTGGCCAAATTCCCTCCATCGGCCCTTACCTATCATAGCCTCCTAATCATCCCCATCCACCGAATTGGCATAGGAATAGGTCTCTCCACTCCACCTATACTGTAGCTGGAGTGTGATGAGTGCACTGGCGTCGTTGTCCTGTGGCTGCTGTCGCATCATATAAGTGGATGCTGCACACTGGTGGTGGTGGGGAGAGACCCCCCCCTCATGATTGAGAAGCGCTTTGGGTGTATGGCCATACACAATAAATGCGCTATATAAATACACACATTACATTACATTAGCTCACTTTGTATGGTGTTGTACGATGCAGATCGCTCAGGTTTGAGTATGGTAAAGCACAGTTCCAAAACATAGATAAAAGCTATGTAATATCAAAGCAAAACTATATGGTTAGAATGCACTTTTATCTTCCGTTTGCTATAGAAAACACTATTGGTTGGGTTAAGAGAAGGGCTTAGGTCAGTGGTTAACTACAGTAGGTGATCTGTGTGCTATATAAATAAACCTGCATTGCATTGAATGATAAATAATACTCAAAAAGCATAACTGAAGTGATATTCATTGCAAAATGATTCGTTTAAAGATTTGAAAATGCACCTGCAGACTATTTCTCCAGACAAATATTTCATTTATTTTACTGTGTAAAAACTGTGTTTAGTTTCATTCATGTTGACCTTATATTGAGTATCCTCTTGTCTTGTGAGCTAACTGTCACACAGCAACTTACTACTCAGATTATTATAAAGAATTGTGGTACTGAATCAAATGTAAATATTCAATGTCGTCCATTAACAAATTCAATGGTTTATCCAACAAATACAACAATCATTTCATGATTAATGATTGTGGACCGTGAGTCACACAATATCACAACATGTGATTTGTTGGTTAAATCTCAAGACTATTCTCGTTATTTTACAACTAATGAAGATGTATTATAGAACATATAGATTTAAAATGAATGAACACTCCAATATGAGAGAAGGTTTGGCTACAAATCAATTCCATATCAATGTTTTGTGCAATTCTTGCTATTAAAAAACCTACAACTACAACTATTTATTCACACTATTTATACTACAACTTTTAGCTCAATAAACTCCTAATTTACTGCTTATTTAATAGTTATTAAGGTAGTAGTTGGGTTTAAATCTTGGATAGGATTATGGATATAGAATAAGATCATGCAGAATGTGTATTTTATAATTACAAATAAGCGCCCAATTTCAAAATAATAGGCAGGTTATAAACCAGTAGTTGATAACAGTTTATTGACCTGTATGAATGACAATTTAGATAGATACCATATACATACACCTTCTGACACACATTAACTTGCCTTTTTTCTCTCTTTTTTTTTGTATTTTCTCACTTTATGTATTTCTTTCACTCAGTTAATGAATGTTTTATAGTCTCTCAAGCTCTTGGAGTGCTTCTGCTTCCGTCCTAAAGGACTGCTGAGCCAGACCTCAGCCCCCACTGCCTAAGTAAGTCCTAAGTAAGCAGTTCTGACTAATAGGCTGTTAAAACAGGTTATGAAATGTTATGACAGCTTATGGGCACACTTACTGATGGCTCATCATAACTAAGTGGAAACACTGACAGGGATTTCAATTGACCCTGCTTGGTAAACCAACTACAAACTATGGTCATTATCTTGAAGAACCCATTCAAATAAAGCAAACTATTCTAATAAAAGGCATTTGATTGGGTGTAGATGCTGGTACATGTTGGGCCTCTATATAAATGGATGCACACATTCAGTTTTGTTCTGTGTGTGAGAGTTCTTAAAGTACAGTAAAGCTACGCATACAAAAACAAAACCATCTCTCTCCCTAAAGAAGTCACTCACACAAAACATCCTTAACACCCAGCTGAATTCTCCTGAATTGAAGACTCTTTTCATTCAGCACTGTAATGATTATGCAAACAGTCATTGCCCTTGTGGCCATCCACAATCGGCTTCCATCACTCCGTGTCTGCTTTTGTAAATTGACTTATATCAGTGCTGACTGCCGGTTAATGCTAAGTCTTATTGATTTATTAGGGAGGGTAGATGAAAATCTCAAGGCTGTGGGCTGACATTGTGGTGAACACACAACGGGTCTACTCAAGTCTTTCTAGCTGATAACTGATTCATGGTCAAGAATATTAGTATTCCAAACATGCATGTTTACAAACCCTGCACAACTTACAGCCTGTTTACAACAAAACTGATGTTTGGCATGAAAATCTGGCCCATTTTTTTACATGTTCACACCAAGAGGTGTGTGTTTTTACATCAGACAAGACGAACTAAGGTCCATGAGGAATACAATAGCTAGACAATGCAACAATACAAAGACAGTTGTGAAACTACTGATAATAATAATAATTGTGCTTTGGGGTTGTGAAGAAGTTGCATCTCATTAAGACTTTTTTTAATTCAAGTGACGAACATCTAAAGGCTCATCACTGTCAAACAAAGAGATGGTCCATCAACACAAGAATGCTGGAAATACTGTTAGCGTTTAGATTAGCGTTAGAGTTAAATCTAGCATTTCAGTTTTAAGAGTCAAAAAGCATGATATAAGGACTGTACCTAAACATTTATTATTTAAAATAACATGTTAGAATTAATAGAAATATTAAGCCCATCAGCGTCACGGTGGTGCAGTGGGTAGCATGATCTCCTCATAGCAAGAAGGCCGCTGGTTCGAGCCTTTGCTGGACCATTTTTTTCAGTGTGAAGTTTGCATGTTCTCCCCATGTTCATGTAGGTTTCCTCCAGGTGCTCCAGTTTCCCCCACAAGTCCAAAGACATGTGCTATAGGTGAATTGGGTAAGCTAAACTCTCCATAGTGTATGTGTGTGAATGAGTATGGATGTTTCCCAGAGATGGCTTGCAGCTGGAAGGGCATCCGCTGTGTAAAACATATGCTGGATAAGTTGGCGTTTCATTCTGCTGTGGCGACCCCTGATTAATAAAGGGACTAAGCCGACAAGAAAATGAATGAATGAATGAATTAAGCCCAGCAGTAGTATCCAGGAATCTAAACAACCTATCCTGGGGAACGATTCCCAATCAACGACGTAACTCGCGGCTGAACAATGATAGTACGATGCATCGTTTGGGAAAAGAACGATGTAGTAACGAGTGTTTCCCAAAGCCGTAGTTTCTCTGTTGCAGATCCATCGTTTGAACCACGTTAGTTATAACGTAAAACGCCCATAATGACTCTAAACAGGGTGGAATAACAACTTCTTTAGAGAAAAAAAACATAATTTTTTTGTGCAAATTATTTTGTTTTACACGCACACGCATAAAAAAAATCCAATATTAGTTTTGGTAAAAACATGCACTTGTTTTGCTTTGTAACAAATGTTTCCTTAACAAATATTATTGAGAAAATTCAATAATCTATTCTAAAACATAAATTCACTTACAAAAACACTTATTCTAATCTATAAAAAATTCAATAATCTATTCTAAAACATAAATTCACTTACTAACACTTATTCTAATCTATAAATCATATAAATAAATACATATTGAGGCTATTTATTAATAAATGAAATTTTATATTTATCTTTATTATTTTATATTTATTAGGAAATGAAAAAAAAAATCCTACTTTAATAATAATAATAATATTAATAATAATAATAAAAATAATAACTACAGCTAGAGGTGTAGTTCCAAGCAGTTTCAAGTTTCAAGTTTCCAAGTTTGCCATGCAGTTTGCAAATGTTTGTTGGAACGATGGATTTGGAAAACGGCCAATTAACAAACTATGTTTGTTACGACGGAACTGGCTAACCCCAGAACCATTTTCAGAAAATCAGGCATAAGATTTAGCATGAACGCATTCATACTTTGGCTAAATTTATTTTTAATGTATGTGAGTTTCATAAAGGTGTCAACGTTTAACATTGTGCCATAAAATCAATCTGCTGCAACTAATGCTAATGCTGTGACGTTAATCTAGCATAATAATGCTAGGGGTCACAATCCAATGAAAAAAAAAATGAAAGGCTGATGGCTTTTTACTTACATTTAGTTTTTTTATGTAACTATTAAACATTAAGTATATATTAAATATAGTCTAAGTAAAAAACTATTTTTATCTTCTGTAGGTTATGAATAAACTATGGTAATTCTAATAGTTTAATAACATATATGAGAATTTTTGGAAATCACCAAGCGACCACCCTCATTGTCTCGCGACTCCCCAGGGGGTCCTGACCCCCACTTTGAGAACCACTGTTCTAGATTACCTTTCACTAAATTCACTTACTATCCTCAGATCTACACTGTAAAAATGTGAAACCTTTGACTCTGACAAAATGTTTAAAATGATCATTGCCTATAAAATATAAATTCACAATAATTCATTTTTTTTTTACTTTGTTTTTATTTTAGTTTGTAAGCCCTCAAACTCAAATGGCTGGTCTTATTTAAAGAGAGCTAAAAATAAAAATACATCAAATACTTCTGTTATCATTTACCTATTTAAATGTTCTCATTCCAACCCATGTATTTAATGTGTGCTTAAATGCCCAAGACAGCTCAGTTTTTGGAACTCTGCATATGACCAACACAAGATGAATGAAAATGGAAATTCATTGTCTGAAAGTAGTTGGTTCTTATACAAAAATACCTCGACAACACAAAACTTGAAACTTTCCGTTACACACATCGCTTGTCTTGAAAAAGAAAGAAAGTCAAACAGCATTTATCTGTTCAGATTTGAGTATTCGCTAAGGTGTTTATCAGACCAAATACAAAAGTACAGAGAACACTCAGCTGCTTTCCAATTCTTCCTCTTCTATTATGTGTCACACAGCAATATAGTGTATTTGTGAGAGTAAGATTTATGTACTGTAACAGCTTGTGTCGGTCTAAACAGACACATTAATGGCCATTCACTGAAGATGTTTATCACACTAAATTTAGTGTGAACAGGCCTTTAGAAGGAAACGCAAGAGGAAAAAACAGCATAAAAGTCTTGGTGATTGAGCCATTAAAGGTATTGAGCATCAGATGAGAAATGTCCTGCTTTCCGATAAAAGAAAAAGCTGCTTGTATGTGCAAAACTTGGCACGGACACAGTAAGCATGAAAATGAGCAGGTTTGATCTACATTGAAAACATCCTTCCAAAGTTTAAAAATATCCCGAAGCAGCTGCCGTGGAGAATAGGTGCTGGCGGCATAAGCTGTTGGCCAACGATGACTGTTGGCAGCAAAGCAGCCTGCATGGCAGTGTCGACCTGTACCATTTCGCAAAGAGTCTAGTACACATCATTACGCTACATGTGGCGGCATCCCTCAACTCTAATGTTGACAGAGGAATGGAGGAGGCTGGTAGGGTCACACAGAGAGGGATGTCGAAGGCACCATGCAGAATCCAGGCAGGAATAAAGCCCAGCTGGATGTGACCGACAAAATGTCCTGCTTATCAGAAGCCTTTAGAGAAATTCGAACAGGTTTAAAGTCAATAATTCGAGACCAGTAAACAGATTATACTTTAAAGCCGCCATGCAACTGGGAAAGTATTTTCCCACCATCTGCTTTACACATAGCAGGACTGTCTGTCTGACAGGCAGGGAAGGTTTGGGCTACTCCTCTGGCAGGCGCCTAGAGAGGCTGTGTACGCCGCTTACTGTTTAAAAAGACGTGAAAGCTCATCTGAGAACCAGTCAGGCCTTTCTATCGCAGACTGTGCACATTTATCATCCTGCTGTGCTGAATGTGGACCTGACAGTCCATTGAGACTGAACAGGTGAACATGTGCCATGGCTCACAGAAAAAGATGGTTTGCTCATCAGATGATGACTGGCATTTCAGAGCGTGTGTGAGATGTGAAGTGCGCTGTCGATTAAATCAATATCTTTTGTCCACTTTCGACCATTTTAGGATGAGCAAGAGTCTTTGGGTTGGTGTTTGAATATAGGCTTCTTCTGATAATTCAGTCTAATACTGTAAAATGTCATACACAAGTGATATTCTTTACAGTCAAAAACCACTATATAAAACGATGTATGCATTTTCTGCAGTATATTTTCACAGTTAAAAAGACTGAGTAAATGTTAAATATAATGTAAATTTATAAATGCAAGCAAAGGACTATGCAAATATAATTTATTTGACTTATTTTTCTTTATTTCCAATGTGTACCTAATTCAGTAAACAGTTTAAAACGTATGTGCATTATTCATTTAACAAATATTTTAGAACAAGTAAATAGACTAAGTGTCTACTTGATTTTAAATAATTTAAGCAAGGCATTCCTGTATAGACAATCATGCAATCGCATCCCTCTATACTGAAAATTATTGATTTTTACATTGAGTAATACACCCACAAACCTGTTCTCTACATAGAAATGAACCAGTCCATTTAGCTGCACTAGAGTTATATATGTAAATATCAATATGTTAGTCTTAAAAATATCTGGGGGCAAGTGTGCTACAAAACAATGACAAAATTCACAATTAGAAGATATAAACATTAATAGCTTCGAGTTTGTGACATCTGTCTAATGAATAAAAAAATAAATAAAAATAAATGGAGTTACTTCATACTTCAGCTTCTCATCAAATATTCTGACCAATCAAATGCCCTGTAAGTGTCTGACATGTCTTGCACCCTTCACGCTATTGCTGTTGCCTATTGACCTTATTCTTGACGTACAAGCAGGTACAGCCATTGGAATCTTTTTGGCTTGAGACTTCCAGTCTCATTCACTTCCACTGATTTGCAGACATTACAAACAGCTTGTTATACTGCTTGATGTTGCAAATGGATCTTTTCTTATATTATTATTTACTTTATATGTGTAGACATGAACCCACTTGTTTGTACATAGTTTGACCATTTCACTCATTCATTCATTTTCCTTCGGCTTAGTCCCTTATTTGTCAGGGGTTGCCACAACGGAATGAACCACCACCTATTAAAGCATATGTTTTACACAGCAGATGCCCTTCCAGTCGCAACCCAGTACTGGGAAACACCCATACACACACTCATACATTAAGGCCAATTTTGTTTTACACAATTCACTTATACCACATGTCTTTGGACTTGTAGGGGAATCCAGGCAAAATACATGGCACACACACATACATTCACAGTCATTATAGTTAATTTTTTTCATTTTTATTAAGATGGATAGTTCTATATAGGGGTTAAAGATACAGAAAGTATAAATAGATTTTATTTTCTTTTGAAGACCTTTACTTTTCATGTTAATGCTATGTGAACACAGTCTGAGCAGAAACGGACCACAAAGCATATCGGTAACATCCGAATTACACTAGAAGTTGCATTTTCAAGCAGACTGATGGTCCGACAGACTCAACATTGTTATAACAGACTGGCTGCACACTTCTGGCTACATAATTTGCGATCCCCAGAAATGTATATACATTTTCAGAATGAGCCTGTGTTGGTATAAACATGAAATAAGACCTTGTTTAGTGTCTACTTGACAGCTTTTTACATTTTGTTTACCCCTAAAACCAAATTTGGGATTACTGACAGCAAAGTTTAAATTCTGTCGGTCCAGCACACATCAACAACACATCCTGACAAGGTGTCAATTTGGGCTGTTACACCATGAAGGCAATGCTATAGTACCCCTGCAAGTGGCCAAAAGTGGACAAGCTCAAATGTTCATGAACTAGTAATCATAATAAAATGTGTAAACCAGATTTAAGAAAGTCTGAAGATGTGACTGGTAGAGTCTGTCAACGGGGTAAGGCCTGTTGCTGAACACAAAGAAGAATCTCTGTAAAAAATTAGTCTCCCATCCAGCTTCTCGGCTGATCTACTGATTAACCCAATCAACCCATACTGGAGCACACACATACACACACATACACACCTTAAGTCCAATCAAACCAGAAATGAGATGGAAGCTAATCAGTGTCATCCAGGATAATGAGACACTCTGTAATTAAGCAACTACCACAGAAAACAGGCTAATTTCTCATTTGGCTTCCTGCTTTAAGATGTTTATTGGCTGAAGACAGCTGGGAGAGACCTGCATAAATGCCACCGGAACATCTAGACACTAAGGATGATGGGATACCTCGGCACTAGCGATTAGTTCAGCTTTATAGGTTTTATTCTTGCTTGTTCGGGACACACATGACAGTCTGTCATGTTATGAGCCACTTACATCATCTGAAGTGTCTCATTTGTGTAAAAGACGGCATGAGCCCAGCAAACACGATGCGACTGAACAGCCTGAAATGTCAGCGAATTAGGATACATCGCTGTTGCCAAAGTGACAGAAAAGAGAAGAGGGAGGGAATGATCTCTTTATTGCAGAAAGCCATGATAGCCTTTCCTTAGCAAAAGTAATGGGACATCTTAGATAGAGGAGATGCTGTGTGCAGAATACAAATGGCTCATTTTCCTCCCTCCCTCCCTCATATCAGTCGGGGAGACTTCATCACATTCGCATTGCCAAGACTCTATCCCCGTGGCTTTGTTTACTAAAGCGCAAAAAGTCCCTGTTTTAGCCGAGCTATGCTTTCTCCACCACTCCCACATCCCAGCTGCGACGCTTCATTAGGCCAAGAAATTAAAATCAGAGCTCGCCGGCGGGAAGACACCAGACGAGGTGCCATTACATCAATAGGTGCCACTGACAGATGATATGAAAGTGCGATGTCTAATGAACTGCCATCTTTATGACACTCCGGGAGAAAAGAAAGAAAGAGAAAAAGATAAAAGGAAACAAAGAAGAATGGAGGAAAGACATGAAAGAAGGACAGAAAAGAAAGAATGAAGTAGATAAATCAAGAAATAAAGAACTGAAGAAGGATACAAAAGAAAAAAGAAAAAGAAAGAAAAAGGAAAGAATGAAAGTATAGTGAGAATGAAAGGAGAGAAATAAATAAAGATGGAAATAAGGAAACAAACATAAGAAAGAAAGAAAGAAAGAGAGAGAGAGAGAGAGAGAGAGAGAGAGAGAGAGAGAGAGAGAGAGAGAGAGAGAAAAAACACAAAGGAAGAAAACAATGAAAGAACAAAATGAAAACAAACAAAAAACTAAAATGAAAAGAAATAAAGAAATAATGAAAGGAGGAAAGGAAAAAAGAAAGAATAAAAGAAAGAAAGAAATAACAGAATGAAGACAGAAAGAAAGAAGAATGATAGAAAAAAAAGAAAAAAATAAAGAATGAGAGAAATAACAAGAAAAGGAAACTAAACAATGAAAGTATAGTAAGAATGAAAGAAGGAGAGAAAGAAATAAAGACAAAAATAAGGAAACAAAAGAAAGAAAGAAAAAGAAAGAAAAATTAAAGAATGAAAGTATAGTGAGAATGAAAGGAGAGAAAAAAAGACGAAAATAAGGAAACAAAAGAAAGAAAGAAAGAAAGAAAGAAAGAAAGAAAGAAAGAAAGAAACAAAGAACAAATAAAGGAGGAAAACAATGAAAGAACAAAATGAAAACAAACAAAAAAACTAAAATGAAAAGAAATAAAGAAATAATGGAAAAAGAAAAAAGAAAGAAAAAACAGAATGAAGAAAAGAAAGAAAGAAAGAATAATGACAGAAAAAAAGAAAAAAGAAAGAATGAACGAGAGAAATAACAAGAAAAGGAAAAGAAAGAATGAAAGTACAAAAGGAAAAAGAAAGAAAGAAAATGAAATGAAAAGAAATAAAGCATGAAAGAAGGAAATGAAAAAACACAATGAAGAAAAGAAAGAAAGAATGACAGAAAAAAGAAAGAAAGAACAAAAAAGAATGAAAGAGCAAAAGTAAACAAAATAAGAAAATAAAAAGAAAATAAATAAAGAAAAGAAAAAGAAAAAGAAAAAACTGAATGAAGAAAAGAAAAAGAAAGAAGAAAAGAATGATAGAAGAAAAGAAAGAAAAAAGAACAAAAAAGAAAAGGAAACAAAGAAAAAAATAAAATAAAAAAAAAATAAAGAATGAAAAAAGGGGAAAAAAGAATGAAAAAAAGAAAGAAAGAAAGAAAGAAAGAAAGAAAGAAAGAAAGAAAGAAAGAAAGGAAGAGAAGAACAAGAAAAAAGAGGAAAAGAAAAAATTAAAGAACAAAAGGAAACAAAAGAAATAAAATAAAAAGAAAAAGAAAGAGTAAAAGGAAAATAAAAAAAACTATGAAGAAAAGTAAGAATGAGAAAAAAAGAAAGAAAGAAAAAAGAAAGAGCAAATAAGAAAAAGAAAGAATGAAAGAACAAAAGTAAACAAAATGAATAAATAAAATGAAAAGAAATAAAGAAAGAACAAGAATGAAAGAAAGAAAAAACTAAAAATAAAAGGAAACAAAGAAAGAAAGAAAATGAAAAGAAGTGGCAACGCGGTAGCACAATAGGTAGTGCTGTTGCCTCATAGCAAGAAGGTCGCTGGTTCGAACCTCGGCTGGGTCAGTTAGCTTTTGTGTGAAGTTTGCATGTTCTCCCCGTGTTCACGTGGGTTTCCTCCGGGTGCTCCGGTTTCCCCCACAGTCCAAAGACATGCGGTACAGGTGAATTGGGTGGGCTAAATTTTCCATAGTGTATGAGTGTGAATGAGTGGAGCTGGAAGGGCAACTGCTGCGTAAAACATTTGCTGAATATGTTGGCGGTTCATTCCGCTGTGGTGACCCCAGATTAATAAAAGAACTAAGCCGAAAAGAAAATGAATGAAAATGAAAAGAAAGAAAGAATGAAAGAAGAAAAAAGAAAGAAAGAAAACAGAATAAAGAAAAGAAAGAATGAAAGAAGAAAAGAAAGAAAGCAAGCAAGAAAGAAGAAAAGCAAGCAAGAAAGAAAGAAAGAAACAAAGAAACAAAGAAAGAAAGAAAGAAAGAAAGAAAGAAAGAAAGAAAGAAAGAAAGAAAGAAAGATGGAGTACACGTCATTGTACTCTGCGTGTGCAGTAGCAGAATCTACAGCAGACGGGCTCTTCATTAGCCTCTCTAGAGGAGAGAAGCACCATTTGTAATGAAATGTGCTACAAGAAGCAGGAACGGGCGTGTCAGATCAGAGCTGTTGATGGCAGGAGAGGTGGGGACGGGTACAGGCTGTTACGGCTCGCAGTGTTTACGCCTGCAAGACTGTCCAGAAATGAAGGTCACCTGTAGGCAGTGATTAATTTGTAAATTAAGAGGGCCGCAATGTGAACTGCTGGTGGGGGTTGTGAAATGTGGACAGAAACATGTGTTTAGCACCTCTGACACTTCGGGAAAGATTTGTGAGAAATACTGGTGTTACAGCAGAGAAAGCTTTGTTGATGACACTGGAAGGCATAGGATTGCTACAGTAACTAGGGATGTCCCAATCAGTTTTTTTGCCCTCGATTCCGAGTCCGAGTCGTTTGACTTTAAGTATCTACCGATACCGAAAACTGATCCGATACTTCTGTAATACATAAAAAAAAAGAAATTAAATGAGCAAAGAAACAGATCCAGGATGTTCCTTATTTTTTTTTAATTCGCCTTATTATAACATTCAACAACTCTGTTAACAAACAGAGCACTTCTGTGAGGTAGCTTGAACAATAAATAAGTAATAAATAACATAAATTCTTCACTTTTGGACTTTAGTACAACAGTAAATATAAAAAAATCTAGTATAAAAACAAACAGCACCTCATCTTATAAAACCCGGCAGGCAATCCCAAGTTTACACATCTCACAGTTTGCTATGACATTGTTGTCGTCATCAACTTTATAATGCCTCCAGACTGCAGACATACTCGCGCTTTCCGCTTCAAGCTGCTTCAGTGTTCTACTTTGCCGGCATTTAACCAATAGCGTCTCTGCATAAAGTGATGTCATGCCGCATACGTTGCTGTTTCTGTGTGAAGTCAAGAAAGACTAACTCTGTGCCACCGCATAACTATATATGTGTTAAAAATAATGAGAATATATATATATATATATATATATATATATATATATATATATATATATATATATATATATACATACATACATATTATACATGTGAGGAGATCTCAGGCTACGAGATCTCACGAGACGAGGTGAAAAGGTCTCGTGAGTTGCGATGATATAATGGAGCATGAGGGTGAATTTAGCACTGAAAATTGGAGGCAGGATTGGATAGAACTGCACATCAAGTGCTTTGCACACACCTGACAGGCTGGCCTCGAAGTTGCGCGTCAATCGTTTGGGGCGGGTGAGTGTGACGTAACCGATTTTTTCTTCACCGGAGTTCAAGAGTTTCCAGGTCCAAAAGCAGAGGCTGCTACAACTGCAGCCACACGCATTAACCACGACTCATAACATACGATGGAATAGCACTTTATGCTTAAAGCCATAATTGTTGTAAACAAAAATGGAATTAAGACATGTGGAGTATTCCTATTTCTGTCACATTTTAAAGTGCAGTGCAGGCATGTAAACGATGTAATCAAACTATTACCACCGTGTAGGACTTTTAGTTGCATTTTGCAACAAGATAAGCCATACACACATAGCTGTTTGACAAATACACCCGTCGTCGTCATTATCATCATCACCGAAAAAAAAAAAACGGAAGCTGTTGCTGAATGAAAGTGAAACTGTTGAAAAATGAAAAAACAAAATTGACATGATTACATACAGTCGAAGTCACAATTATTAGTCCCCCTGAATTATTAGCCCCCCTGTTTATTTTTTTCCCCAATTTCTGTTTAACGGAGAGAAGATTTTTTCAACACATTTCTAAACATAATAGTTTTAATAACTCATCTCTAATAACTGATTTATTTTATCTTTGCCATGATGACAGTAAATAATATTTGACTAGATATTTTTCAAGACACTTCTATACAGCTTAAAGTGACATTTAAAGGCTTAACTAGGTTAACTAGGTTATTTGGGTTAACTAGGCAGGTTAGGGTAATTAGGCAAGTTATTGTATAATGATGGATTGTTCTGTAGACTATTGAAAACAAATATAGCTTAAAGGGGCTAATAATTTTGTCCTTAAAATGGCTTTTAAAAACTGTTTTTATTCTAGCCGAAATAAGACAAATAAGACTTTCTCTAGAAGAAAAAACATATTATCAGACATATTGTGAAAATTTACTTGCTCTGTTAAACATAATTTGGGAAATATTTAAAAAAGAAAAAAAATCAAAGGGGGGCTAATAATTCTGACTTCAACTGTACATTTAAAAAAAAAGTTCAGTTTGTGGAAAGGAGTTTGATTGTCAAGTGAAATTGTACCGGGAAGAAGCCAGTTTATAGTTTAAGTTTATAGCTAAACATTTAGCTGTGTTTGCATGTCCTTTATGGCACAGTTCATTAAAATAACATTCATTACAAGTTGATTTAACAAAGCACATGAATTGTTTTAGATTTTGTGATTATACTTCAGTTGAATAAAAATCTATTTTCCATTCAAATATTAGCAAAATATTTAGCAGTTTTTGCATTTCCTTATGCATAGAATTCAATAAAATAGAAGTAAAAAAAAACATTCATTACAAGTTGATGTAAATAAAGCACCTAAATAGTTTTGCAATTCGTGATTTTTTACTGTAAAAATCTTGTCTCGTCTCATTCTCCTGAACCCAATCTCGTGTCTCGTCTCATGGAGTAAGCGTTTCATCACACCCCCAATACCAACGCAATCTCACGACAATTCGTAACTTTTTGATTTAGTGGCTAGTTCATATGAATTCGTAAGATCTAATTTGTACAAATTAGTACGATTTGCTCATTACCCAATGACGGTTGGGGTTAGGGGTGGGGTTAGGTGCCACGCCTCCTTTTTAAAATCGTTTTTGAACTTGTACGAATTCGTACGAATTAGCCACTAAACTGACAAAACATAAAATACTTACGTTTCCTCGTGAGATCGGCCTGCCCATTACATACAGTATATATTCCTGATTGGGAGATAACGTTTGATTCCGAAAGAGTCTGAAACCGGATGATCGGGCCCAATTTCCAATCATGTAATTGGATCTGGACATCCCTAACAATAACAGTCAGTTTTGTAATAAAAAAGTTAAACTAAAAGTTGCAAACAAAATTATTTAATTACCAATATTTAAATAATGTAATTATGTTCTACGACCATACACAATAAATTATTCTGTTTTGTACTTTATATTAATAAAGCAATTTCAAAAATATTCACCTCAAAAATATTATGCAACACAACAATTCCTAAAATATTACATGGTAAAAATAATAAATAAAAATATCAAATAAGAATAGCAACAATAATAATACTTAAATTAATATAAAAAAATAAATAATTTGAAACATTTTTAGCCAAAGTCATCAAACAGGTTATCCATATTTTAAGCATGTTTAAGTCGAGAAATTAAGTTTGCCCTGCGCGCTCACGGTTTAAAAAAAAACTATTTTGGCGAGTTAATCTTGTCACTAATATTATTCAGAAGGTCATGGTTCACACTCATTTTACATTCTTCAGGTGATACAAAACACAGGCGTTTCTGCCCAATGACTTCCTCAGTGTGTCACATCTGCGTTTGTATCACCTGAAGAATGTAAAATAAAAACTATAAAAAGCAATTATTTAATGAGTGCAAATCATGACCTTCTGAATAAGCCTGTTTAAGTCAAAACCACCCAGCATTTGTTGATTATCACAATAATATTTAAGATCAATACATCTTTCACATGAATAAATTGCTTACAGATAAAAAAAAATGGTCAGTTTTGTGATATTTAATTTAATATGCAGAAAAAATAAAGTTTTGTTTTCTCTCTCTCTGATTATTGTGATGACAACTGACAACAATCAGTATTACATATCTGTAATACTCAAAGAAAAGAGAGATAAACGTATATTCAATATTCAACAGCTCCCACTCCAGTTAGAAATCAATAATATTGATGATGTTTTACTCTTTATAAGATGTTTTTTGGTTAAGTAACACAAATTGTAAATTATTAAGCATCTGAGAGAAGACAAACTTATGGAATTACCAGAATAGCTCTTGACAAGAAAGTCAAAGAAAGGCATTATCAGAGGCATGGTTCAACATAAAGATGTGGGTGGTGTGCTAAGTGTTAAATATAGCAACAATTTGACTCACAATCTATACAGGTTATTCTTTGAATACCTTTGTTCATTTGATTTGGCAAAACAGGTGCTGCTTCAAATTGCAGTGGCACAAGATTGGCTTGTTAAAATATTATAATATATAATTGTAAAAAAAAAAAAAAATAGCTCACTGAAAAAGTAAAGACCAAATGAATGACTTAAGTTGTCCCTTGACAGACTAGTAGTTGTGGCACAGGACATTATCAGGTGGCAGAGGCGCTTAAGGAAAGAGCTAATGACTTGGCCTCTGGGTTGCCTCCCCAAGGAAAACTCTGAAGACTTCTTCAAAATTATATTGGATGGCATTAAACCAACTAGCATTTCACAAAACTTGTGAAAGGTTAAGATCCAGAGATACTGCATGTGTAGTGCAGAAAACTTTAGCCTTGGATGGGAGATGTTTAAAATATTGTGAAGGACAAGTATCCAACACTGCAGAATTCTGGAGCTTTCTGTTGAGTTCCTTGGACTACTAATGCACAAACCACACTTATATCTGCAGTCAATGTGCAAAATCTGTGATTGGGTGGGTAAAATAAAAATAATAAAAATAATAATATTAAACATTCTGATTAATTATAGGTGAATGAGATAAATTAATGATGCAATTATCAACATTCACATTTAGGCTTCATTTAACCTACTTTGACCTTTTCATCAAACAGTGGTATGTAATATTTAATAAGACAAAAACAAACAGTCTACAATCAACATGACATTTTTTAGCAGTTTTATGTAGCTTTTAACCAATTCATGAAGACTTCTACTTACTTCTACTTAAGTTTCCAGTCAATGATTTTTAGGCAGATTTTAGTATAACATTTTAAATACAAAAAGTTGGTTGGAAACAAATAAAAACAACAACACCAACTGAATCTCAAGATAACTTGCCAGCATTTGTTACTGTGTGGCGTCTCATCTGCTGGCACATATCATTTATTTAAAAGAGCTACCATGGTTTCCAAGTTTGCGAAACGTTCCCTTTTTTAATTATTAATATATTGCACTCTTTTCTCAGAAAGTGATCCTTTTATTCTTTTAAAAACATGTTTCAAGTCATTCAAAGTCCAGAAAAGGAACCAAAAACATTATGATAACATGACGTCAGTGGTTTAACTGTCTCCAAAATCTCCAAAAACACTTTTTGTGTGGTAACTCTAAATATCACTTTGCTTGTCTATATCTCCTCTCCTATGTCAGGTCAGGGTGCACGTTTACTACAGGCAATATGAATTTATTGTCATTAGAATCATCAGTGCAACATGCAAGCGTTGTATTGCCCATAGTAAACATGCACTCTGATCAGATGTGGAAGACGTAGAAAAACAGTTTTTACATGTTATTTGGTGCACAAAAGTGTTCTTGGAGCTTCATATGATTGCAGTTGAACCACTGAAGTCAAAAGGAATGTTTTGACAATGTTTTTTGTTCTTTTTCTGGACTGTGAATGTCTCAGGACTGTTTATGGAGGGGATGAGGGAGCTCTCTGATTTTGTCTAAAATATCTTCATTTGTTTTCCAAAGATGAACAAAGGTCTTAGTCAGCAATACACTACCTGACAAAAAGTATTGTCGACGATCCCAGTTGCAGGAGCAACAAATAATAACTTGACTTCTAGTTGATCATTTGGAAATGTGGCAGAAGATAGATTTTTTTAGATGAATCATCTGTTGAACTGCATCCCAATTATCACAAATACTGCAGAATACCTATTGGAACCCACATGGACTCAATATTCTCACAGAAATCAGTCAAGTTTGGTAAAGGAAAAATCATGGTTTGGGGTTACATTCAGTATGGGGGTGTGCAAGAGATCTGCAGAGTGGATGGCAACATCAACAGCTTGAGGTATCAAGACATTTGTGCTGCCCATTACATTACAAATTACAGAAAAGGGCAAATTCTTCAGCAGGATAGCGCTCCATCTCATACTTCAGCCTCCACATCAAAGTTTCTGAAAGCAAAGAAGGTCAAGGTGCTCCAGGATTGGCCAGCCCAGTCACCAGAACTGAACATTATTAAGCATATCTGGGGTAAGATGAAGGAGGAGGCATTGCAGATGAATCCAAAGAATCTTGATGAACTCTGGGCGTCCTGCAAGAAAGCTTTTTTTTGCCATTCCAGATGACTTTATTATAAATCATTTGAGTCATTGCAGAGATGTATGGATGCAGTTGTTTATCATGACTTTATATTCTGTACTGTACATTATTTCTGTTACGTGACAAGACTTTTGCCTAAGCAAAGTCATATCCTACTGTTCTAATTAAATAATAATAAAAAAAAAAAATCAAGGCATGATCATATTTTATTTTGGTAAATATGCGTAATCTAGAGACCTTTGTCTTTCATATAAGCCACTTCTGATACCAAATAATCAACTAGAAATTAAGTTATTGATTGTTGCTCCTAAAACTTGGCGACAAGACTTTTGTCAGGTAGTGTAGTGTGTTTGATTTTAAAAAAAATTCAGCACACCTCAGTTCAAAACACACAAGTTTCATGAAAACATATTAATTTAGTTCAATAAATTTTGCTTTACTAACCATAATATTATTGTTGTTCATTTATGTGAAGGCTCAATTCTCCAAAACACCCCATCTGCATGTGCCCACTATATTATTATGCTAAACACAGGCAATTAGAGTATTTTTAACACGATAATTGTTTGAAGGTTTGGTGTGAATATCTAAATCAGAGATACTCAAAGGTTTGGGTGGTAGATGATTTACTCTAACAGTGGATTTGTGGTCTGAGTTTCAGGGATGTCTTTCTCATCCAATAAAATTTATATTTGGGCTCATTTCTGAAAAGGCATTCAGCTGCCAGCCAGTAAGAGCCCAACAACTCTCTCATTAACACATTTGATCACACTTAAATCCACACAGTTTATTCAGTTTTGATAACGTTAAAAACTCTTCCGATTTTGTGCGTGTCGACGAAGGATTCATGAGTGGCAGAACATGAGTTGAACAGGTGGTACTGTGACACGAGGGAGCAATACGGCACGAGCACTGACAGAACCACCAGCTGCCTGAGCCAGAGACTAAATGAAGGCCTCAGCACCCTGTATGGGGTAAGCAGATAATGGCCAATCTAACCTCCTCAGAGTGCGACGATGGCTCAGCACAGGAGACATCTTTACACCGATGTCTGGGAAATGTAGCCCTCAGCAGCTTCATCCACAGGACATTTACTTCTGATCATTTAGAGGTGTCGTGATAAACAGAAACGGCCAGACACAAAGTCACATCCACACTTACGCTGATCAATAACCTGGGACAAACTGCTCAGAGACTGACGCTTAAGGTGATTTTAGACTCACAGGATACAAAAACAATCAGACAAGCAAACACACACACACACAGGGACTAAAGTAGTGTGAGCTGTGAGACTGAGTGTAAATATTACTTCTACTCCTCAGAGAAAAAAATGAATGAAATAAACGGCCTGACACACTCAGCTGATGCTGCCAAGCTGGAAACAAAGTTGCTATTACAGAGTACATGAAAATGAAATGAATAAGTGTGAGACGCCCCGGGCTGAGAGAGAGAAAGAAAGAGAGAGAGGGAAAAAGAGAAAGAGAGAGAGAAAGCAGCGTCCATCCGTTCCTCCCTCCTTCCCCCGTTCCCTCCCTCACGACTCTGTTGAAATTCAATACACACGTACACACACAGACGCTCACTTCCACCACCTCAGACAATCTATTGCCTCGCTCTCCATCATTTCCTCCCCATCTCTCTTTCTTTCTTGTGCCATGTTTTATGGATGCTGCTTTGCTGCATTGCAGCTTAAGGGATAGTTTAATTCTGTGTTGATTCCAAAGTCCTGAATCTCTGATTCTGGGAACCACATCTACATTTAGATCCTCAAGAAGGGGGAAATCATACAGGTGTAAAACACATGCAAACCCTGGGTTTATGGATGTCTGATTGCCAAAATGCTTCACAACAAAACAAAGCTTTGGTGATTTTGAGCTAGCTTTACTTCAGAGGATAAAATGATTGGAAAATATCTCAGGTGATGGAAGATAAAATGATAAAAAAAAATATTCTAATGGGAACTTTTTACTACAAGACAAATATATCGTTTTGAAAATATTTTGATGAAATTATTTTTAAAAATGTACATATTTTAGGAGAAACTGAATTCACACAGACAGATATATACTCTTAAGTGTTCAAGAAACCATATTGTAATTTATATAAACGTCTAAATGTCACTTTTATGTCCTAAAAGCAAGGCTTAATTTGTTTACTGCCTTGTATCAGCCTTTTTAATTAAATAAATTGGCATTTTTGAAGCTTTGGTGTTGCCACCTTTTTGAATATATATTTTTGCACTTTTTGCTGAGCACCCATTTAAAATGATTTGCATGCTTCTGTGCATTTTTTCAAAATAAAAATAAATATAGTTTTTAAATTCAAGTATATTATTTTTAATGTAAACTTACCCTGAGTTATGGCTTAGGTAAAGTTCAACTTAAAGTCGGCATGATGCAGAAATAGCAACAATATTTTCTTAAAGTCAAATGAGTTCTCAAACAAGAAATATGTATGACAGTCTACTGAACTGACTGTAATCATTATTAGAGAAAATAAATCAAGTCAAGGCTGCGGGAAAGTTAATAAATTTGATTAAGAGGACACATAAATTATAGTTACAGGGAAAAACAACTCCATAATTTTAGCATGTAGGCCTGCAGAGAAGAGATAAGAGATTTGGGTAACACTTCACTAAGATTAACAAACAATGAACTATACATTTATTACAGTATTTATTCATGTTTGTTAAAGTTAGTTAATGAAAATACAGTTGTTCAGTTTTAGATCATGTGTAACTCACAGTGCATTAACTAATGTTAACAAGCATGGATTTGGATGTAAATAACTAATTAGTAAATGTTGAACTATGATTAATAAATGTGGTACATCTGTTGTTTATTATTAGTTCATGTTAGTGAATACATTAACTAATGAAACCTTACTGTAAAATGTGACCGAGATTTGTGTGTGCTCCCAGTAACAACAAAATATGTATTATTTTTTCTATTTCTATTATCTATTTATCTATTATAATATATGTATTATATGTATGTATTATTCACTATTTAATTAATATTAATTGAATATTTTTATTTATTAATTAAAATACTATTAAATACTATTAGTTTTATTTTTTTGTCTTTTTTTATATAAATATATAAAAGTAAAAAATTGGTCTCTCCAGCTTCCATTTAAGAAGTTGCCCAGCTCCAAAATCACATGACTGGCTGAGAAATAAGCTTCTCAAGCGAACATTGTGTGTACACTCCTTAGGAAAAACAATGATGTCCTTGATTAATTCGACCCGTCATTAAACAAAGAAAAAAAAGTAAAAAAAAAAAATAAAAAAATGTACACAGACACCAAGTAATAAGTGAATGAGAAGTGCCCATTTGAACAGCCAGCCAAATATATGTGTGTGTGTGTGTGTGTGTGTGTGCGCGTGTGAGGGTGATGACAATCGCTGTCCCTAATCACTCTAATGAGTGTGATGTTACATGTGTTTACACTGTCAATATTAAGCAGATGAGCTGGAAAGGAAAACAGAGAGAATGAGTTTATTCAGCTGACTATGTGTGTGAGAGAGACACAATTTGTGTGATTAGCACACACACAAACACACACATACATGCACGCACAAAACAGAAAAATCCCAGGCCAATTAAATCATAGACTGCCTTTCTTTGACGCATCTTTTGTTCTTCTCCAGCTTTTGTCAAGTGTTTGCTTTCTTTCTATCTTGCCTTTTCAATTCACCACGTGTGCTATGTGCGACGTCTATATCAGTCTTGTTCGGTATTTGGCAGCGTTGAATAAACTCTTTCAAACCGAAAAGCAGTTTGTTGTTTTGTGAAATATAAAAAGAATGAAGGAGGAGAGAAAGACCCATAATGGACAGAGAGAAAGTGATGGACAGATAGAAAAATAAAGAAAGAGTCAAATTTTTCTTTCCTTTCAATGTATCTGATAGTGAAGACTAGTGCCTGTGGCAGGCGGACAAAAGCTGACACGTGTTCCCCGCCCTTTACATTCTTGCCCTCTCCTCGTGTCCGTCAATCTTTGTTCCCTTTCTCTCTGGTCCCAAGGCCTGTGACAGCCAGACTCTGTATGTGTGTGTGTGTGTGTGGACAGAGATAACCGCTGCCTGCCACTGTGAGGCTGACATTCAGTTAAGAGTATGAGCTGCCAGCCCACAGCAGGCCTTCACACAATGAGCTCTAAATAACTATATGCCACTGTTATTATAGGCTGCCATTATAACCCATTATCTTCTATTGAATATTCATATATGCTGTAGTTAATATATGTTCTGTATAACAGAATATTTCCTGAATGGCCCTTCTTGACTGAAAAGAATGATCCATAAATCAGTGCAATTCTTTCATATATTCATCTGATAGTCCACCCCCCCCCCCCAAAAAAAAAAATAATGTTGGGTAAAAATAAATATCAGGCAAATTTAATAAAAAAAATAAATGTAAATAAATACATTATATTACATAAATATTAAACTCAACAAGCGCAGTCTGATTAACAAATAAAGCAAAAAAGACTTTCTCAAGTCAGTGAATTCAAATATGAATTACTTAAATCTATGACTTGATTGATTTTTTAATAAATATTTAAAAAAAAAAAAAAAGAGCTATCAGTTTAAATCAGTCTGAAACACTGCTTTGTGTAACTGTAGCAGAGAGAGAATTTCATACAAATATGAGCCAAATTTACATGAGATCAGAAAAAAATACAGTATTTAAAAGTCTGGGTTTAAAAAAGAAAAACCTAAAATTGGCATTGGCACCGATGCCACCAAGTTTTACAGATGCTGGCACCAACATGTGTAGTGCTGCACATCATATTATCAATATTTGTTTTGTTTTTTTTGCTCTTAGGAAATGCATATTTGACAGTAGCTTATAGGTTGAAAGTGGCAGCCATATTTTTTAGATCAAAATAACTACATAGTACAAAAACCTCACTATCCATGATAAAATTATTAAACTTTTATAGTTTCTATCATATTTACATTAAAAAACAATGACCAAAAAGCAATTTTGTAGAAATACAAATGCAATTAAGGCATATCCAAATCTAAAATCTACTCCTGTTTGAGGTGGTACTTCCTTCGATTTAAATTTCGAAGGCAGCATAGACCCTTCACTGCTTTACAATCCTGTGCATACCATTTCAAACAGCTGAGATAAAGAGAATCAAAATGGCATCTCAAAGTACAGCTTGGATGTAATTTTGTGTGTAAATGTCCACTAAAAAAACATATTTGCTGTAGTAAAATCTAATAAATTTACTGTCATCGGTTTTTAAAATGTAATATTAAATGTCAAGATAACTAGAATGCCCTAATTCAAATATTTAATATTTACACATTTACTTGTAATAAACATAACGAGTGAAAAGAGTTAACTATTAGTATTAGTTTATTTGTAATTTTTAAATATTTTCTAATCGTTGAAAACCTAGTAATATTAAATACATTTTAAGTAGAGAGCAGATAGCCATAGCTGTGCTAACACCACTAATAATACTTCAATAATAACACTACAATAATAATACTACAGTAAGACCTTTACCAATGAGTATTTGATGCATTTGTTGTGGAGCTGCAACGATGAGTCACACACAATGTTGTTACAAAGTTCACGCACACACACAAATACACACACACACACACACGCACACACACACACACGCACGCGCACACACGCGCACGCACGCACGCACGCACACACGCGCACACACACACACAGACAGCGCTTGCATTTAGCTTTTTTTTAAGCGTTTAGTTTTTGCCAATATGACAGGATACAGGTTAATATCCACTGCTGTATGGATATCTGTTATGTTGATGTACAAAATAAACCTGATTTAACGTCCACAAACCGGGATTGAAGCGTCTTTTATAATTGCTCTGACACGCGGCTGTGGTGATGAAGTAAAGCTGAAGTAAATCGCTGTAATTTATTACAAACATGCACTGTTTTAAAACATTTTAAACTTGTAAAAGTCACTCTTGATCACATTTGATGACGATTGATGATCCTAGCAAACTGAACAGATCTTTTTTTCCCGGTTGCTTTGCGCACGTCCTGTCTTGTTGATTTGATTATACACGTTACTACGGAGACATGTTAATACGCAGCTTTCAATCAATTTGGTGTGCGGGGGGACCGCACTCCTACGTCAAGTTGTGGTCGTCTGAAAACCGCTCCAATTGGTCCACCGTTTTTATGTTGTTAAATCGAAAAAAACACTGGGTGTGTTTATATCACCCCAATATGACTGTCTATACACTATACCTACACGTATGTCTGTCCAAACAGCTTGAAAAGTAGATTTTTCACCATAGGTGCCCTTTAAAGTAAATTTGCTCTTGAGTTTAATCTGCTCAAAATAAAAAAATAGCACATTTCAAGTCAGTGGAAATTAAATTAAGTAAAGCCAAGTGTACTTACTTGTAATAAAATTTACTTGATTTGATGTTCCTTCTGCTAAAAAAAGAACTTGACATTTGCTTGATTAATTTAAATAAATATCACTTTTAATTTATTTAGGTGTTAGGTTAAACATTAAGTAAATTTTACATGATACTGACAAGTTAATTGTACTTGATAAAATAGTAAAATTTATTTAAATTTTGTTCATGCAAATTGTTACAAACATTTTGTGAAGTAAATCTTTTTATTGTATGTTTTTGACCAACAATATTCCATTTTGATGGCATTTCTAGCAAGAAGTTAGTATTGTAGTAAGCAAATAATAACAATTATCACCAAAGCTCTCTCTATTTTGTTGTACATGATTAAATCATTATGCTATCTCAGAAGTCTGAAATCAGTTTTTTTAGGTGCCCAAACCCTGCCTCCAGAGTCACTGCCTGATAGGGCAATACTACAACAAGTCAACAGCCTAAGTTACTTCTCTAATATATTCATTCATTCCTTCATTCATTCATTCATTCATTCATTTTCTTTTTGGCTTAGTCCCTTTATTAATCCGGGGTCGCCACAGCGGAATGAACCGCCAACTTATCTAGCACATGTTTTACGCAGCGGATGCCCTTCCAGCCGCAACCCATCTCTGGGAAACATCCATACACACTCATTCACACACATACACTACAGACAATTTTAGCCTACCCGATTCACCTGTACTGCATGTCTTTGGACTGTGGGGGAAACCGGAGCACCCGGAGGAAACCCCCGCGAACGCAGGGAGAACATGCAAACTCCACACAGAAACACCAACTGACCCAGCCGAGGCTCGAACCAGCGACCTTATTGCTGTGAGGCGACAGCACAGCCTGATCTCACGAGGAAACGTAAGTATTTTACGTTTTGTCAGTTTAGTGGCTAATTCGTACGAATTCGTACGAGTTCTGTCGTACGAAAATGTACGATTTTAAAAAGGAGGCGTGGCACCTAACCCCACCCCTAACCCCAACCGTCATTGGGTGATGGGCAAATCGTACTAATTTGTACGAATTAGATCGTACGAATTCATACGAATTAGCCACTAATCAAAAAGTTACGAATTGGCCGTGAGATAGCGTTGGACAGCACTACCTACTGCGCCACTGCGTCGCCCCTCTAATATATTTAATACATTATAAATAAATTAATCCTATATTATCCCACATTCCTACCAGTCCTGTTAGTGTTAAAGCAGATAAAAATATATCACAAAAAATAAATCAGTTAATCAGGTTTCAACAATTTTTAAGTAATATAAAGTCGGCTATTAAAACTTTTTTCGTTTATTTACTGACCAAACACCATTGTCAATAACAATAAAAAAAGTTCAGTATGAAGTTCTGTATGAAGCTCTATAATTTTAATAAAATGTGTCTGCTGAGCACATGCCTAGGAAGGAATGCTAATAAGCTTAGGGTTATTTCGAATCTAGAAACGACTCGCACATGTGCAAGGTATTTGAATAATGATGGTTGGTTCCTTTACTTGAAATTGACACATTATTTACTTATTATTGACACATTGCAGATATTGATCTACCTTAAGTTTGCTTTGATTGTTCAGCCTTTACACTTTACCATTGCACACACTTTGTAACATTTTATTTATCAAGTTTAAGAGTTTTCTTTTTTTTTTTACACTATTGTTTATTTTTGTTTATATTTGTTTTTGACTATTAAAACTATTTGCCTTAGTAATGTTGGTCAAATAAAATAAAGCTGTTAAATAAATAAACAATCCTAATATTCCTAAATGTATTGTAAATAAAATATTCAATAATTATTGGTGCCGAACGATATGTAAGATTATATTGTGATATATGTTTTTGTGGTAAAGCCCAGCACTAGTTTGATTTGAGTAGACTAGACAAAATTAGTTTAATTCAACAAAAAAAGGCAGCAATAATATTTGTAGTTTAGTTTGTTTAGTTCAGGGGTGTCCAAAGTTGGTACTGGAGGGCCGGTGTCCTGCATAGTTTAGCTCCAACTTACTTCAACACACTTGTCTGGAAGTTTCTAGCATACCCAAGAAGAGCTGGATTAGCTAGTTCGAGTATGTTTAATCGTGGTTGAAACTAAAATGTACAGAACACTGGCCCTCCAGGACCGAGTTTGGACACCCCTGGTTTAGTTTGCGGTAGTTTGTGGAGTGAAAAGTCTATTAAGCTGATCTACAGTATGTGGCACAGTGAATGTTTTCCACCATGTGTTGTGGAGAATGACTAGAATGTTTCTAGTTGGGTTTAAGGTGATTTTGGGTTTAGGGTTTAAGGTCAAACCTGCAATGAACTTGTACTGTATGTATCTCACTGGATTTCACATGATTGACTGCGCAGTGCTCTCTTTTCTTTTAAACCAAGCATAAAAATATTCCAGTACAAACAAGCAGCAGTTGTATTCCCAGTGTACCTCACACACGTCAGAATGTCACCGCTTATCAGTTCAGCAAATCTGCAGTGGCACCAGCATGACCTCTGACAAAATTAGTTGCACATGAGAAACTGACATTTAGTCAGCGTGTGAATCAAATTAAATCAGGAAACATGTATCAATACCCGGCCCTACCGCGCATCTATCCTTCACATCAATCCATCAGTCAATTTTAGAAGCCACAGTGACATAAATGTTTAAAACGGCCCTGTCACCATCCTCTGAACCCTCACTGCATCCGAACATCACACGCAAACAGATGAATGTGTGGGACGAAGGAGTGTGACAGACTAATAATGCAGGGCTTGTGTACCTTTGTCCCCCCAGGCTTGGCCAGGTATATTGCACTGTTAGCACACGCATCATCCATGCAGACCGGCAACAGGTGGTCCTGGAAGCCATCACCGTCTAAGGGGGAAATAAATAAATACAACAGGGAACGAGTCAGGAGAGTGGATGCAAAATGAGCTTCATGACATACTAATGCATCTTTTGATTTGGTTGGTAATGCTTTTGAATTGGGCATATGGAGATAACGTCATGTGATCCTGAGCATGTGTAATGAAGCGTGTAGCAGCCTGGTGTGTTGCAGTTTGTCCTGGTGTCAAAATCCTGCGCCCGAGTCTTTATTCCTTCATGTTTACAGCAAGCTCTTACTAATAATATGAAATATTAAAAAACATGGTGAGAGGAATCAAATAAATCAACAAAATAAAAAAAGCAGCTTGCTTGAAAAAATAGATTGAAGAGGAAGAGGAGAGAACTGGAGGGAAAAACAGTAGAGAGAAAAAGAAAAGGCGATATGCATTGACATTCATAGCGTCTACCCAACACCAAATAGCCATGTAGATCAGACTGGCAGCCCTGCAGAGAAACAGAGAATTACACACAAACACAAACGCAAGTTCATTTTGCGATCATGGTGGGGTTTTTCCATTTTCGGATTCCTGTAGTGCAAACTATAAAGCATGATGCTGGCAATGTCAAGGTCATCAGTTTGATATCATATAAAGGCATCTATATATTAGAGGTGTTGATATATATATATAGGTATTGAACAGCTTAAAAAAAATCAATACTGATACCGTTTTAATATAGTTAATATCATAAATAACCCAGCGCCAGGCACTCTGGGTGGTGCTCTATCATGCTAGATGACAGTACCGCAACACTGGTTCCCATCCATCATCAAATGAAAACTACACAGTGTATTGCTAATACCGCTGTACATTATTATTTTGAAGGAAACAGAAAACATCAAGACAAAAAGTTAGTGGTAGTGTTATGGATTCTGGGGAGGTATTTCCAGCCTGCAGAAAGTGTCGTTCAACGGTGAGTGCACAAAAGGAGACAATACCACCAATTTAACAACCTTCGTCTCCATCATCCTGCACATTCTGCCAGAGTAAGTTGCACTTAGTTTGCTAACTCTGAAACTGTTACACTAAAGGTGCACTATATGCTGGAGTTTGAGTTAAAGAAAGTTTTAAAGGGATAGTTCGTCACCCTTCACATGTTTCAATAAATATAAATATATAGTATCCGAATATACTTTTGCTATTTTAAGGATAAAAAAAATACAGTTTGCGCCCTGGCGCATGGTCTAATAAGGTTGTGCTTATTCTCTTAATGAGTTATGGGTGTGTTTTGAGCATAACGTGCATATAACCAATCAGAGTCTCATCTCACATTCCCTTTAAGAGTCAGTTGTGACTCACCATGGTGCATTTGCTATTTACATGGCGGACGTTGTTAGTGAAAAAACTGAATGCTTCACTAGCGAGAAAACAGTTAAACAGACCATCTGCAGCGTGAGAATAAAGAATGAGCCTCCTCCATTTACTTTCTTTACTTTTACTCTTTTCTTTACTCCTTTACTTTCAATGATAAGGAAACAGTGTTGTACGCACTCCACTGAAGACATCCATTACAGTGTTTCCCCTACAATTATATAAGGGGGCCGCCCCGCCCTCCCAACGGCTGTACCCGCCCCCCTTGAAGTCACGTTAATTGTGTTTTATATATATAGCGCCAGATCACAACTTTTTTAATAAACAAGCTAAATAGCCATGTAATATCTTATTTACACAACAGCATGTCATTTCTGTTCTGCGCTCGCTTCACAGCAGCTAAAATATATGCAGATGCAGACCTCCCAAGTCTCCCGCAAATGCATAGAGACACCCGGACGCCCGCAAACAAATGATAATCTCACGGAAATCGCGCGTCCTCAAATAAGTCCCGCATCCCACCCTGCTCTTCAGATACGTCGCGCACATCCCATGCTGTGAGGGGTGACGCGGACGCAGGACGGAAGTGAAGAGCAGGGGATTTTCGCGGATGCAGGACGCAAGTGAAGAGCGAGGGGTTTGGTTGGGGTTGGGGAGTTGAGGAAGGAAGTGAAAGTGAACAGCGGACGGGAGAGGAGGGCGGTTGAGGAGGGGGATCGATAAAATGAGGTGCCGGATCAGATTTCAGAGGTGCCGGATCCGTATCCGGTGTGTTCCGGCACAAATGAATGCCTGGGTCTAAGCATTACATTTGTTAAGTTAAATGAATAGAGCAATAAAGATATCGCGAGTGCAAATCCCTCTCTCTCTCGCTCTCTCTCATTAAGAGATCTGCTGTCAATAGTTGGAGACAAGCAAAACATTTGAATGGTCGTGCATGTATTTAGGCCTTTTTACATATAACAACTGAAAGTTCTGTGTTTTGACAATATTGCAAGTCCGCTAAAAGCTGGTTGAAATTATTAGATAACTTTTTTATCATAATTTTTTAAAATTATAACTTCTTGTAATACACTCATTGCTATAAGTAGTTTATGGGCCTATTTCCTTTTAGTAAACAAGTATTAGATTTATAGATGTGCATTTTAACTAATTTTCATCTTTTATCATTTGCAATATTTTCAAATTGCATTGTTTGTCATTTTTCTGTGGTGGTTCATTCTACTTTGGTGACCCCTGATAAATAAGGCACTAAGCTGAAGTAAAATGAATGAATGAATTATTTTCTGTAAAGCTGCTTCTGGCCATGACATGTTCGCATCTAATTTTTTTATAAGAGACACATTTGATAAATGTCTCAATAAATGGGCTAGAGATTTCTGACTTTCCATACCAAGAGGCTGGTGAATAAAAAAGATAAATAAATGTTAATTTATAATTTACAAACGGTTGTACAGTTCAAATATTTGAACTGCTGTTATTTACTGCTGTCATTGACTCCTTGTGTCAGTGTGAGTCTAAACAGCCACGCTGCATTGGGCCACGTCGTGTCACGTCGCAGCCCCAATCCACCCCCCCACCCCCAAAACTGTAAACCTAGGGGAAACACTGCATTGCTTACATTTTTATTTTCGTTTGTTAAGTGCAAAGATTTGTTTCAAAACTATTTCTAAATTTGGTTCTAATTTCCAGCAAATGAATAAATAAACAATAACAACGAAGTGTGGTTAAAAAACCGAGTTATATTCAAACACACATTGTGATGCATAGGTCCCCAAATCCTGACAGGTGGACAAATCTAAACTTGTTTATTTTAAAACAAATATAAATATGCATATAATAAATAATACTACTACTAATAATAACATTATACAAATGCAAATTGTCATGAATAAACTGAAAAAGCCCCCTGACATGAAGAAGGCATGGAGGCAGTGGTTTTTATATTTATGAAAGAAATAATAATTTTGTAACATTTTAATCCTTTTTTTTTTCAAATGCAAAGATATTTGTGCATCGCTGTACAGCCTGTGTTTATGCATAGGCCTGCATAGGCCCATAACTAACATGCTCTGCCCTGGACTTTAGTCCAGCTTTTAGTTGGTCAATGGTGCGGTCTATATCAGTTCCTCAAAACAGCAACGTGTCAACAATGCTCCTTAACACACCTCCTTTCTAGACAGGAACACCCATGACTCCACAAAGTGGCACAAATGGATTTGCTATTTAAACAACATGGTGCAAAACATGAAAATTGGGGTTGCGCTGGTCTGAAAATAAAACAAATCAAGCCAAACATGTCTTGCGCCTTATTGCGCCGGGTGTATAATAGGGCCCTAAGTGTTCTTCGGAGGAGTGTACAGTAATTGCATTGTGATGATATTATATCATAATTCTGGCATTATATAATGAGTGGCATAAAATGGTCTTAAAATGACAATAGTAATGTTAAATGCAATATATTTTGGTGCAATTAATATATATTATATATAATATTAAATAAAAAAATGTCTTATTTACTTTTTAAAATGTAATGTTTAACAAAGATAATAATATTTATTATTATCAAATGTAATAATGATCGTTGGTTCGAGCCTCGAGGCTGGGTCAGTTGGCGTTTCTGTTTGGAGTTTGCATGTTCTCCCTGCGTTCGCGTGGGTTTCCTCCGGGTGCTCCGGTTTCCACCACAGTCCAAAGATATGCGGTACAGGTGAATTGGGTAAGCTAAATTGTCCGTAGTGTATGAGTGTGAATGAGTGTGTATGGATTTTTTCCAGAGATAGGTTGCAGCTGGAAGGGCATCCGCTGCGTAAAACATGTGCTGGATAAGTTGGCGGTTCATTCCGCTGTGGCGACCCTGGATTAATGAAGGGACTAAGCCAAAAAGAAAATTAATGAATGTAATAATGCAACTTGGTGGCATGACTGCTGCGTGATTAGCATGATTGCCTCAGATATTTCTGTGTGAAGTTTACATGTTTGCGTGGGTTTTCTCTGTGTGCTCCAGTTTCCCCCACAGTATAAAGACATGCGCTATAGCTGAATGGGATGAACTAAAACTGGCCGCAGTGTGTGAATGAGAGTTTGTGAGTGGGTGTTTCCCAGCACTGAGGGTTGTCCTCTCAGTTCTGGGTTGAGGCTGGAAGGGCATCCGCTGTGTGAAGCAATAGCCAAAGTAATTGGCGGTTCATTCCAATGTGGCAAACTCTGATAAAACAGGGAATAAGCTGAAGGAAAGTGAGTGAGTGAGAGACTTTTAATACCAAAAACATTCTGCTAAAGGTTTATTTTCCTCTCAATAATATTGTATTGAATCTAAATATTATTTAGTCTGCCAGTCTAAGCAAATTTTGGTTTTGTTGGTCTCCACATTGTAGCTGACTTGGGGGACGTTTGTTCAAATAAAACCTGAAACCTCCACACACATTCAGCCTTATCACCAGAAGTCAGAGCAGCACTGCATTCCACTGCTGAGATAAAGAATCTATGCTGACTTCTGTTTTCTGTATTTATAAGAGCTTTCTCAGTACGTCAGGAGACTGAATGCAACTGTGTGTGTGTGTGTGTGTGTGTGTGTGTGTGTGTGTGTACGCTAGAATCAAAGCATTAATAACCATAGAGGAGTATTATAAGCCAGTTGCTTATTACCACTAATTCATCCTGCTTTCTACTCTACAGAATACATGCACATGATTAGTAGGTCTAGAAACACATTAAAAAACCCTCCACAGCCCACACACACCATCACAGACACACACATGATGACTAGGCGTTAAATGCCACATCATATTACATGTGACACTGACTTCAAGCAAGGAAAAGAAAATGGTAAAGAGGACATCTCCGCCATTCTCTACCTTCCTGACAGTTCTCTAGTATTGAATATCATTCAGCTAATGAATAATGCATTTGGCTGTCACATGTAAAAAAAGAAAAGAGCAATTACCATCCTGAAAGAGCAGATGGAGAATTTTGTCTAACATATGTTGGTGCATTCATAATGACATGTCCATGTCAAGACTGACTACATTTTGACAGAGCATAGTCATGAATTATCATACTTCTGCACTGTATGGGCATTAGAAGGTGTGACTCTTACAATTCTGATTCTGGATTTTACTGGATCCCTCGATTTCTACTATGTTAGCACAGAATTATTTTACAAGAAATATCACTTCACCAGACAGCAGACAGAATCTGTGGATTTTTTTGCTATTTCAGTGGAATTTTTTTTTTTTTTACAAAGATCTGTGGATTTACGTGGAATGATTTTGAGAGTGTAGGAGCTGAAACCCATAATGTAAAAAAAACAAAAAAACTAAGGTATACTAAGGTATACAATCAAAATCCAATTAGAACCACATGTTTGGTAAACAAAGCTACAGCAGGTCTCTCATCTAATACATTCACTAAACAATGTAAATTACCTAACATTAGCGTTTTAATCCAAACAACAATATAATTAATATAAAAAAGTGAATAAATACATATTTACATATTTAATTAGGTGTAAATAAGTATTTAATTAAGTGTTATTAAGTAAATAAATAGACTAAACAATGGGTTCAAAAACTTGTGATTTCTCTAGGCAAAATGAGTAAAGCAGTAAAAAATGTAGAAGAAATTAATTACATTCAGTCTGTTCTCATGTTTGTCCTCATGTCATGGCATATGAATATATAGTCAGTTATTCCTCACATGGTCAAATTTAAAATCGATTTCTTAAATCGGGAACAAGAACAAGAAATATCAGAGCTTATCATGAGCCAGAGCTAAAAGATATCAGAACACGCACAGTGCATAGGAATGTGCTCTCGATATTCAGGTCTATTAATATTGGTGTCCCTCAGAAGTGTGCATCCTTACCACTCTTGTTCAGACTTTACACCAATGAATAGGACTTCTAGTTGATTATTTGGTATCAGAAGTGGCTTATATGAAAGGCAAAGGCGTTTAGATTACACTTATTTTACCAAAATAAAATATGATCATGCCTTAATTTTTAATTATTTAATCAGTACAGTAAGGTCTGACTTTGCTGAGACCAAAGTCTTGTCACATAACAGAAATAAGGAACAGTACAGAATATAAAGTCATGGTGCAGTGGAAAAAGAGTTAATATTGTGTTTGACTCCCATGAGCTTGGAGGACTGCATCCATACATCTCTGCAATGACTCAAATAACTTATTAATAAAGTCATCGGGAATGGCAAAGAAAGCGTTCTTGCAGGACATTCTTGCAGAGTTCATCAAGATTCTTTAGATTCATCTTCAATGCCTCCTCCATCTTACCCCAGACATGCTCAATAATGTTCATGTCTGGTGATTGGGCTGGCCAATTCTGTAGCACCTTGACTTTCTTTGTCTTGACTTTCTATGAGATGGAGCGCTATCCTGCTGAAGAATTTGCCCTCTCCTGTGGTTTGTAATGTAATGGGCAGCACAAATGTCTTGATACCTCAGGCTGTTGGTGTTGCCATTCACTCTGCAGATCTCTTGCACACCCCATACTGAATGTAACCCCAAAGCATGATTTTTTTCTTTACCCAACGTGACTTATTTCTGTGAGAATCTTGGGCCCATGCGGGTTCCAATAGGTCTTCTGTAGTATTTGTGAAAATTGGGATGCAGTTCAACAGATGACTCATTGGAAAAAAAATCAACCTTCTGCCACTTTTCCAAATGATCAACTAGTCAATTTATTATTTGTTGTTCTTACAACTGGGATCAATGACAATACCTTTGTCAGGTAGTGTATTGTATTATGAATATTATATTATAATTATGGTCACCTGCACAAGGATAAGAACATTCAGCACTATGACAGAAATTGCCAATTTAGTTTAATGGTGCAATGTACATAGTCTTGTGATAAATGTAAAAGAAATAATCCTCTATTATGATCAGTAGTCTATCAAACGAGTAGCTTCATCTACATAATCAGGTTTGTTTATTGACAATAAACTTTTCCTAGGGGGTGCATGTGGATGTAGAAAGCTGCAAAAAAATCATTTTTACTGAGGTTTAGAATTCAGAGGCTCAGACTGCTGTTCTATCATGTCTGGATTAGGGCTGCACAATATATGGTTTCAGCATTGATATCGCAATGTGATCATTTGCAATAGTCACATCACAGGATCTGCAATGTTGAGTCTGGATTATAATTGATCATTTTGAAAGTGTTTTTGAGTCCTGTGACTGTATGAGAATTTTAAATTGTGCCATTTTTAACTTTAATAACAATACATTTTATGGACTTGTTTATAAAACAAAGACTATGCAGTATTATTTTACATTTGATTATTTAATTACTGTATAGCTGAATACAGTTACACTCCTTAGTAAACAATAAAATGCTGTTTATTTATTTTGTATATTTTTTAATTGAATTTTTCTATGCTTGTAGATTGTTTATTAAATTTTATGCAGATGCACTGCCCTACAGAATCATCCCAATTAATCTAAAATAAGAAATACTTTCGGAACAGATATTCAATGTGGAATTGTATTCAAATTGCAATATATATCACAGAATAAAAAAATATTTAATGTTAGATTATTCCAATATTGTGCAGCCCTAGTCTGCATTGAATCCATCTTTTTCTATGACAGCCTAGTTACAATCTGAACTGTTTAAGGCATATAGCAATGAAAGTGGTTGGTCTGAGGGCCTACCCCAACCTTCAATCCATTTTTGCCAAAATTATCCTTAAACAGGCAAAGAAAATTACTCTGGACACTTATGTGCTCCATCCAGAATTTGAACTGCTCGCATCTGGTTGACGTTTTTGCTCCCTACGGTTTAGACACAATCGATATAAAAACTCTTTTGTTTCTCTGGCAATAAGGCTGTTAAATTCTAGCACAAAGACATTACAGTGTGATTGTTTATGGTCATGGGTGCTTTGTGCTATGCAGCTTTTTCTATTTGTATGCCCAAAATAATAGCAAAGAGGAAAAGAAATATGAACAATGGGAGAAATAAAAACAATGCTAATTAGTTCATTATAATTTTAAAAAGTAATACATCAATATTAATAATGGCATAGCATTATTTTGTCCATCATTAAAGTTTTTTTTTTTTACATCAGCATACAAAACAAAACATAAAGAACTAGACTGTAGAAGCCACAAAAATAATTTCTTAAAAGATAACAGAGAAAAAAAAAACAGCAGAAAATAAAAAATAATTAAAATTAAATATTTATTTTAGAATTTAAAACACATATCCTCTATTTGATTATATACATATTCAATTTATTCCTGTATTGACAAATCAGAAGTTAGTATTCCAGTCAAGTGTCGCATGATCCTTCTGAAATCATCCTAATGTGGTTATTTTTTTGGTGCTCAAGATTCATTTATTAATCTAATCAATATTGTATAGTAAGTATAATCAATTAAACTCTGAAATTTGCAATTTGTACGTATATAAAGCACATCCATCCGCAAGCAGCAGAACTAGACTACGGGCCCCGGAGCTAACATCACTGTTTGGCAGGCTTGACTCCTTGCATGATGAAATATCTGCTCTGAGATCAGTCTATACCAGCTGAGGTGAGAGAGATCATTACCAAGACCTTCTTGCGACCGAACAAGATTGCGTTTTCCTTCGTTTTCTGAGTGGATTATTCTACAACCAATTTCAACCAGATCACCAGCCTCTTGCAGTGCCTGCTGTAACTGTTTTTCTGGAGTGTTTGGAGCAGAGTAGGACGACTGGAGAATACTAACAGAGAGAGAGAGAGAGAGAGAGACGAGCTGAGAGAGGAAGGTCACTGGGGTGTATCTTTGATCTGCCACTTAGGTGCGGGACGGAGAAGAGAGCTGTGCCATAACTGACAGGCAGAAGTGTGATCAGAATAACACCCATTTCAAATCAAACAAGCAGACCCTCCCTTTCCTCCCTCCTTCACTCACTTCGCCTCTCTTCCCACCTTCCTCCCACCTCCACTCTGCTTTTCAGCACAACGTATACCTTTCACCGCAAAACATCTTCCTTTCATTCCGCTCATTTGAAATGAGTCTTTGAAGCACCTCGTATTCACCATTTCTCTCGCCGTTTCAACTGCAGGTCAAATTTAGCGTGCATCTGGGCTCGCAGGTGCCGCAAACCCAATGTCTTTTTTATAATTAAGTGGCGATTCAGACATTAGCAGTGAAAAGGGGAGGACAAAAGCATAAATCAAGGCTACAGCTTTGATGATCAGTACAATTACACCATTTAAAGCAAGCCCACGTCCTCGAGGGCTGAGCTTTCCGTCGTTTATAGAAAGCGACACGCTGCGGGACCTGTGCTTTCAGTGCCCACTCAAGCCAGCCGAAGGTATAATGTCAGGATGTGTCCTTGGCTTCAGAGGAAGCCATTCGCTTCCCATTACCACCCACTTAATGGGAGCAGCATCGCTATGATTCACCTGTACTGTGTGTATGTGTGTGTGTGGGTGAGAATGTGGCTGGAGCCGGTGTGTATCCGTCTTCACCCTCAGCGCCCGTCCGCTGCCGTGCTCTGTCCTGTCAAAGACAATCACCATCACGGAGCTGCAGCCTGTTCCTCACATCAAATCATCTCATAATGACTCTACAGGCTCCTACACTCACACACTACTACAGCTAATTGCTGGAGACAGTTTGATGCCTTTGTGCGCGTACTAGTTGGTGGTGAAATGCGCATGTGGTAAGGGAAGTTAAAAGCTTTGGAAAGAAAAAAAAAACCCAGGTAAAGAACTAGAGATAGATGGAAAAGGACAAAGCGGAGACAGATGTTGATCTTTACAGATCTTCACAGTCTCGTCTGCAAAAACAAGAGCCTGACACTGATCCAATAAAGCCCTTTTGTGTGCGAACCATTTTATTGACTCGGGGTAGGACGACACATACATGTAGAATAGGGTTCGTATTGCATGCACGTCTCTTTCCATCCCCAACATCATTTATCATCCTAAATCACAGTCTACAGCTCATTCTCTCGCACGCTCTTTATATACTTTCTACTCACCCAGGCTTGCACTTTGCACGCCTTTTTGTCACTGTGACATCATTTTGGTGAAGCAGCAAAGGTCGTAGATGATGCATCTCAAATGTTTTAGATGCCCTAATTAGAGGGCAGCATACAAAGGCCATGTACAGTATGCACTCACAGAAATATTTCACCCAAAATTTAAGATTTATGTAATTTTATTACATGACAAATTCCCATTTAAATTTTTTTCATAATTTTAACACAAATCTACCAAATAAACTTTATACTATTTATTTTCATTAGGATAATAAAACCTATTTATTTTAAATGCATAATCCTCAGGTTTATGTAATTAGTTTATGTAAAGTGTAATTATTCTAAATTAATAATAAAAAGTTTATTTATTTAAAATACATAAAGTTTATTGTATAAATTGCATAATAATTAAGAGAACTAAATCAGGGTTACTAAAAAAAGATAAATAACATTTATTTGAATCATGTTTAATGTATGCTTATATACTAAACCAAATTAAACAATGCATCACATTTATGCAATTGTTTCCCCATCTAATAAAAAATAGAATTAGACCAACTGGAAAATTCTAGATTTATTTATATTTGTCTTTGACACAAAACTCTGGATCGAGCAAAGTTAACATCAGCCAACATTTAGGAAACCATCCATAGGAACCCACTTACACAGCCACACTCGTACATCACATGACTGCTTGGACACCCAAAAAAAAAAAAAAAAAAAAAAAAACTGTACACAGAGATCCATTTTCAGTTGCTAACTAGGAAATAATTTTAACATATCTCTGGGTTGGAACACAATGAGAAAAAAAAATGGGTAGGGCTGTATAAGTTCATTATTGGCAGCCAAATCACTGAAGCAATTTCAGGTTCAGTGTCTGTACTTTCGGGGAATGCTTGGTTGAGTCCAGGTCCATCAGGATTTTCTGGTACACCTCAAATGTACACTTCAGGCTTAGCTCAAATTGAGTGCGTAGATCAGGCCATATCACATAACACATGCATGAGTGACACTCTGCAGGTTGTGGAGAACCTCCACACCTTCCAGCACAACACAGACATCAGTGAAGCGTCCATAACCTAGACCACGATCCTCTGATTGTAATTTGTTGATGCCCATGGTCTTTCCTGCCATGTCTTCCTCTGCCTCTCTGGATTCAATGTCCTGGAATGTAAAAACACACACTTAATATAATATATTAACACAATATAATATTACACGCACATACACACACACATTTTTTCATTAAAGCACACAGCATATGCATTCATGAGAATGGAATGGATGCAAGTTCAGGATAATGACCTTAAGACCTGATCACCCCTAAAAGCCTGGAAAAAAAAAAGTCACAAGGCTGTGGATAATATGTTAACAACAACACAATGCATTTTTATCTCCAGTTGTGCAATTTCCTATTAATTATCCAAGTATTAGTCTTGTTCTCACTTGATTATGGGTCAACCCTTCACTTGGGGTGAGGTTTTGTGCTTTAGAACGGAGGGATTTCCGGGGAGACTGCAGAGATTTTTCTTCCAATGATGCCGTTGACCTGCCACAAAAAAATGCAGTTAAAAAAAGGTAACTAAAAATGGAGACGCTTCTCATAAATGCTGTGCATCTTTCTGCCAATGTAACAATTTATAATCTGACAATAAAAATACAATTTTTACTCACCCTCGTGTTGTTCCAAATCCATATCACCTCCGTTTATCTTCAAAAAACAAATTAAGATATTTTGGATCTGATTCTCCCGTAGACACCACTGAAAGTGCACATTCAAATTACACAAACCTACAAAAAACATAGTTAATGTAGACCCATGTGACATGGGTCACTCAATTTGAACATGATAAAGCAACAAGAATACTTTTTGGCTGAAACAGTAACAACAGTAAAAAGATTTATGCTTTTAATTGTACTGCTTTATTTACTTTTTGACATTTGGCTTTGGCTTCACTGACTGCCTCAGATCCTCCGCTTCCTTTAGAGAGAGAGAGAGAGAGAGAGAATTTTTCTGAATAGACAGCAACCACAATTGTACTAAAAGGTGTGCTAATGGATGAAGACAGAAATTACAATATCTTTGTAATCTACATTGTTAAAAAAATACAAGAACCCACCAAAATCTAATTTTACATATTTTTAAAATCTATATGTGAAGTTACACCTGTAAGATAACAAGTGAATACAAGAAAAAGAAAGGAGAAGGAGAGAAGGGCAGTACAGTGGGGGACAACAGTGAAAGAGCAGGAGGGAGAGAAAAAGAGACCAAGAGGAGAGTAGGGTGGAGACTGAGGTAGGCAGAGGGCAAGTGAAATGGAAAACAGCTGATTAGTCCTTTACTAAAATGTCCACATACTTGCCATATCTTCAGAGACGACAAGAAGGCTTCCTTCTGTGCGATGTTCTCAAGGCGCTTGAGTTCGTAAGCAGACAGTCCAGAACATGCATCCTGGTGATACAAAGCATTTCTTACTAAACATTTCCAAAATCATATCACTGGCGTAAAATCACTGGTTCATGAGCACTAGGAAATGTCTGTGTCCTCACCTTGTTGTTGAGGCGAGGATTGTTGTTTCTGGCAGAGAAGGGGCATGTGGGTGCCAGAATCCGGACAACTTTATCTTCAGGTTCCTCTGGACCAAGCGGATTTAATTTCCTCGGAGTGAAAGCTTAACCAACATTTACCTTGCATGATGTTTTTTAATTCAAAACAACCCAATGGACTCAATGTTGAAATACTGGTGGTCAATGTGTCCTCATGTCCATTCCATTCTCATGAACACCCCATATCTAGATGGAAATAATTACTGGCACACTATTCTGATACATACCACATATTCTTTAACAAGTGTGTCCAGGTCTTCATTGAGGTAGATGCTCTGACAGCTCATCACACAATCTCCGGCTATGATGTGAATGTCTCAGCCTAAGATGTTTTAATAATTCATACTTGGAAGATAACGAACTTTCACACAATTTGCAATGCCACATTCACACAGCACCTGTGAATGAAGACAAACACAAAAACAACTCTATTAGGTTATTTGTGAACTTAGCTGCATTTTCACTTTAGTATTTTGTTAGGGTTTAACAAGATTATTGATGCTCCAAACGTAGAAGCTAACTCTTGTTCAATTGTATAATGTAAAATAATACCTGGAAAAAACCCACATTTTCAACCTAGTCTTATATCAAACATTGTAGACATAATTATCATTTTATATAGCACATTAAATACTTCACATTTTAACGTTTACTCTAAACATTTCAGCATTATATTGAAAATCTATTTTACATTACATGGACTGAACATTAATTAAAACTTCATTTAATATGTTTTACATTTTAACGTGTACATCTTTTAACTTTTACTTACAAAAATCTATGTTGCCACGTTGAGGTGAGAACACGGCGAGAGGAAAACTAAGAAAATACCACGAGTTACATTTCTGGAAAAAAGAACAAAAGAATAAAATAAGTGGCGTCATTCAATTCAGCAAAACGGTAAACATTAGTTTACATATTACAGTGACAATTCTTGACTTCTATGTCGATTCTCTTTATTTTCACAAACATAAAACCCTACAGTAATGGGTTAATTTGATGCATTTTAAAGTTGTTTGACCAAGCTAGCTGAAGTTATGATTCTAACTGGCATCTGCATTTTGGTGCAAAACTCCCAAGCAGCTGTAAAAGTGTAATTTGTAGTTGTAGAGAATACAGAAATTGCTTTATATAAATGTCCCATTATGGTAGCCTACATCATTAATAACTATTGAATTCTATTATTTATATTTTTTGTCAGCTTGTTGTCTTTTATTCAGGATTGATTTTGTGTTTGTTTTGTTCATATTATAGTAGGACGCCCCATCAACCTGATTTTTGAAAGAAATAAGCTTTCATTCAACATTCAACAATAAAGGAAATTTCAAAAACATTTAGTATGTTTCTCAGATAGCATGGTTCAGTCTTTAAACAGATTAATGATTAAATTAATAATCATTTAAACCACCAACAGTTTGCACACACACAATAATCACGCTCTCTCTCATTCACACACACACAGACACACACACCATCAAGCAAGCAACATACAGCATCACTCTCTCTCTCTCTCTCATATCACAATAATCACGCTCTCTCTCTCTCATTCATTCATTCACACACACACACACACACACACACACACACACACACACACACACACACACACACACACACACACACACACACACACACACACACCTCATCCAGGCTGCGCGCGTGCTCGCTCGGAGCGATATTGTTGGACCGCCCGCTACCGTTCAAATTACACCTTAGTTACCCGCTCTCGCGCTTTATTCGGAAATGTATTCCCGCGCCGCAAGAAATCTGGTCGGGTCCAGCGAGCGGCTCAACCGCGGGAATGCAGACTTCTATTTTGCACCATATTCACTGCAACAATAGTAGCAAAAAACACGAGCGGATGAGTTTCTTTATTTGTGATTCGTCCAACAGGATTTGTGCATATGCACTGAAGGAGTTGAAAAGGTGTTGTTGTGTTTGTTGGGGACAAAAATACTTGCACATTTGCAAATTGCGAGTACAAATTTACTGATACACACGTGTGGCTATTCTCTACAACTACAAATTACACTTTTACAGCTGCTTGGGAGTTTTGCAAGTCTCTGTATTCTCCAGTAAACCGACGTACGATAAACCCGTTTTAAAAAAATCCCAAACTACATAAAACTTATCATAAATGGATTAATATTATATACCCTCGATGCTAAATAAAATGCATAATTAGAACAGGAGCAATACAACAAAGGATGTTTCGGATTACTTACCAACATGTGTGAGATGGATTCCTACAATATCCCGAGGGCTTGTGTCCAGCAAAAGTGATGTCATTTCCTGTTTCCAAATTGATTTTTTTCATAACTTTGATGAAAACCAATCACATAAACTTTAAATAACAGAATCTTGTTTGTTTTATAACTCTTATTATTCAAACAATATTAGTATTTATTAAGTAATTGCATTAAATAAATTGTATAATTGATTAAATCTTTTAAAGTATATTTACTTTTAATGTATAGATTATAAAAATATGAGTTTTTAAATAAAATCAAATAGATGTAAATGCATAAAAACTAACTCTGCCATGAATCATTTCTGTGAGTGTGTCACAGCCTCATGATTATAATGCAAACAGCTATGCTTATCCACCAGAACACAGACCAACACCCAACACATCTTTAGTATGGTTATATTTCCAGGTTTTGAGAGGAGACTGTTGTTAAATATCCCAAAAACTATCAATAATTATGAATATTATCCTTTTAATAAGTATTTTATTATAATAAATATTATATATAACCTAAATAAAGGGTTAGGTCACCCCAAAATTAAAATTATGTTTTTAATTAATCACCCTTATGTTGTTACAAAACCTAAATCTGAGAGCTCCCTTATCTTCCATAAAGGCACTAAAAACATCCACAAAACATACAGTACCATTTGACCTCAGTGGTCATATCAAGCTATGATAATAATTTTGTGTGCACATAAGACTAAAATAACCACTTTATTCAACCATTTCTTCTTAGTGTCAGTATAAGGTGCATGTTCATGTGTAACACTCGTGTTGTCTGCTGATGTATTACCTCAGATGAGCCTGTGCATTGTTTTAAGCAGAGAAAGTCGCATGTGTCTCATGAACACGCCCAATATACTGACACTGAAGAGAAAAAAAACTGTTGAATAAAGTCTTTATTTTTGTTTCATGCGCACACAAAGGTATTCTTGTAGCTTGATAATATTCCAATTGAACCATTGAAAGAATACGGTCTGTTTTGAGGATGTTTTTTTTGGTATCTTTCTGGATTTTGAACAAGTCGGGAACCTTGCTGTGTAGGGAGGATGAATAAAATATCTTGTATTCTGAAGATGAATGAAGGTCTTAGAGGTTTGAATGACATGAGGGCAAGTATCAACATAACATATTTTTCAATTTTGAGTGAAATAACACTTTAAAAACAAAATGGTCTTTGCTTAGTTACTCTTATAACTTAAATACTCTTATAAAAAAGCTGTAAGGGCATTCATTTATTCATCGCTTTTTTAATTGCCAATGTGTGAATAGCTTATAACTGATACTTTAAAAAGTGCAACCCCCCATGACTCTATGTTGTCCATAAAAGCCTGTAGACTGATTTTTTAACAGAGACTTTGGTTCAATGACATAAAAAAAAATTATTATAATGTTCAGAGTTTTGGTAAATGTATACATTTTGTTAGAATTAGATGCTTTCTTAATTGCTGCTTAATAACATAACAATACATTTAATAAAAAAATGAAAAAGAACTGAAGACAAGGAAACAAAAGCAATCATTTGCATATCTGTGAAACAAAGTAAGTGATATTTATTGCATCTTTTATATTATTTATTGAATCACTCCTGTTCCCACATACTGAAAAGCTCACCTGCAGTTCAGTGTTCACTAAAAGAATTCAGTATTCTTTTTTTGTTTTAATTATATAACTATTGCCAGTTACATGTTCAATTCTAAATCTATTAATGTCAGAGAGAGATTTTTCCACAAAACGTTTAAAAGAATACATACACCTAAGGGTGAAGAAGTTTTTGGCTAATTAATTCCATAAAATGAAGAATAAAAACAGGATGATATGATAAAAGAAATATAATACTAAAATATTCACCATAACAGCAATATATTTAGGCTAGATTTCCAGCTGGAGTCTTGTATGGCGTCTATTATCTTAGAGATACACAATCAAAGTTTATTGTTATTGTTATTATTATTATTATTATTATTATTATTATTAATATTATTATTATTATTATTATTGATGATCTTAGCAATTTTGTTGTGTGCTTTGTCATTTAAAAAATATATTTAATTTAGGCAAGTTTTTCGCTATTTCGCTATTTTAGTACATCACATTAAACAAAAGACAATAAAAATGTTGCATTGCTTTCAAAAATATTCTATTTCAGATGTGTTTGTGTTTTCAGTTGTGCAGAAATGTTTTTATAATTATAGCACTTTTTATAGCACTATTTTACAGTTCTATTTCACATGTACATATGCATTTAAAAGTCAATACATAAACTGGGTAACAACAAGGTACTAACCTTAATCTTACCCCTAAACTTAACCTTAAAGTATTTGGCAGAAGGTGATCTGTCAAAATGCTAACCATTTAGCATAATATCCTTGAAAAAACACAGTCACTCCCCTGCCGTTCAAAGAATAACCTCTTGAAACCATGAACGCGCACCTTAAAGATGACAGTAGACAATCCACTAGAACATTGTTTTTACTGCTGTCTCTTTCTCGTGTGCACATGTCATGAACGCGTCGCACGTGCACATGCAAACGGAGGATTTGTGTGATTGGGTGCGCAGACGTACAAAATTACACTTGTTGACAGACAGTTTGGGCTACTTATCAGAATTATGGAAATCGTCGGCCTGAAAAAATTTAATTGAATGGACATTTTAAGTTTTATACCTTACCCAGAATATAAAAATACATTTGAATACATTTAGATCATTTACTTTAATCATTACTATTGGAATGTGAAGAGACTTTCAACCAGCACAACAAAAAAGACAATCACCTATACTGCACCTTTAACTTATGTATTAGTTACCTTACATAACCAAGCAAGTGCACTGTAACTGTGCATTAAGTAACTGTAACATAACTGTACACAAATAGAAAACTAAAGTGCAACCAAAAGTTTCATTTCAAACAAAAAGTAACCTCGATGCCAACAGTCCTCAACAAGAATCCCAACATGACAAGAGTATAATGAAAACCTCCACCCTGCTTAAAACTGGCATCCTTTGAAGTTCTTTGCTGTGAAAACACCATAACAGCTTGAAGTGACATTTTCCAAAATGACAAAAGAAAGAGATCAGAGGAAACAGATTAAAGAGTGCAGAGGAGGGCTCTTGTTTGGTCAGATAAGTATGCTTTGAATATAAAGGCCAAGCTCCTGAGACGAAGCTCAGCTGAACACATTCAATCTTTTAGGTCATTTCGCTTTGCTTATCAATCATTTATGCTATGTGAGATTTCACCGCCAGTGTCATCCCTGCTATCAGTGGGATGCTTTTGGAAAGGGGAAATTTGTATTGTTAATATTTAATAGGATCCCACAGGAGCTAATATTCAATTTGGCGCCATGTGTGTGCGTTCAATGCGCGTTCGCATGCAGCGCAGTTAAAAACTCAGGGCTACTTTATGATTCTGAACTGCATTAGAATTGAGAATATTAAGCATGAATTATCTCAGAAATCACAGCCAGTTTGTTATTGAGTGATTACACGTAACACCATCTCCAAACAAAACTGCACACTGAGATTTACAGATACTCACCGAAGTCTACGAATGCAGATTGACCCACTCTCTTCACATTCTCCAGAGAAGGTCCAGACGGGGCTTTGGTGAAGTTCCCATCCTTTAAAAAACAGAAAGATTTAACAGAATTAAAAAAGGAAGGCAGAACAACCATGGCAAGAAAAAAGCCCTGTCCTCAAGCAGCAGGAAAATACGCCTCTAATTTCTGAAGCGTCAGTGGAGCTGTCAGCACACAGCTAATAATTTAGTGCATCTGAAAAGTGCAGCCGATGTGGGCATGAATGAGAGAGAAAACCCAGACTGACACAAGAGGAGGAGGGTTGCCGGGCATCTGTACCCTGATGGACATTACAAGACAATGCATCAAGACAAAACAATGTGCGGTCTGACAATCTGACCGGCTGAATTTAAAATGGGAGGTTTGGATGTGACTGACAGGCTGTGAGAAAACGGGAGCAGAAGGCAACTGATGGCGGACGTGCGGTGCAGGTAGACTGAAGCTGATTGACAGGTAGGAGGCAGGGGTCACAGAATGACGGCTAATTGTAGTACAGAGAGGTCAGAGGGCAGGGTAAGGCTACTGCGCGCATTGATTAGCCCATGTAAGCCAGAGCACAGCACGGCAGCGGTGATCAAAGCATGTCCGAGAAAGCCGTTAAGACTGAAGCTTCAGAAAAGCCTGGGAGACTTGGTCTACATTCTGAACACAGGTCTTCACGGAACAAGAAAATATCTGATACAGCGCACTGACTGCCCACTGTAATAATGTGAAGAAGACAACGGAGAGACACGTATGTTTCATAAGGCCCAGATCAAAGGCATATTACTATTGAAAGATGAATCGTTTGTTACGTCAGACGTTCACTTCAGGTCTTAAAGGGTACAGAGAGAGAAAAAGATCAGCTGGAGGGTGTCAAAATGAATGAGATTGAAACAAAACAGAAGGGAGTCTAAAAACAACAGGAAGGTGAGGCAGAGTTACGCAGTTTTATATACAGCACATTTTAAATATTTTATACATGACTGAATGTTTGATTCAGATTGGAAGCACGTTATGGACTGGTAATCACAGCTCTATATTAATGTGCTGCTTTCATTAGATATGTTTACATGCACCCAAATAATTTGTTAATAATTGGATTGATGGCTCAATCGAGCCTAAACATCTCAATCGAACTGACTGTGCTTGAGAAGAATGAAAAAGGGAGTGCAAAATAAAATAAATTAATACATTAAACACTTGAATTTGCCTGTTTTCTCTATGATTAAAATATTCCTTGCATTAATTCACCCATTAATTAAAAATCACATTATTAAATAATCATGTGAATCATATTTTGCATTTGTTTATGCTTTTGAATTGCATTACTTGACCTGAATTTCCAACCCAATCTCATGGCAATTCGTAACTTTTTGATTTAGTAGCTAAATGGTTTGAATTTGTATGATATCATTCGTACAATTTTGTACAATTCGCTTCTCCCCCAATGACGGTTGGGTTTAGGGGTGGGGTTAGGTGGCACGCCTTCTGATCTGTTAAAGTATTTGTCCAAGTTAGCAATAAATAAGAAATAAATGTTTAGGCTGTAGTTTGTATCCCCCTATTGGCTGCTCTGAGTATTACACAGCCATTATCATGTGACTAACAAGGAAATTAGAGTCTGCCATGTGGCTGTTCTATGGTTGTTGCTAGATCGGATACGTTTGCGGCCGAAAGTTAACGGGAATTATTTATGTTATTTATGAAATTTCCGATTTATTGTATTTTATTAACGTCTACCCCCACCCCAACCCTAAACCCAACCATCACAGAAGCGTAAAAACAGTAGTTGTACAGAGTATTATTTATCTTATCTATTAAATTACCCAATAAATAGTATTTTTTAACCCCTACCCCCACCCCAAACCTAAACCCAAGCGTCATAGTACTGTAAAAATATTAATTATTGTTATACAGTGTCATAAAAAAAATGCCGCTATATTAATGTTCATATCGCACTTCCGGCCGGCCGCGTATCCGATCTAGACTTTACCCTGTTCTATTGATGAGTTGGAGAGCAGTGAATCAATACACATCTGTATTCATCCTTGGCCTTTGGAAGCTTCATCGGTATGTGTTATTGTTCATAATGCTTCAATTATAAAAGGTTAATTTAGGTGTTTTTTGTAATTTGTATTATTTGAATAAATTGTAGATTTGATTCTCACTGAACTATATCAGAACCAGCGTCACTGTATACTGATCACCTTTATTGCCTGATATTTTATTTTCATGCTATCTCCTAAGCAGAAAAGAGCTAGATTACAAGATATTTGCAAGAAACATTTTTGTTATGTCCTCATTGTGAATAGGCATGGGACGATAACCGTTTTCAAGATATAGCGCTGTTTGGGAAAGTCAAGGTTTCAAAACAGTCAAAATTATGCTATACCGTTCCTAAGGTATATTTATGATTTCTCATTTACTTTTTTTTTTTTTTGCTTTTTAGCACAACAGTATCTTGATCTGTGTGATACTGTGACAACAGTAATAAAACTGTGTTTTTGAAACAAATGAAGACAGCAGAAGTCAATGATTGATTTGAATTATTTAGCCTGACATGTTTAGCTACTGCTCCAAAATATGTTAAATGTTTCGCAAAATAAAATATATTGTGTTCAAAGGGGAAACAAGGTGTAGTTTTTTACCAAGACATTTAAAAAGAAAATATTTTAGAGCAGTAATCACAGTACCACGAAACTGTGAAACCTTGACATTTTTATCCAAGGTTATCATACCGTCAGAATAAACATGTCAATAAAATTTACTTCGTTAAACTGCAGAGTTAATTTTTCAACATTTATGGAGCAAAATCAAGGTCATGGTACAGAAATTCAAAAACCATTCAAAAACACCTGTTCAATGTTCATTAATGTTACTGTTTTTTCTGTTTACAGGTAAGTTAATTAATCTAACCAACAGCACTCAATGCAGTTGTCACAATCACCAGCAATCTAATCCTGGCAGATTGTTAACATACTACAAATCCGCCATTTTGGACTACAAGTTCCAGTCATGCACCGCTCACACAAACCTGTTTGAGTTCTGGTGATGACACACACACAGACACAGCTGAAGCTGTTCATAACTGATTACATGGACTACTTAGAGAGCACTCACACACACTTCTGTGCTGTGAGTGCTTTTGTGAACATTACGACACGCTTTCCTTGCCTTGCCGGTTTTGACTCTTGCCTTGTCTGTTTGTTTGTTTACATTGTATGCTGCCTGCCTTTTGACCATTCGCCTGTGTATTGACCACGACTCTGGATTGCCCGTATACGTACATCTGTTTTCTCCTGTGTTGACTGTTGCTTGTCTGACCATTCTCTGCATAAGAAACCCTGCATTTGGATCTGCACTTCCTTGTCAGCGTCTCATTCACATTACAGTAGTCAGTGGCATTTGATTATGTATTGTTGTAGTAATGCTCTGTATTTTATTTCCCTAGATTAACATATACTGTTCTTCATAGACCTAAAAAGATGTCAAAACAGCTCATGTTTTTAGTTTATAACTTGGTGACATTATTAATTTAAAAAACTCCAAGGATCCCTTAGTACCTTTAGAACTGCTATACAGTAATTATTCTTGGCATAGTGTAAGTTCAATAAGGCACTGGAAACATTCCTCATGGATGTTGACTACACATTCATGATGCAAATCTCCATTCACACCATCATTACCATTTCCCAGAAGTGTGCTAGTTGAACAAGATCAACTGAGATGATTTGAGGTTTGTCATGGCACATTTTCTTGCACAAAGCAGCCATATTAAGGTCATAAATAAATGGATATTTTCATCAATATTACTCAGGTAGACTGTGCCGTTTAAACAGTGCTCAAACGGCACCAAGAGGCCCAAAGTGTGCCAAGCTAATTCCCTCGACACCAATATACCACCGGTAGCTTGAATCATTAACACAAGGCAGGATGGATTCATGCTTTCACGTTGTTTACACCAAATTCTGACCTTGCTATCCTCATATTGCAGCAGAAATTGAGACTCATTAGACCAGGAGAACTATAGTCTGTAAAATTGTAGCCTCAGTTTGTTGTTCTTAGCTGACAGGAGTGTCACCGGTGTGCTCTTCTTCTGCTGCAGTAGCTCATTAGCTCCAAGGCTTGACATGTTGTGCGTTCTGCTTTTCTGCATGCATTGGTTATAACATGTGGCTACTTGAGTTACTGTTGCTTTACTATCACCTTTGACCAGCCTGACTGTTCACCTTGGACCATTAACAAAGCATGGTAACACATACGTAACTTGAAGGGAGTGTTCATAAAACTTTTAAGACACCTTTTTTAATCAATACATCACATGGAGATGTCAAATGCAGCGGTGATATTGTTTGAGATGTCTTTATTATGTAACTTAACACAGCCTAGCTTGTCATAAATCTGTCATAAACATGATTGTCAAGAGGCCATTATAACTGTCACTTTCACTTTTTCAGTGGAACAATCTGAATTTGTCATTAAATATTCTCATAAAAAGAGGCAATACTTAAATGTTAAATACATTTATAACAGCATCATTAATATTAAATTACATTTAACGACATTTTAACAACAAATTGAATTTGTATTACTGTACTTGAGGTCAATAAAAATTTGACAAAACACTTTTGCCTGTTCAAAATAAAAAGAAAAAAACAAGCAAAGGAGATTGTTTGCTTTTTCAAGCACCTCTTGCATGGAATCACCTGCAAACAAAGTTGCAGTTTAAAGAGTTGATTTGACTATAACTTTAAAATATTTTAAATGATTTGTAATTTGAAACTTCGGCCTGTAGATGTTTTGACTAGTTTTAACTCTCATTGTTTGTGTGTTTTGATGGATGAACGATGTTACTTATGATGTTAATTATATATATTTTTTTGTTAAACCCAACTGCATACTAGATAATCTTGGGCCAGGACGCTCTCGTAAAATAGATTTTTTAATCTCAATGTGCTTATTTCCTTGTAAAATAAAAGTTCAAAAGTGACTTCAGTGTACCATCAGTGTACCCGTTTTTCGGATGAGACGTTAAACTGAGGTCCCATGGCACTTCTCGTAAAGAGTAGTGGTATAATTCTGGTGTCCTGGCCAAAGTCCCTCAATTGATCATTGGCCTCCCAATCATTCCCATCCACTGAATTGGCTTTATTATTGTCTCTCCACTCCACCAATAGCTGGAGTGTGGTGAGCGCACTGGCGCCGTTGTCCTGTGGCTGCCGTAGCATCATCCAAGTGAATGCTGCACACTGGTGGATTCTGAAGCGTTTTGGTTGTATGGCCATACACATTAGTGTGTATTATAAATACAAATTAAATTACATTACCATTATACCCCTAAAAAATTATTAATGACACTGTCATAAAATTCATGCCAAAATTATAATGGGATTAAAAATCTGAAATATTTTTGCTGCAAAGCACACTAATTTACCTCGTGTGGTAATTTAAGACGTGCGGTAGCTTAAAAAAAGGTCTACTAGCCAACACTATTATTCAGCATGGAAGAGCCAGAAAAAGAGTGGAGTGCACTGTCAGTTGGCTCACAAAATGAGACACAAACCGTGAGGAGACCCATGATTTTACAGTTTACAAAGTTAAAATGCAAAGAACCAAACAGTAAGTAATTTAATGCCCTGCTACATTTGTCATTCGCAATTTCATATACACATAACCACAATTTGTTATATCATTATAAAGATAACCGTGTTTATACAAACACTATAAATGAGGAGAACTTCTCTCCTCCTCAATCCCCGGGTCTGAATGCAGACACAGTGGATAGCAATGCTGTCTCTTGCTCTGTCTATTCCAACCATTAACCCTGCCGGTAATCTGGAGGATTTTAAACATGTGCGAACACAACAGCATGGATAAAGGTAATGTGTCTCAATGGTATGCTTGCTGCATCGTGGGGGAAAACATGCAATAAACCCATGGATCATGGAAACAAACACATACAACCCGTGTCTCACCCATCTTTTACAGTCTATGGTCTCACCCAGTCATTGGGTCTCCCAGCTTGGCAGGTCTGCTTTGCCTTTGGAAAGCATGTGCACTCAGGAATAATTAAGAAGCAGGCTCTTGTCATAGGATAAGAAAACTCTGCTATGAATAATAATGAGAAACCGACGCATCATCACTCCACTTGCAGTTTTGCGATTCGTCACCGATTTTCATCTCGCCCCAAAAATTATTTTAAACCCGGAAGAAGAAATTAGCTGACAAAAGCTCAAAATTATCTAGTTTTCCCCACAATTAAAAATGACAGGTGTTAATGCTGTCTTAACTGATGCTCAACACACACAAATCTGTTAAAATCCTCAAAAAAAGTACTCCAGGGTTTCTTGAACCTTTAAGTACCCTTCCTCAGTCTGATGATGGGTTTGAACTTGAGCAGACCATCATAACCCGTCTAGCTTTTAATAACTATTTAACCAAAACAATATTAATCAGATAAAATTGCAACCCACTGTAAAGACAATAACCATGTTATTACACACAATTAAAATGACAAACAATTAAATATACAAACAATTAAAAAACTATAACTGTAAGAGTGTCACGATCGCCAGCGGTGTTATCAACACTGGAGATTTAATCGGGTATTCCTGCAGAACTACAACTCCCAGAACTCTTTGAACTCCCATCAACTCTTACAACAGCTGACAATAATCCGGACACTCACACACAGACACACTCATTACATGGATTATATATACACTTCACTTTCTCATTTACATTGTTTAGTCTTGTAATCCTGTAGCATTACGAATCATTTTCCTTGCCTTGTTTTTCCGTTCCGTGTTTCCAGACCCCTGCTTTGTTTATTGATTTTTGCTGTTAGCCACCTGAACTATCACTTTTGCCTGTGACTCGACTGGTCTTTTGGATAGCCCTGTATGTACCCGTTTGCTCATGAGATTGACCACTGCCTGACTGACTACTCTTGTAAATAAAGACGCTGCATTTGGATCCCCAACACCGCTGCAAGTATTGCATATATTACAGAAAGGATGTGGTAACTATGTAAGCTCATCAATGTGCATTAAGTGTTTTTAAGAGCAAGCTGACCCACAGCAGCTCGTTTTCCCCGGTCAGTTTTCTCCAGCACTACACGAGAACTCTCTCTCCCCCACCATCACCAACCTGTAACTGACCATAAATCGCTTCATTACCTCCAGAACCATCTGAGGCTCCGTCAGCACAAAACACCTCGGTCTAATCACTTCAGCTCGGCCAGATGCAGTGTTTCTGTCAGCTTTCAAAGTCTTTCAAAAAACCAAGATGGCAGAGCGGTAATTGGTCTCATTATGTGTGATGACACATACTGCTTTAGCTCACAATTACAGAGGGGAATAGGAGAAAAATATAGAAACATCCCAAAATGAGAGCATCTGCGAATCTTGCCTGAAACAGTACTTCTTAAAAACACTAGGTTGTTTAAAAACATCATCTAGGTCAACTGAAACAATGAGGTCTGCCGTGGCACATTTATTTGTTTAATATATAACATATTTTGTGTTTATTAATCAATCAAAATGTACTCCCATAAAAAAGACTGCTAAATTTGGCTCCACAATGGATTACGTGCATTATTTGTCTTCTTGCAGTGGTTGTCCCACTTGATAAACGAAGCTGTTTTATGCGGCCTGAGGGATTTGTTCATAATTCTCACGAAGAGCAAAACTCAAGTGCCTCCTTCCTTCTGTGTGGACAGTGTTTATCTATCTCCATTGAAAACTCCCTTGAGCCTTTGCTCTCAAACTGCAGGCATGCATCTGGCGGTCTTGTGTAATATCGATTGGTGTATGATTGCGGGAGGCAGCTCAACTGTAATGTGATTGTGGCTTATGTAAAGATAATGGCGACTTGACTTGCTCACCCTAATCTTCTCGGAGTAGAATGAGGCCGTGTTGAGTCACAGGGTCCGTCTCATTGGATTGATTGAACACTGATGTTAATAGGAAGGGGCTGTAACAGCGGCATGTTGCCCTCAGGGGGTTGTGAGTAAACGTGCGTGTATTGCCGGAGAATTACTTGATAGAATCAATGCTTATGCAATACATAATTTCATTTATATTTCTAAGAACTTCTGCTTTTAATTTTGATCAGGGCCAGCATTCACAAAATGTTAGGATGAAAGTAGCTCTTAACTTGACGATTTAGCAGAAAATCTTAAAAATAAATACTGCGTCACTCCTAAAATTAGGACGAAAATAAAAACTAGCTTCTAAATCTGTGAAATGTCAGAGTAGTGAAGAGGACTTCTAAGTCACTATAAGACTAAATCACAAACCATACAAAAATGGCTGTTGCCTTCTGTCTCGAAACTTAAAAATTGTAGAAATATTTACAGATAATGAATATCAATAAGGCTGTGCAATCAAGCGAAATTCAGTTTCGGTTTTCATTTTGGCTTCTAACGATTATGAAAAAACATTAATCAAGATAAAATAATTATTGCATCATATACCGCCCCCCTCCAGTTGTACATTCATTGATGTACATTCAAATCATTCATGTTTTTAAAAGAGATCGCATGCTTTTGTGTGTATGGGCTCAGCCTCAGTGACGAGCAGAGTACACACATCTAAAGTCATCTTAATGTGAGGCTTTAATATTCAGATACATGCAAATTTGTGTCAAAACGCAGTGTTTAGTGATTATTCATATTAACCCTCATTTATGTAATAAACAACGAGTTGAGAATCAAAAGACACGTGAAAGTGAAACCATAAAGCAGAACCATACTGCTCTTAAAGTGACAGTGCGCAATATTCCTGCTGCTGACTGTTTTATCATTAAACAACAAAAGAACAAAATCACTCACTGCTCTTGACTGAAGGACTTTTGTAGTTATAATTAAAGATTTTTTCTTACAGTGAAGATGCTTAAAGCACAGTTTGTTTCATATTTTATGCTATTGTATTTATTTCCCTTTCCTTATGTACTGGAAAATAACTGTATATATACAGTTGAAGTCAGAGTTATTAGCGGCCCTTTATATTTTACCCCAATTTCTGTTTAACGCAAAGAAGATTTTTTCCAACACATTTCTAATAACTGATTTCTTTTATCTTTGCTATGATGTACATAATATTTAACTACATATTTTTCAAGATACAAGCATTCAGCTTAAAGTAAAATTTAAAGGCTTTACTAGGGTAATTAGGCAAGTCATTGTATAACAGTAGTTTCTTCTGCAGACAATCAAAAAAATATATAGCTTAAGGGGGCTAATAATATTGACCTTAAAATAGGTTAAAAATATTTAAACCTGCTTTTATTCTAGCCAAAATAAAACAAATCAGACTTTCTCCAGAAGAAAAAATATGATAGGAAATACTGTGAAAAATCGAGCAGCCCTAAATATCAATTTTTCAAGAGTTCACACTCAGATAATGCTCGACTATTACAGCAGGTTTGGCATGCTGTGCCAGGAGAGAACCCTGAGCTCGGAGATAAATTAGCCTAAGGTTGCCGCCTGATCATTGAGCATTAGGAGGGATCCGAGATCAGGTATTTCTCGAGTGACCCCGTTTATACTTTGGCTAATATGGTGGTTCTAATTGATTTAGTATGTATGTGTTAAGTGCTTGTGACTGTAAATGCTTGTGACAATTTGTTTATGTGCTTGTTTTTAGACTGTGGGAGGAAACCGGAGGACCCGGGGAAAACCCACACGAACACGGGGAGAACATGCAAACTCCGCGCAGGGAGTGCCAACTGGCTCAATAAGAACTTGAACCTTTGGCCCTCCTGCTGCGAGGCAGCAGCGCTAGCCACTGAGTCACGGTGTTGCCCGATCATAAAATGAGGAGGAGGGAGAAGGGAAGGAGAGAGGGGAAGGGGGTTCCAAAAATGAAGATAGGAAATGAAGTTTAGGCAGGATATTTATAGTAGTTTGAGAATGATCTGATAGGCTAGCTAATGATTAGCGATAAGGATCATCAGCTGTAGTCGATCATATCTCATGTTCTTCTCGAAATTAGTTTGTGAAACTTCACATATTATTCCCTAAGAGTTGTGTGATGGTTTTCACTGCAATTATTTGCATACCTCACTGTACAGCACAAATGACAACACAAAGTGTAGGTGTGTCACCGGCCACAGTTTTAATTTATTTACGTCTAACGCAAAACATTTTTGCATTGTTGTATTCTAGGCTTTTTTTGGTTCCATAGAAATGTGACAGCAATACCACTTCAGCTGGGTTCGCCTGCACAGCTGTCACATTCTGAACGAGGGTAAAAAGCAAAGACTGATGGATGCGAGTTGTGCTAACAGAGTCCAGCGATTTGGAGAGAAGGGAAAATTTCAGGATGTCACGGATATTGTTCAGCTGTGTGAACTTGTTTGTCACCGAATGAGTCTACATGATTTTCCATTCATGCACCTGTCCTATACCACTGAAGATGAGGATGGTAATAGCACAAGCTGGACAGCTGAGTACAGGGTCATTGCCTCGGTTGGCAAAAAAGAGATGTATTTTTTCACATCCCCCAAATCACTGTATGTATAGATGTCATATATATTCCCATACTGCCACCCTCATGAGCACATGTGCACTTTGGTCAAAACGCCAATAAGGTGTAAAATATTATGCCTTGATTTTTCAATTAAAATCGGCAAATGCCACCTATGATAACACGAGTATGCTTGCTGCAATTATGATTATATTATTTAAATTGAAGTATTGCATTTAAATGTGGTAACGTTTCATTGCAATTTCCAAAATCTCATTATAAACCCATTTATATTAGTGAGTCAGAGAGCATGGACATCATCCAGAGCAACGAGGTCAACCCGCACATCTCTTAAAACTCTTACTCTTGAACGTCCACGTGAATCAGAAGTTGATTTCAAGTTTTTATGTTACATGTGAAGCACCACAAGTCAAAATGAATTTCCCAAGACAATTAATAGTTTTAAACTAATCTATCATTCCCTCATAGCAAACTAACAGTAAGAGGGTTAAGAATATTGTGGCTGAAGCCATCAAACTGACATCATCAGAGAAAGACCACCACTTTAAATGCAGAAACAAACTGTCAGACATTGAAGTTTACCAAAACAAACCTTTTTTTTTCCAGTCAATTATCTTGGACGGTTGAATTGTTCACCTAAAGAATAACATTGTGTGGAAAATAAACATTGCAATTTTTAATTTCATACGGACAACTTTTCATTCCTTACTAAAAGTTTGCCTCAACAGCTTTGTGAATTGGTTTCAGAAGGAAACTCCTAAAGTAATGTACAGTATATACTGTTTATACATACTGCTGGTGTCCTTAAAGGGTTAGTTTATCCAAAATGAAAATGATGCCATGATTTACTCACCCTCAAGGCATCATGGGTGTTTATGACATTCTTCATTCAGTCGAATCCAGTCAAAGTTATTCAGAAAATTATTTTTGGCTTTTGCAGCCAAATACAATGGCAAAGGGCAACAGTTTTATTTTCATCAGCAGTTTAAAAATAGGTTCAATATAAAACATCCATCCACAATAGAAAGTGTTCCATAAGGCTCTGGGAGGTGAATAAAGGTCTCCTGTAGCAAATCAATGCATTTTATAAAACAAAAATATCCATATTTGAAACTTTACAAACTATTTATGTAACTTCCAGTGAACTGTCCAGCTGGTGGTGCTAAATGCACCAAAAATGCCCCTCAAAAAGAGAACACAACGACATCCAATGCTCACTGGAAGTTACACAACATGGTTTATAAAGTAAAAAAAAAATGCATATTTAATTCCTGCACTGAATCCAGATATGGTCTGGATTCACTAAAGGAGACCCTATATTCATCCCTGTAACCATATAAGGAACTACTCATTTATTATGGAATAATGCACATCATTAGACCATTTTTAACAGTGGTATTGTGCCATCGTAGAGCAGCAAAATAATAATAATAATAATAATAATAATTCCTCTTTTACATTTATAAATTTACAATTATATAGTGCTTTTTTGGGCACTCAAAGCGCTTTTACACATTGGGGGGAATCTCCTCATCCACCACCAGTGTGCAGCATCCACCTGGATGACGCGACGGCAGCCATATTGCGCCAGACCGCACACCAGCTGATTGGTGGAGAGTAGACAGAGTGATGAAGCCAATTATAATAAAGGGATGGTTAGGAGGCCATGATGGACAGAGGCCAGTGGGCAAATTTGGCCAGGATGTCAGGATTAAACCCCTACTCTTTTCAAAGGACATCTTGGTATTTTGAATGACCACAGAGAGTCAGGACCTTGGTTTAACGTCTCATCCGAAAGACGGCGCTCACTGAGCAGCATAGAGTGCCCTTCACTATACTGGTGCGTTAGGACCCACACAGACTGCAGGTTGACCGCAGCAACCTAGCTTTCCCATATAATCTCCCATCCAGGTACTGACCAGCCGCAGCCTTGCTTAGCTTTAGTGGGCGACCATGTAAGAGTTGCAGAGAGCTAGCTGCCGGCTAAAAGCCAAATATAGTTTTTAAAATAACTTCAACTGCATTCAACTGAAACCAGAAAGTAATACCTGGTAATGCCTTAAGGGTGAGTAAATCATGGGATAAATGGGAAACAAATTTTGTTGTTTACTCATGTAATTAAAAACTAGTGGTGGGGAAGATATTGATTCTTAGATTAATTTTTAACTACAACTGCAAGCAATTACATATCCAGATGCTATTACACACCAAAAAAATGACACTTGAGCAAGAATCTAAACATCCATACTCTATTGTCTGGAAAGGTTTGAGTGAATATAAGAGCAAAGCAATGGCATGAACCAGCCAGGCTTTTCCTTGAAGCTGTAATTCAGTGTTTGACCCTGCTGACATTTGTGTTGTCAGTTTAAAATGCTTCTACTCTGAAAAGCATAAATGCAAAATCATAAGATACAGTACTTTTATGATGGATCAATTATGTCAGCGAAAAAAAAAAAAAGAATAAAAAAACAAAACAAAACAAAACAAAAAACACTAGCTAAACTAACTTAACTTGTCATGGCATCTATGTATTACTGCTGTCCGTTGATCTGAAGTGCTTCTCTTATCCTCATTTGTAAGTTGCATTTGATAAAACATCTACTAAATGACTAAATGTAAAAGATAACTCAAAACTATCTGTAAATCAGTTTGTATTAATTCGATTAAACTTGCTTCTGATAATTATCAAACAGCGATAATGTTGAGAAAAATTTGTCTACAAAACTTTCAGATCCTTAAAGCACTCCATACTGAAGAAATTTTTTTCTGTTTATGACTTGACGTGTGTCTTTATGCTCTTTTAACTGAATATATTTGAAAGATTTATTTAGTTTTTTTTGTATGTCTGTACTATGAAAGTCATTTATGCCAGTGTTGTTTCTGATAACAATGCCTTTCTTAGTTCATATTTCAAAACCTCTTCTTGCTTCACAGAAGAAAAAATAAAATGTACATGCTATCAGAATTTTTTAAATTTTGTTGACGCAGACTCCATCCCATCACTCTACAAAACCCCGACCATCCACCATCCTCCAATAATACTGTATATCAACTCACTTGAGTGATGTGAAATCATGAACAACTATTTTCATATTCTCAAGTTCTGGTTGGTCAGGTCCTGAATTCACATTATGCTCCAGACAGGAAATGTTGTACAGTCATTCTGATCTTCCCTACAGGCAGTTAAAAACAGCCAGGCAGCACTATTGGAATTGTAAAGGCTATAAAAGAGGATGTGCCGTAACATTCTCTGAGGGCTGTTGGACTGAGGCGTTTTGCTAACGCTTACTAAATGCTGAACTTCGCAGTTTGACGATCATTAGCAAACAGAAAGCATTTTGCAATAATAGGCGCTACGCATTTTAAGAGATTTATGGAGTGAATAGCTGTAATTAATTGTTTTCCAACAAAAAAGGCTCTTGCTGCTCTGGCATTACCATGTTAAATCCCAGGCTCTTTAACAAGTAGCACAGAGAAAGAAAACCTCAGAGTATTTGAACAGAGAAGGACAGAATATCTCAGCCTCCCACAGTCTCATTATAGTATTTTCAATATATTGATTATTATATACTGTAATAATAATATCAATTATATTGTAAAACACAGGCACATATTAGAGTTAATAATGGCAAAACTAATGTTCAATTATTTTTATAGCAATAATCAAAAATGACTTACATTTTTTTTATATATATATATCATCTTTGTATATTTCATTAGAATTATTGCAATTATATCTTGTAAGCCATTAAAGACGGTGTATTCTGGAAAAGTTTCGTACCACTTGGTTTTGATTGTGGTCCTGAAAAATCTCAGTTTCAAGGGCTATCTAGCCATTTCCCTTAGCCCTACGCCTTCAAGCTAAAGAAAATTGGGACAACCCTACCCTTTCACGCGAACAAGGGGTAGGGGTAATGGGAAGGGCTAAGGGGGAGAATTGGGATTGGGCCTTAGTATACATTTAGTTTTAGTTTCCAAAATGAATCATCTTAACAAGTTTACAATGATAATAAAGCTTGTTTACAAGTTTTTAATGATTAATCAAGCAATTATAACGGTTGGTTTCGTTATTTCATCTTCATTTACAAGTAGTAGTGTCACGGAACAGAATGAAGAACAAAAAATGTAATTCAATAGAAATTATTCTTTCAAGAAAAGGCAAAATAAGGCAGTCTCTCGTTCAGCAAAGCGCACAGAGCTGGGTCTTCAAAAGAACTCAAAAAGCCACCATGTAGGCTGAGAGAGAGGGAGAGAAAGGAGGTTGGCTGGATCCGTCTGCCCACCACTGCGATGCGGAGAATGTCAGACTCCCAGGTGCTGATGGTCTGAGCACAGTCACAAATGAGAGCACTTACGGGGTGTAACAACAGACGAGACAGGACTGGACAAGACTGGACAGAAAGATGCGGATTAGTTCAGAGGTAGATGTACTGAGGACAATGCACAGAACAACAATAATCTGACAACAGAAGGAGTGAAAGGGGAAAAGATATAGGAACGCCAATAAGGGTAAAGCGAGAACAGGTGACTGGTGATCAGCGCTCGCGCTGATTGAAAGAGCTAACAGCTGAGAGCAGGACACAGAGAGAGGAAACACTTAATGATCAAACCAGGTTCATGACAGTACCCCTCCCCCGAGGAGCGCCTCCTGGCGCTCCCCGGGAAGACTGGCACGAGCGAGAGAAGTCATCGATGAGCGAGCGGTCCAGGATATCCCGGGCTGGAACCCAGCTTCTCTCCTCAGGGCCATAGCCCTCCCAATCGATCAGGTACTGGAAACCGCGTCCGCGGCGACGGGAGGCTAGAATTCTCTTAACCTTAAAGGCAGGAATGTCGTCAATAAGAATGGGGGCGGAGGTGGCGGGTGGGTGGTTAGGAGCGCGGATGACAGGTTTAATGCACGAGACGTGGAATACAGGATGGATACGATGAAGCGAATGAGGTAAGCGGAGTTGTACCGCAACGGGATTAATGACCTTAATAATAGTAAAAGGGCCAATGAATTTGGGAGCTAGTTTACGAGATTGAGACTGGAGGGGTAAGTGGCGGGTGGATAACCAGACCTTCTGACCGCAAATGTATCTAGGAGCCTTAGTACGACGACGGTCAGCGCTGTGACGAGTGATCTCGCGAAATTTAAGTAACGTGGAGCGTACTGCTCTCCAAGTGTTGCAACAGCGCTTAATATAGGCCTGGACAGATGGAACAGACGCTTCATCCTCCTGGGATGAAAACAGCGGGGGTTGGTAACCTAGACAACAGTGGAAAGGGGAAAGCCCTGTCGATGACGTAGGACTGGAGTTATACGCGTATTCAGCCCACCCCAATTGTTCGCTCCAAGAGGAGGGATTACGTGCTGCTAGGGTGCGGAGAAGACGGCCGAGAATTTGATTAACGCGCTCCGCTTGCCCATTCGTTTGTGGATGAAAGCCTGATGACAGACTGGCAGTAGCCCCTATCTGTCGGCAGAATTCCTTCCAAAAACGAGAGGTGAATTGCGGGCCTCTGTCAGAGACGACGTCTGCAGGAAGTCCGTGGATCTTAAGGACATGATTAAAAACGAGTAGGGCAGTCTCCTTAGCGGAGGGGAGTTTGGAGACAGGAATGAAGTGCGCAGACTTCGAAAAGCGGTCAATAACGGTGAGGATAACGGTGTTACCCGCGGAGGGTGGTAAGCCCGTGACGAAATCTAAGGCGATGTGTGACCATGGGCGGGAGGGAATGGGTAACGGTCTAAGCAGCCCCGCGGGAGGAGAGTTACTAGACTTAGATTGGGCACAAACTGGGCACGACAAGACGTGAGCGCGGGTATCTCGTGCCATAGAAGGCCACCAAAACCGTTGACGAATTGCGGTTAGGGTGCCTCTTACCCCCGGATGAGCTACCAATTTGGAGGAGTGTGCCCAGTGGAGTACTGCTGGACGCGCTGATCTTGGAACGAACAACTTATTGTCTGGGCACCCCTTGGGAACAGTTACCCGAGCGAGAGCTTGTTTAACCGTACGTTCGATTCCCCAGACTAAGGCTCCGATTACGCAGCCCTTCGGTAGAATAGATTCCGCGATCGAGGGATCTTCGGAGGGGTTAAACTGGCGCGATAAAGCGTCCGGCTTGACGTTCTTAGAGCCTGGACGATATGAGATAGTGAAGTCAAATCGTCCAAAGAATAACGCCCACCGCGCTTGTCGGGCATTAAGTCTCTTAGCCGTACGGATGTAGGTCAGGTTGCGATGATCTGTCCAGACCTCAAATGGCACTGTAGCCCCCTCTAGCCAGTGACGCCACTCGCCCAATGCCAGTCGAATGGCTAAAAGTTCTCGATTACCTACGTCATAGTTACGTTCGGCGGGCGAGAGCTTATGAGAAAAAAAGGCGCAAGGATGAATCTTGTCATCACTGATTGAACGCTGTGAGAGGACCGCTCCTACGCCAGAGCTAGAGGCGTCCACCTCCACGATAAACTGACGGGAGGGATCCGGAGTGATGAGGATGGGTGCGGACGAAAATAATTGTTTTAGTCTTTCAAATGCGGCTTGAGCTGTGGATGACCACACAAAACATGACTTTGTGGAGGTTAGTGCAGTAAGCGGCGCGACAATTTGACTAAAATTCTTAATAAACCGTCGATAGAAATTCGCAAACCCCAGAAATCTCTGAAGTGCAGTGCGTGTCTCAGGGACGGGCCATTCCGCGACGGCTTGCACCTTAGCTGCATCCATGCAAATTCCATCAGCTGAAACGATATAACCAAGAAAAGGGACAGTGTCAGCATGGAAAATACACTTCTCTGCTTTCACGAAAAGCTTATTCTCTAATAAGCGCTGTAGTACGCGGCGAACGTGATAGATGTGGGTCTCGCGCGAGGGGGAAAAAATCAGTATGTCATCTAAATAGACGAAGACAGAGATATTGAGCATGTCTCTAAGGACGTCATTGACTAGTGCTTGGAAAACGGCTGGAGCGTTTACCAGCCCGAAGGGAAGAACCCGATATTCGAAGTGGCCGAGCGGGGTATTAAAAGCCGTCTTCCACTCGTGTCCGGCCTTGATGCGCACTAAATGATACGCATTACAGAGGTCTAATTTCGTAAAGACTTTAGCCCCCTGTAGGATCTCAAAGGCTGATGACATGAGAGGCAGGGGATAGCGATTCTTAACGGTTATACTGTTAAGCCCTCGATAGTCAATACACGGACGCAGTGAACCATCCTTCTTTTTAACAAAAAAGAAACCAGCACCGGCGGGTGATGTGGAGTGGGTTATCGTACCTGCGGCGAGCGACTCGGAGAGATATTGCTCAAGTGCTTCGCGCTCTGGTTTAGAAAGGGAATACAATCTCCCACGAGGGGGAGTACTACCTGGAACAAGATCGATGCTACAGTCGTAAGGCCGATGGGGAGGAAGAGAAGCAGCCCGGGACCGACTGAAAACCGCTCGCAGATCATGATATTCCTCTGGAACGCCCGACAAATCACCTGGTTCATCCTGAAACACAGAAACAGAGGACACAACAGGAACAGCAGAGACAAGACATTTAACATGACAGGTAAGGCTCCAAGACAAAATGGTCCCATCGGACCAGACGATGTGAGGATTATGTTTGGAAAGCCAGGGATGGCCGAGTATTAATGGAGAAAGTACTGAATCAAATAAATAGAATCTTATTGTCTCTTGATGATTTCCAGAGACGGTGAGACTCACAGGCATGGTGATACGTCGAACCTGGTGCAAGAGGTGTCCATTAAGAGCATACACCGGAGGAGGATTGTCCATTTCGGTAAAGGGAATACCATGACGTAAAGCCCATGCTTCGTCCATAAAGTTTCCTTCAGCTCCTGAATCAACGAACGCCTCACAGGAAAGGGAGGTACTACCGTGGCGCAGGGCTACAGGAAGAGTGGTTCGTCGTGAAGGAGTGGGGGATAAGGAAATAGCGCTCGCCAGAACTCCCCGACTTACTGACGAGCTTGCCCCTTTTACCGGGCATTTGGAGACGAAATGTTCAGCGGCCCCACAGTACATGCAAAGTCTGTTAGTCAAGCGGCGTTGCCGCTCAGCAGCCGTGATGTGAAGACCACCCAACTCCAAAGGTTCCGGAGGAGGAGCGGGCGCAGCAGATGGAGGGGGATGAGGCAGAATCTTGTCTTCAGGAGGACCCCTGGCGCGGCGACGCAGATCCAAACATTTATCCAAACGAATGGCTCTTTCAATAAGAGAATCCAGGCTGGAGGGGAGTTCGTGTGAGAAAAGCTCCTCCTTTAATTCGACGGTGAGGCCATCCAAAAAACGGGCAATAAGAGCAGGTTCGTTCCACTCGCTGGTCGCCGCCAGCGTACGGAACTGAATGGCAAAATCAGCCGCTGACCTTCTACCCTGACGAAGTGCTGCGAGCAGACGTGAGGCTTCTCTTCCCAGAGCAGATCTGTCGAAAACCTTCAGCATCTCCTCTTTAAAGGAGGCGTAAAGAGAACAGCAATCTGACTCAGCTTCCCAAACGGCGGCTCCCCATTCTCTAGCCCGCCCGGTGAGGAGAGAGAGGACAAAAGCGACTCGGGAGCGATCTGTGGCATATGTAGATGGTTGGAGTGAAAAAACAACCTCGCACTGTGTCAAAAAGGACCGACACTCAGTGGGTTGACCCGCATAACGTGGGGGATTGTTTATGCGGGGTTCAGACAAGTATAGGTGATCGGCAATAGACAGGGCCCACGTGCGATATCTATGCAGCTGGTTGGTGAGATCCGTTACCTGCGCTGACAGGCTATCCACGGCGTGTCTGGTGACGGAGAGCTCCTCTTCATGGCGGCCGAGCATTGCCCCCTGGTGCTCGACTGCAAAGCGTATAGAGCCTCTCTCAGCCAGATCCATCTTTGGTCAGATTATTCTGTCACGGAACAGAATGAAGAACAAAAAATGTAATTCAATAGAATTTATTCTTTCAAGAAAAGGCAAAATAAGGCAGTCTCTCGTTCAGCAAAGCGCACAGAGCTGGGTCTTCAAAAGAACTCAAAAAGCCACCATGTAGGCTGAGAGAGAGGGAGAGAAAGGAGGTTGGCTGGATCCGTCTGCCCACCACTGCGATGCGGAGAATGTCAGACTCCCAGGTGCTGATGGTCTGAGCACAGTCACAAATGAGAGCACTTACGGGGTGTAACAACAGACGAGACAGGACTGGACAAGACTGGACAGAAAGATGCGGATTAGTTCAGAGGTAGATGTACTGAGGACAATGCACAGAACAACAATAATCTGACAACAGAAGGAGTGAAAGGGGAAAAGATATAGGAACGCCAATAAGGGTAAAGCGAGAACAGGTGACTGGTGATCAGCGCTCGCGCTGATTGAAAGAGCTAACAGCTGAGAGCAGGACACAGAGAGAGGAAACACTTAATGATCAAACCAGGTTCATGACAAGTAGAGTCTTTAGAGCTACTGTATATTGTATAAATCCTTAAATGATTTTAAAGCGGCAAATAAACCATTTACTGCCTTTTTAGAAAATTCCATAGTATCCAAACTGCGCTGCACAACAATAAATAACTTGCTACACATTTCTTTTTTTTAAACTCTGCCTATTTATCTTCATGAATATTTAGCAAGCTTCAATCCCACTAAAATAAAAAGGTCTAAGGTTAGTTGCACATAATTATGCTTAATTTGTTGTTATTAACATAGTGAATACATACTGTAGACAGTGTTACAAGGACACTGCTGAGAATAATACAAATAATATTATACTGTATGTTTGTATGCAATATATTATTGTTCAAAAGAAGCTTTATTTTATGAGGCTCTGCTGTCTGATATGACATGAAAGAGGAACTAAAGCTCTCATACTGTATGTTACAGTTGAAGTCAGAATTATTAGCCCCCCTGAATTATTAGCCCCCTGTTTATTTTTTTCAGAATTTCTGTTTAACGGAGAGAATATTTTCTCAACAAATTTCTAAACATAATAGTTTTAATAACTCATTTCTAATAACTGATTTATTTTATCTTTGCCATGATGACAGTAAATAATATTTTACTAGATATTTTTCAAGACACTTTTATACAGCTTAAAGTGACATTTGAAGGCTTAACTTAATTAGGTTAACTAGGCAGGTTAGGGTAATTAGGCAAGTTATTGTATAACGATGGTTTGTTCTGTAGACTATCGAATAAAAATATAGCTTAAAGGGGCTAATAATTTTTACCTTAAAATGGTTTTTAAAAAATTAAAAACTGCTTTTATTCTAGCCAAAATAAAACAAATAAGACTTTCTCCAGAAGAAAAAATATTATCAGACATACTGTGAAAATTTCCTTGCTCTGTTAAACATAATTTGGGAGATATTTAAAAAAGAAAAAAAAGTTCAAAGGGGGGGCGAATAATTCTGACTTTAACTGTATATACATTAAAGCAAGCACTTAAAGTTGGCCTGACTGAGCTCTAGATTGTAAACGCAGACTGTGGATTGATTGTGTGGCTCTTATGCGACCAACATATTGTGTGCTAAAGTGCAGCACTGCACAGATTGAGTTTTGGCATGTTGGGCATGATTAAGTTCACAAGCGGTTGATGTGCGAACAAGCACCGAATGCGTGAGGGTGCATTCATTTTCATGTCAAAAACACACAGGGGTTTTTTGGTGGGGGGGCAGCTTCACTCAACAACATGAGCAGACCAAAAAACAAAAAAAAACAAATAATGCACTAAGCTAAAGAATGGCAGGGCTAATATTTTCGGTCTTGTTTGTTTGTTTGTTTGCTTGGGCTGCTCAGTCTTGCTTCTAAAATGACTGATGGTGTCTTGTATTACAGTAATGACTTTGCATGCAGTCTACAGCCGAAGCTTTTCAATTTAAACAAACACCGGAGCTGCTGTGCGTGCGCGCGTGTGTATAATCAGAGCTGGGAATAAGTGTTTAAGGAGGGCGAGAGGAAAGTAATTAAAACGGAGTGTGCTAAAGGAAGCAGAGGGCACTGGCCTGTGACCAAAGACTGTTAACTCAAAAACCTCATAGTAAATAGTGGCAGGATTACTGCAGTTTTACTGGGAGGCATTTGCCTGTCAGGTATGTGTGTGTATGTGCGTGCGCAAGTGTTTGTTTTTGCATGTAAGAGTCAGTAATCAAAGACTAGTCACCAATCAGCTGTGGTTTTCATTCAGATCCCTTAAGCCTCTTTCAAGGAATATGAACTAAGCAGAGTCTAAAATGGCTGCTGCCTCAGATGTGATTAGCAATTGCCCATCGCTCCCCCTCTTTAATCATCCACCCACTTATCTCCTCCTTTTCTGTATTTCCACCACAGCACGTCATTTTATCCATCCGTGCACTTCTGTCACCAGCCTCTCGCTCTCAGAATGAAATGATGAGGCGCGCCATGGGAGGAGAAGAGGCGATCTAACCTGACTTTCTCTCTCTCTCTCTCTGTATCTCAGAAGCACCATCAGTGCTGGAGCGCCATGGACTTGCTGTTGGAAAAGAATAGAGGGCAGGGGGAAATGCTTCCGGAAAAAAACAGTGCTTTAAGACGACACACCGGTGACCTTTTACAGTCAGTTTGGGTCACTGCGGCACACTGCAATTCTCTCTCTCTCTCTTGCTCGCATTGTTCAACTATTCATCATCTGCTATTTCTGCAGTTCCCCCTTGCGCGCAGATGCTCCTTTATACAACTCGCTCTCTACTTCTTACACTTTTCACCTTTGATTTTCTAGTTTTCCTAGCTTTAAGTCTTTCATCCATCTTGCTGCCTGTCAACACACTTTTTCTTTTCTTAGCTCTCCTTCCTGTAGTTGACCTCTGACTCTGTGTTCTTGCACATTAAAACCTACGCTTGCTGTAGGTCAGTGCTGTAAGCAACATGTTGAAGTCCGAACTTGTGGATGACTCTGTGGGAGGAACATTTATTTTGTTTATTTTTTTTGCTCCTGATGCCATTCTATGTCCTTATCCCCATAATTTCCTTTCACTTTGTGTACAGTATATGTGTAGGATTTTGATTAAAATAAATTTAAGCGATTGTTCACCCAAAAGTGAAATCTCTCATCATTTACTCTACATTCACTTGTTCAAGACTGATTTGAGTTTCTTTCTTCTGTTGAAATGCATTTTGAGGCATTTGGAAAAAATGCTGGTTGATGGTACCCAATGACGAAAAAAAAAATACTATGGAAGTCAATGTGTACCATCAACTAGCATTCTTCAAAAAAAACTTACTCATAAAGGTTTCAAACTTTTTAAGCTTGGATGATTGTTCTCTTACTAAAGTTAAAAAAGCTTGGGAATATGAATTGGGACTATGTTTTGAGGAAAATGGTGGCTTGGTGCACTGCAGAGAATACGTTCTAGTACAGTTTGTGCTCGCCTTAGCCTGATACAATTTAAAGTATTTCAATGAATCTAGGGCTGCTTGATTATGGGAAAAATCCTAATCACGATTATTTTGGTCATAATTGTAATCGTGATCATTCAAAACAATATACAGTCAAAATTATTCGTCCTCCTGTGACATTTTTAAAAAAGTAAATATTTCCCAAATGATGTTTAACAGAGCAAGGAATTTTTCATAGTATGTCTGATAATATTTTTTCTTCTGTAGAAAGTCTTATTTGTTTTATTTTGGCTAGAATAAAAGCATGTTTAAATATTTTTTGAACTATTTTAAGGTCAATATTATTAGACCCCTTAAGCAATATCATGATTTTTTTTGATTGTCTGCAGAAGAAACTACTGCTATACAATGACTTGCCTTATTAACCTAATTAAGCCTTTAAATGGAACTTTAAGCTGAATACTAGGATCTTGAAAAATATCTAGTCAAATATGTGCTGTCATCATAGCAAAGATAAAAGAAATCAGTTATTAGAAATGAGTTATTAAATATATTATGTTTAGAAATGGGTTGAAAAAAAATCTTCTTTCCTGTAAACAGAAATTGGGGGGAAAAGGGCCGCTAATAACTCAGGACGGCTAATAGTTCTGACTTTAATTGTATATATACAGTTATTTTCCTTCCAGTAAATAAGGAAAGGGAAATAAATACAATAGCATAAAAATATGAAACAAACTGTGCTTTAAGCATCTTGACTGTAAGAAAAAATCTTTAATTATAGCTACAAAAGTCCTTCAGTCAAGAGCAGTGAGTGATTTTGTCCCTTTGTTGTTTGATTAATAATGATAAAAACAGTCAGCAGCAGGAATATTGCGCACTGTCACTTTAAGAGCAGTATGGTTCTGCTTTATGGTTTCACTTTCACGTGTCTTTTGATTCTCAACTCGTTTGTTTATTACATAAATGAGGGTTAATATGAATAATCTCTAAACACTGCGTTTTGACAGATTTGCATGTATCTGACTATTAAAGTGCTCACATTAAGATGACTTTAGATGTGTGTGCTCTGCTCGTCTCAGAGGCTGAGCCCATACACACAACAGCATGCGATCTGTTTCGTGCTTTTAAAAACATGAACTGGAATGTACATCGATGAATGATGCGCATCCCATGCTGCAAAAGTTACATTACAGTACATGCTTTTAGTCATTTTTACGTGAAACTGAGCTTTGTAGAGCAACAAATGTGTACAACTGCAGTACACATGGAATGGGGCGGTATATGATGCAATAATCGTTTTATTGATTAATGTTTTTTCATAATTGTTAGAAGCCAAAATTAAAATCGAAACTGAATTTCGATTAATTGCACAGCCCTAATAGAATCCATTTACCAAAAACCAGACCATCTCACAAACCATTTTTTTCCCAATATTGATGACAGATGTCATGCACCACAGTGTAATTTAAGTCATATGTTCTTTATGTGCCCTATGTTACAGAATTACTGGATTAATTATTTTACAATTATGTATAAGACGTTGCAGGTAAATGTAGGCCCATGCCCTGATGTAGCCATTTTTGGGGTTCCAAAGATTTGGTCCCAGTTTACTTCTAAACATATATATTTATAATACATATTTTGACCTTCACCTCAATATTAGCTAGGTGTCGTATTCTACTTTACTGGAAATCAAATAAGCCTCAACTACATCCAATTTATTATTATCTTATACTGTTTAATTGTAAATATTTACTTTCAACATTGACAATGTATCTGAACATTTGATAATGATTGTTGAATGACAGCATTCAGTTGGTTGTCATTTTCTGTACACTTTTATTACTCTTGTTTGCATTTTTCTTTTCCCCTTATTATAATATTTTTTTTCCTTTTTTTTTTCTTCTCTTTTGTCAAAAACAACAACAACAACAACAACAACAAAGATAACGATATGTAACAATTTGTACCGAAACAATGTTTGTTTTTTCTCAATAAAAAAAAAAATTGAACATAAAGGTTTCAAACCACATGAGGGAGAGTAAATTGTGAGGCAATTAATTGTTTTGGGTGAAGTATCCCTTTAATATTTTCATTCAGAAAAAGACATTAATCAAACTGGCAGGAAATATATCTATAATGTTACAAATTATATATTATTATATATTCTATATTATATTTTCAAATAAATTCAGATTTTTTAAACATCAAACAATCTTAACAAAACTTTGTATAAAAATTTCCTCTAAAATATTAAAATGTCCCTATTATGCAATTTCAACAGTTTGTAATGTTGTTTTGGATGCCTTCTATAATAAATAAAAACGCATCCAAAGCCTTTTTTTCGAAGATATTTTCTCTCTAAACCCCTCCTTTCACAAAGACTACTCTGCTCTGATTGGTCAGATACTGACCTGCCTGCTCTCTTTTGCTTTCAGGAAAACCAAAAGCCCATCTCCATGTACACACTGTAGGTCAGCAACAACGACATTGTTTTTTTTCCACATCAATTTAAGCCTTAACCAATTATGAATCCCTAGAAGAGCTAGTCCAGTTAAGAACACTTTTCTGTGATATGTTTTCGATTAGTTTGTTATATATTATAAAATGTTATTTTAACGCAATTCTTCTAGCAATTAAGCATGGACAACTGTATGTACATTAGGTTCAGAAAGAAATGAGAGCTTGTAGTAACAATACCATCAAAATTCGCATGATTTGAAGGTGTCAGTTCAAAGCATTTGACTAGGAAATTCAATTCAATTCATCTTTATTTCTATAGTGCTTTTACAATGTAGATTGTGTCAAAGCAGCTTAACATAGAAGTTCTAGTAAAATGAAACTGTCAGTCCAGTTTTCAGAGTTGAAGTTCAGTTTAGTTCAATTCAGTATGGTTTAATTTTCCCTGCTGAAAGTCCAAACACTGAAGAGCAAATCCATTGAAATCACACAATTCTATAGAGACTGTACACAAAGTGGCCAATCAGATGCATTTCGATTCGATTTTGTTGAGTGCACTTTTGCAGATTCAGTTTTGTTCACTTGCCCAGTGATTGAATTAAGAGATTGATTTCACAGCTTCAATCATTAAAACATGAGTTTCTAAGAAAGTCATGCTAGACTAAATGTTTCTCAAAACAGTATCGCTTCATCTCCTGTAAAATGATCAGTGATGTGCATTCTCAGTAAAGTATGCCAGATTGAGGTAGTATAGTGCATCCATAAATGAACAGGTAGATCAAACCCACAATGTTTGTTTGCAATGTTACTTGATTTGTTACTTGGCATTAGGGTTGTCACGATACTGGAACTCGATACCAATCGGTACTGAAATTTTAAAAACATTTTTAAAATGTCAGTACTGATTGGTATCGATTTCCAGTATCCTGACAACCCTACTTGGCATATAACAAAACAAAACTGAATGTTTTGAATGTTCAAACAAATGAATGACTGCAACAAGTGGGAATTCTCTTAATACCCTAGTGTTAAAGACTAAAGAAGAGGAAGTAATGCTTTAATCTACCTTATTGATCCAGGTCTCGAATTCATTTGATGTGGTGGTGAGGAACAAATCTGTGAAAAAAAAGAAAGAAAGACAGACAAAGAGAGGAGGAGATCATTAGTTACTCCACAAAATGACTTCGTGGCTTGCCAAGTGTGATTCTGATTTAAGTAAGCTAGTACTGCTTTAAGTGTGAGAGGCATTATCAACAGGTGAATGTATAGATTCCCGAGACAGAAAAGAGAAACGGTCCGGCGCCATCTTGCTGGCAGCAGCTCCTCATTCAGTCCTGCCACAGAGTATTGCACAGCAAGAGACTTTGTCAGACCTTGATCAAACAAATGGGGAGCCGAGAAATACGGAAACTGCAAGTAGCTTATCACAACAACAGACCTTGGTTAAAAGAATACTGACAAAAGCACAGTTTACCCAAAAAGATCGAATACACACATGAAATCATAACCCATGAGATCAGTGTATTGACATATTAACCACAAACCCAGCTGTGAAACTGAACCTGAGCTCGATATAAGCCGTGCACCTACTCCGGTTTGTGTCTTCGAAATGCGGATAATTTCAGATGTTCGATATATCGATGTTGTTCCCCACATCACCATTATGACTTGTGTGGTTTCATCTGTTGTGTGTGCTTCCCTCAATAACCAGGACACACCACATGTATTATCAAGCATGATTCTCCTGCTAGAGTACGATATGGAGTTATTACACTGATTGGTGTAGACGAGTGGTGTAATTTTCTCTTGCTGTCAATGTGCTTCTTTCCTATTGTGTGGTGATGGCTTCATTTTAGAGGCCTGGATGTTGTTATGGAGATGGAGGAACAGATATGAAACTGCAATTTTTTGTGCTTTTATACACAGGGGTTAATGTTTCAGGTGTTTAAGGGTGAGTGAAGTAAGAGGAGAAACTGATAAATCAGCCATTTTGAAAAACAAAAAAACAATGGTTAAATAAATGAGTCAGTGAATCGCTTATCAAAGGGACAATTTAACCAAAAAAAAAAAAAACACTTAATGGAGCATAAAGTATGAGGTAATTTAAATTAAAATTCATCATGTGATTTTAAACCAGACATGGCCAAACTAGGGCCCGCGGACCAAATTGGCCCATGGTAAACTTTGATTTGGCCCGTCATCCCATCTGAGAAGAATAATGCGGATGGTTTAGAGATTGTCATTTCAAATAAAAATAAAAAAATAAAAAAAATAAAAAAAACTTTTATTTGTTTGTTTTATTATTAAGCTACGAAAAATGATGACTGAAATGAACTGTTTCAGTTTAAATGCTGTAGTTTAGTTTAAAATGTACATACTGTTACCTGACGGATAGAGGACAATGCAGAGAATTTGGTGAGGCAAAGGCAGATTCTGCTTGACTAGTGTATTCAGCATTGAACTCCACTGTGTAATAAATGTGATGTTTATGTTTTATTGCAACAAGTTATCATTTAAAAGTTATACTGCATTAGTTAATATGATTCAAACTGATGTTTTCTAATTATTTTTAAAATATTCTGAAATAAATTAGGAAATTACCCATGGCAGCTTTAATGTAAAGTAGTTTGGTATATATTTATCGGCCCATGGCTCTCAATGATATTTGATTTTTGGCCCTTCATACGAAAAAATTTGGGCACCCCTGTTTTAAACATTTCTTTCTTCTGTGTAATACAAAAGAAGACATTTTGAAGAATGCTGGTTGGTGAGACCCATTAACTTCCTTTGTAGAAAAAAATACTATGGTAGTCAATGGGTTCCAGAAATTATCATTTAATTTAATTTTATGGTTAAACAACTAAATTCATGCTTAGGTCTATTGAACTGGTGATGCTCAAAATGTAACTTCATAAAGATAAAGGCCCAATCCCAATTCTATTTTTGTACCCCTACCCCTACCCCTTCCCCTTGGCCCTTAAAGCTGAGTGTGAAGGGGAAGGGCTTCAAAATTTACCCGTAAGAATTTGGGATCACTTGCTTCATATGCGATCAGACGATCGCGACTGCTGTAGTTATTCCAGTTGTGTTATTTTTGGTATTTATCTTCAGGAAAAAATACAAATTTGTGGCTCTCCTTACTTCCAGGTGCAGCGAAACTGCCGTTGTAGCAGGTGTATTCTGGGAAATTTTCTTACCCCTTGGTTTCGAGTGTGGTCCTGAAAAATCTTCGTTCGAAGGGGTGTATACCCCTTCCCCTTAGCCCTATGCCTTCAAGCTAAAGAGAATTGGGACACCCCTACCCCTTCGGGGGAACGCGCAAAACGAGGGGTAGGGGTAAGGGGAAGGGCTAAGGGGTAGAATTGGGATTGGGCCAAAGTCACACCGACCTTTCACTGGAAATTATTCACCTTGCTTAAATTCGATCAGCGATATAGTCAGTTCAGAAATTTACTTGAGAACTTCTAAATAAACGGGAAAACAACAATTAGATAAATTGCAAAAAATGTTCTGTCCGAGTGGCATCTGAAAGGGATTTGGTTTACCGGTGAGTGAAAGCGGAACAGCCCTCGGCGTGAAATATTGAGCTGAGTGTCCTCCGCTTCGCTTATATGCTCTGGCATAGACTGACCGGTGTGTTGCATCAGGATATTCTGAGAGCGGTTCTGGAGTATATTCCAGTGCACAATCTTTGGTCTCTCTCGCTGTGTTTTGGTGTTGTGTGCCGGTCAGTCTGCGTGGCACCACTTAAAGTAGAGCACACCTTTTGTGTGGAATTTAGTATTAAGCCAGGTAAAATGCTGAAAAACACCATCTCATTTGCCAGGATATTGGTAGAGTAGGATTAGGTGTGGGGTAGGGTTAAGATTAGGATGTGTGTTTGAGAATAGGTAATCAGACAGCGAATTCAGTGAGAGGCTGCATGATTTCTGCATTTTCTGAACAACACTGGCATCAGATTGGATTACACTTTCCCAACTCCAACAATATCTGATCCAGTCATTTTGGCAAGTATCAAATTAATACAGAGAGCATCGGACTGGAGCACCCCTCTAATGTGCAGAATGCTAGCTGTAAAGTTGGTTTAGCACATTGAGCAATTTCTTGCCTGCATGGCATTATATTTCATATAATTATATTTCATATAATTGCCACTTAAACATTCTCTTACAAGCAGTATTCGTATAAAGTGCAGAATTTTAACAATATGATGGCCTTTAATAAAAAAAGCAACAAGCTGCAAAAAAAAAAAAAAAAAAAAAAAAAAAACAATTACTGAAAAAAAATACACTGGGCATACCTGAAGCAAAAAGTATGAAATAAAATACAGATATATTACATGTATACATATAGTTATATTACTTATAGGTTAAACTGCTGTCCATAATTATACCCTATATTGTAGATTTCTTCACATAAAGATGCACATTTCCAGTCTTCTACTTCCCATGTCTGATTTTAATCGACACCTCAGGCATTTATCTGGCACAGAAATGAGGTGCTGAAATCTACATTATGATTCAGTCCAAGTACATAGTGGTCATATTGGTGGTTTTGGGTTTCGGTGGCCAACTGTGAGCAATACAACAATATATACATTTGTAAATTCACAGAGCTTTCTTGTTTAATGTGATACATTCAAACAGGGTTCATACACATTTTTACTACAAAAATTCCATGACTTTTCCAGGACTTTCAAGTCAATTTTTATGACCTAATGTTTCATGTAATGTCTACAGATACGAAAAAAAACTATGCACGTTTAAATTTATTACAGCATATCAAAAAACATGCAAAAATCTCTTTAGTTTCAATTTATTTTTATATCTATGTAAAATAGATAATGCTTACACAGCATTAATAATGTTAGACCATGTTTTTGGCCAAGAAAAGAAATGTAAAAACAACTAACCTCCATTCCAGTATACAGATATTTGTCAAACTAATTTTAGATAATGTTGATAGTTTGTTAAAATAGTAATAGTAGGTAAAACTACTTCTATTGCAAAGCTGCGATCATGCTGCACTTTTTGCTCCATAGACTTCCATTCATAGGCATGCGAATGCGGCAGACCAGAAACGCAAGCACGTGCGACAAGTTTCGCATTTCAATCACTGCATTCGAAAGTTCAAGCTTGGTGAATTCTTACCTGCGAAATCACATCAGTTAGACCAATAGAAGATACTTTAAAATAAGAAATTTCAAATATGGAGAAAATATGGAGCTCACTTTTATTAATGTATATTCATATTTTTTAACCCCGCCCCTTTTCGCAGCGTCATACGACAGAATTCGCAAGCACAAACTCTAGTGTGAGCGCAGCTTAAGTCGCTTTGGGCAAAAACATCGGCAAAATGACTAAATGTAAATGTGATTTCCATAACTTTTCCAAAACTTTGTGGGTTTTTCTGTTTTTCCCAAACTTTTCCAGGCATGGAAAATGCCATGTAAAAATTCCATGACTTTTTCTGGTTTTCCATGACCGTATGAACCCTGTTCAAAACAAGAGATGTAATGAAAATGTGTTTGAGAAATTGCATCAATTCTAACATTTTCAAAACCATCTTTATTCTCTCTTGAATCGATTCGGAGTAAATTTTTTTAACAGCATATGGCGCTGTAAGCTTTACACACTGTACTCTGCTTGCATCCTTTCTTACAAATAACACCTCAACCTAATATAATCACTGATAAATGTTGAAAAGTTTTGCGAACTAAAAGACTGCTTATGGTGAGCTGTGTTTACATTAATCATGTGACATATTAACCAACTTACACGACTCATGAGCATTTGAGTGTACAATTAAAAACTAGCCTAGATTGCTATCTACTGTTAAAAACTAAACTCAGAATCAGAAAATAGCCATGCATTTTGAAAATCCTAGAATCAATGCAGAATTGATTTGTTGAATGATTTTGCACTACAACTTTACTAAAATCTGAGGCAATTTCTACCCAGTGCTTTTCTTTTGTTGAATCCTGATTAAATGCTTATTATTACCAGATTTTCTAGGTCTAGACTATATTTCTCGCAAAATCACTCTGGACGCCTCGCACCCAGCACACTACCTGTTTGAACTGTTACCGTCTGGTCGCCGCTACAGAGCACCAAGCACAAAAACAGCCAGACACAGGAAAACTTTCCTTCCTCAGGCCATCTACCTCATGAACAGTTAAATATTCCCCTACTGTGCAATAAACATGCAATACTTTCTCATACGCACTTGTACACAGCACCTTATAACAATATACAATGCAATACTTTCTCCATTCGCATTGGTACACAGCACCTTATAACCTGTATATTTACAACAAATCTGTACGTACAATTCAACATCCAGATCTTTTTGACTAACTGCATCTCTGTTTAATGTTTATCGCCTTTTTTTCTTTTCTCATATTTAATTTTGTGTTGTCACTCATCACTTTATGTACACTGGAAGCTTCTGTAGCCAAAACAAATTCCTTGTGTGTGTGAAGCACACTTGGCAATAAAACTGATTCTGATTCTGATATATTTATTCTCTAATTGGAAAGAAGGGTATAATAGCCGTAAATCTGCATAAAACTCCAGTAGTGCAAGCCTGGCTTAAACTGTGACAGAATTGTAAATTTAAGGTGAATATCTCTTTAAGGGCTGAGTCTGTGGGAGAGTTTTAAAGCCAGTGTCATGAGGTGGGCTGAGACAGATGTTTGAAGCGATTAGGGCATCTGCGCTAGTGCTGACCTTTGAGGAGAAATAAAGAGCAGATACTGAACTCAAGAGCGTGTGCTCTGGCTGTAAACCTTTGTCCTCTGCCTCTCATTTTGTCCTTTTCCTTGTCCTCTCGAAAAAAAAAAATCTTTTCCTCTCCCTATCTCGCTCCTCCAGGTCTCACAAATCCCATCTCTTCTATCTCTTCTCTCTCTCTGTTTCTTGGTGAAGTGCTGTTCCCTGTGGGAGTGAAGTGCTCGCTGGCAGTGGCTGATGAGGTGCGGAATAAACAGCTTCATTAATCAGACTTAGAGCAGTGCCACTGGTACAGTTGGCTGATTACACCCAGGTCTGGGGCCTCACATGTGCACACGCACACACATACACACACACACACACATACAGGTGCGCACACACTCTCTTCACTGTGTACGCTGTCATACACCTCTAGACAGACCGTTTCCCTCAAAGATTTTTTGCTGATGTGTAAAAATAGCAACTTTCATTCCAAGCGTTTACTTACAAAGGAAAGAGCTTCTAACACATTCAGCAGTTTGACAAGTGAAATGCTAGCATGACCCTGAAAAAATGTTCCTCTTCCAGGCTGCCATTTTTGAATTACAATTTTCAGGCTGTGTTTGGTGCTCATTTATCTACAGCAGATCTTGGATTGGATGAGTTTTGCTTTGAATGCATAGTTACAATGGACCCTTTTCACAAGACTATTATGGCGGATTTAATGGTCATCCTAATCTTAAATCCTTGAAAGTTTTATATATTTAGATTTTTTTCAAATGTAGTAACATTTATATGTATTTATGTACAGTATGTATCATATCATCTTTGCATCAAATTACTAAAAAAGAAATACAGTTTATGCGAGGTGTTTCTAATATAGCGTCCATTGGGCTGAGAGTAATGGCCCGTTTCCACTGAGAGGTATACTACGGGTCGGTACGGGTTACCTTTATCAACCTTGCATTTCCACTGCCAAAAGGGTACCCTTTTGGTGGGCGTGGTGTACGACAGAGAGTTTCAGATGACGTCATTTTTACTCGAGGAAATGTCAAAGTAAAGCTGTTCGGGTTGTTCACATATCATATGAGAAGCACTTCTCACAACACAGATGCTTTTTTACACATAAATACTTGTGTATAAATGTTCATTACTAACCTTTCTATGAGCATGATTTGATTTTAACTGCAGATCAATGAATGCAAAATAGCCTACTGTAACGTCTGCAATTATATAAAATAAATAAATAAATGCAACATATATGAACACATACAGACCCTTACAGGCTCTGATATGTTACCAATTACAGAAAAACTACACACAGCATACATTAAGTCCTTATTTGGGTTCAAAAACTTTAGTCCTTATTTGGGTTCATCTGTATCTTTAATCTTCACCAGCACATGTAACCTCTTGTTAGAAAGTAATTCGGTCATTCCGAGTTCATAATAGTCCAAAAGATGATGATAACAGTTAAACATGGCAGTTTGTTCATGTTTTAGGTATCAGAAAGCATAATTTGCTGCTGCTTTTTCCAGCTTCTCCTTTGTTTCTTTGCACTTCACTCTTGCGTTTGTCCGTTTCTGAAAGGATCAGATATCAGAGCGCTTCAATGATCACACGTACGTTATTAATATGAGCTCAAGAAGTTCATTATTTTAAATATAGACACACAGCGAGCTCTCCGGAGAAAGTGAAACCGCTCGCACTTTTAGACGGGCTCGTAAAACAACAGGACACAGCAGATTTTGTTTTTCTTGGTTTTGTGGCTGTTCATCAAGACGACGTCAAGGTTTGTTTGAGCTCGGGTCGATCATGGTTTATTATGTAAATATTATTACGGTGTAATGTCTCGGCTGTGTTTTTAGAAATAGTGCTTCCTTTGTTTTCATTCTCCTGCTTCTGCGAGTGACATATCTCTGTAAACCAATAGCGTTTAGCTGCGCGTCTTGCTCTGCCTTTTGGTACCCTTTTTTCGTGCTAGGTACCCTTTGCAAAAAGTGACCAAAAAGTGGTTCGGTACAATTCACTTTTAGGTACCCTTTGATAGTGGAAACGGCCATAAAAGCGTACCGAACCGTACCATACCACTCAGTGGAAATGGGCCATAAATTTGATGTTATTCTCTCCACTGTAAAAAATGCAGGGTTCCACACAATTCATTCATGTTGTCCCAACACAAATTGATTAAGCTCACTTAACACTTTTAACAAACTTATGTGGATTGAACATAAAAAAATTAAGTTGTTCCAATGAAATCTCAAGAATTGTGTTGTTTGAACAAGTAAAAAAAATATTTTTTTTTTGAGTGTGGCAACCGTCATCAGTCTCACAATTTTTTTTTGTTTTTTTTGGAAAGTCTTGATAAATCTATCATGGAGCTTTTATTTTATTATTTCAGCAAATGTATTATTTATAAAAATGATAAAATTATTTGTTGTACACTCCGATTCACTGTGCATTTTACCAAACCCGCCTTCCGCTACTGAGGCTCTATTTACACTAACACGTTTTATTTTTAAAAAGTGCGTTTTAGAATGAAAACGATCCACGTCCACATTGGCGTTTCTGAACAGCTCTCTGTCCACACTATACCTCTGGCATGCACTGCAACTATGCACACATCTGAGCTCCAGGCAGTCAGCGGGTGCTTTGAGCACAGCTCCCCGAGTGAGAGCAGCGCAGGTCGGACCGTTCATCAAGGATCTTCCGCTGGATTTCATCTCACTATAGTTGTTAAACGTGATATTCAATTAATCTTGTCTCTATCTAATGACTCTTTGTTCTTTTGAATCGATTACTTGTTTTCAGGTGTTTTGGCTGAGCGCAAAGATAAGTTAATTTATTATTCTATGTAACCATGTACAATGATTCTGCATATTTGACTGATTGCTTGCCTTTATTTCCTATATTGTACAAACTTATTGTACGTTATACTTTTATAATGGTCATTATTGATTATTAAAACTGATATTCAACAAAAGAGAGGGTATGTTTCGTATTTTTCAATGAAAATGAAAGGAGGCAGTTATGTTATAGGCTCTGCTTTGTTATAAACATGAAGATGACGGTCATATAAATATGTAGCTACATGATGCCTCAACATTTTTAGTGTCTGTTAAGTTAAAATCAAAATGAAAATAGGCAGTTCCTTATATCATGTTTTCATTTTATTGTTAAGATAGTGAAACAATGTAGCCAGGGTGCGAATGACGTTATAAAGTACACTGTTTTTACCTGACGTGTCCTCGGGAGTTTGTTTTCAAATAAAACTTGTGACGTCTGAACTTAGAAGGAAAGGATGCAATACTGAACTTTCTGTAGGCTACTTAATATTGAGGAAAAAGCCCCAATCAGATAGGTGAATGTCTGCAGCCCTGCCTCCGTTTTCAGATGTCTCCGTTTTCCCCCATCCACACTGAAATGGAGCAGCAGCATTTTAAAATAAAATTTTCAAAAAGCTCTATTTTCAGGGTTGGAGAACTCCGGGGTATTGTGGACAGAAGGCAGAATAGTATCAATATGGGTTCTATAGGTTCTTCTTAGTTATTTTTGCATCACCTTACAATCACTGGCATTCATACAAATCAATTTAGTACATCATTTTAGTTAAATGCAATAAATCGTATCTTTTTACTAACTATAACTAAACAGTCTGCGATGGCACTTAACAGGTGTGCCGGATAAAAGGTAAAGCAAACACATGTACTGCATTACTTCTATTACTGCTACAAACTGAAAGAGTTCTTTTATACAGTATATATTAATAATGACAGTGCTAGACATACTGAATGTGCACACTGAAAAGGCTGAGACACTCTCAATAAATCTTTCAGAAACTACTTTACTATCACTGAATCTTTTCTAAAACGTCAATTCAAGTTTTTAAAATGAGTTTCTTTTTTTGTTCAACGCCGGTTTCAGCTAATTTAAATTGGTTTCTTGTAGAAAAGTTAACAAGAAAGATGGCCTCATGTGGCATGGCCATGGACCCCCTGCTTGGTGTTCTACGTCTGATGTATGTTTTTTTCCAAGAATTGCTGGAGCTGCTAAAACAGACAGCTCCAAATTTGACTGATTGGTTGCTGTGCCGTTCCACCTAAAAAGCTGAGGTTTTGTTTACAAGGCAGCGAGCTGCTACATCGGACACTTCCAAGGAAGATTTGACATTGTTTGTAAGGTCTGTAGCATCAAATCTTTGAAACATATTCAAGGGATTTTGCTTGTGGCAATCTGAGCAGCAAGTAAACAAAATATTCTGCAACACAAAACATTCAGAAGCATAACTCTGGAACAATTGCCACCACATATTCGTAAACTAATTTGTGCAGATTGAGTTTAATGTAATTAAATCAAACATCCATTGGCCGTTTTAAAGAGTTAATTTAGCTTAGCTTTTTGAAAATAGCAGCAATGATGAAGCAGACACGGGTGGGTAGGAAAGTTTTGGAAACCACAGGGATCGCTCTGGTCATTTGATAGAAACGCTCCATTAGCTGTTGAACATTCATGTTGTGTTTATGTGACTCCATCATTATGGCCAATCTGCACAGAATCAGCAGAATCATCCGTCCTTCCAGACACAAACGTTTAATCAGAAGCGCTGGAGAATATAACAGGGAGCGACAGAGAGTAATGCGACTCTCAGACAATTAATCAAATTAATTTGATTATACATGTAGCAGTGATGTTCTAAAACATGCCTTGATTAGCACTCTGATTCATTTCATGCTCCGGTTTCTTTCACGCACAGCACGCAGGGCTCTCGGTTGCTATGCGATCTCACTTATCCAGAATGCCCTGGAAACACATATGGCATCTTGTACATATTACTTGATTGTTGTTTTTCTTTTAACATCACCCATTCGGCACAGTAGCTCCATTAAGGCATTAATATTTGAAGAGGCCTGTCAGAATTAAATAATTGAAGAGCGACTTTAGATTATGTGTCATAAAGGGAGGATAGTAAGACAGAGGGGAAGGAAATATACACACATTTTACAGTACATGAAGTGGATACAAGAAGATTACACAGCACACACGGGCCATTTAGAGAAATGGTTTCTATTTAAATTTGCAGTTAAAGTATAAATTAAAATGCAAAGCCAAAGTATTAATAGCAGAAGTGAATGAATATATATATTATAGTTTAAACATCATTGTCCATTCTGCTTGGCAAAGAAAGGAAATTTGTCTGTAACACTGGTAATATACATACAGCTATACAACATTTACATAATAGCAACACTCATCAAGACAACCACATGAATTAAAAACATATTAGCCCCATACATATTACTGCAGATCATTCTTAACAACCGTACCATGTACATTAAACAGTGATCTGATTTAATACAACAACTGCAATCGGCATTAATGACTTTTTATAAGATTTTCTTCAGGCTTTAGGAATTTTAAGCCTGCGTTCTGATGGTAACATTTCAAAAGCTGAGTGAAGGGGATGTGTATTATCTTTAAAAATCACAATTGCTGTTTTTTCCATAAAGGAGTCAAATAAAATATGAAGCAAATGTTGTTTGTAACCAGTTATTTTATTTGCCTGATTGATAATTTGCAATAATTTCTTCTCCTGTTTAAGTGTTGTGTTACCAAACCATGAAACAATAATATATGTGAGACCACTCTCTATTAATGATCTATATGCCATGTTTAAAGTCTGTGTACTAACATTAAAACTTCTCAACTTGTAAAGGAGACTGAGACGCTGACTTGTCTTCTTATAAACAGTCTCTACATTACTATCAAAATTCAGTTTATGTCAATAATTGTGCCTAAATACATATATTTTTTCCATTTATATTGACTGATTTACTTCTACTCTTGTTTGACTTCCCAAACATAGCTCTTTTGTTTTTTCAATAATGAACTTTTGCCAAACCAATCTGTTATACTATTAATATATTTAAAATATAAGGAGTTATAATAAATAAATATAATAGCAGACACTCACTCGCTATACCGACGTCAACAATGACTGAATCTCTGACAGATTCTCCACAATATAGTTGTAAATGTTGGTGAATTGGAGTTCTGGCAGGACCCTGATGGTTTTTATTGACTAAAATACTGCTTTTTAAATACTGAAATACTGGAAGGTGCTGTATATGGATCCTTAGTGCCCAAAATATACAGTTTGTGTTCATGTCTCTGTTTTTGTTCTGTTGAAATGTGATCCAAATATTCACAGCTTCGGACCCTTCAGACCCTGTGTCCATTGCAATGGACATCACATATCAGCTCATGTTTTTAGTGGTTCCTGAGCATTTCATCTAATTTAAAGCCTGCAGTCCATGAGAGTGGACGATTTTCATCCAATTAAATGGCGGTAAGGCTCGTCATGTAATTTGAAAAAAAATCCACTACACTGAAAAGCAGCATGGCATCACATTACTCCAGACACAGACGTAAGCCACATTTACGTATTTTTTTTTTTTCTTTTCAGATTTATTGATATGTTTGCCAATATTTAATAGATTGTATGTTTAAAAAAAAAAAAAAAAAAAAAAGATTGCACATACTAATTAAATTGTACATTTTTTTGTAACATTGGAAGCTTTATATATATATATATATATATATATATATATATATATATATATATATATATATATATATATATATATATATATATATATATATATATATATATATATATATTTAAATATTTAGATATTATCTTAATGTTTGTTCATTCATTCATTTTCTTTTTGGCTTAGTCCCTTTATTAATCCGGGGTCGCCACAGCAGAATGAACCGCCAACCCATTCAGCACGTTTTACGCAGCTGCAACCCTTCTCTGGGAAACATCCATACACACTCATTCACACTCATACACTACGGACAATTTAGCCTACCCAATTCACCTGTACCGCATGTCTTTGGACTGTGAGGGAAACCGGAGCACCCGGAGGAAACCCACGCGAATACGGGGAGAACATGCAAACTCCACACAGAAACGCCAACTGACCCAGCCGAGGCTCGAACCAGCGACCTTCTTGCTGTGAGGCGACAGCACTACCTACTGCGCCACCGCGTCGCCCATATCTTAATGTTTGTGATTTTGAAAATGAATTTCAAGATTATACCAGCAATCGCAAATTTTTTTTTGTATTTTATGTTGGTATAATGTTTGGGAAGTACAACTGTTCTGACCTGATGCCCATTGAAAAAATATATATATACCTAAAGGGTACTGAATTTTTATTTTTATAATTTGGTCTCTTTTATAGGAGCCTCAAAAACTGTGAAGACATACTTTTACACTTTTCAGAAAACTGAAACATACAGTCATTCGGGTCTGAAGGGGTTTTAAACAGAAGGAAATCTGCCATTATGGCCCTTTGTTTTGCCCTCCAGTTCTACACACAGGTCACATGACTGATACTATCAATACACAAGACATGATAGTAACAATGTTACAACACATTTAAATATGTTTTTTTTTTTTTTTTTTTTTTTTGAGTATGAAACGAATGTCTCATTTTGAGTAGAACATAAACTTCAGATGTCAGCAGGCTACAACACTTTACAATAAAAGCAGTGATAAATCAGTGTAACTGGAAAACAGTGCAAAATTCAATAAGGTATTGATTTAATTTTATTACTTTGATATTTACACAAATATTAATTGTAAACAAACAATTACAAATAAACTAAAAGTAAATATGTTTGAAGCCTTTATATAGTTCTGTTGTGTCACTTTATGTTTGTTCCGTTAACAGTCATTTTCTTCCTCTCAAAGGAATTCCTCCGCAACATTTAGCAATCTAAATCATCATTCAGAGTTATTAAAGTCTACATTAAAGCAATTCTAAGTCATTCTTTAAATGCATCATGTGTACTCAAAGCCTGTCAATCAGCACGAGAGCATAACCATTAGGCTGAATGAAGTAAATATATGCATAGTCAAGCCACCCAATGTATGTTTGTTCAACCACTGACCCTAACCAATAAAAAACACCTCTTTTTTTGTGCATGAACCACAAAACACTTTGCATAAAGAAACAGGCTATATATAAAGCATGTCTTACAAGCTAAAAAAAATAATAACGTGGTGCTAAAATTGCTGTTCCTCTACTTTCTGGAACACACAAAGCCAGCATTTTGTCGCCGGAAGGGAAAATGAACAGCTCCCATTTATCTTCCACCATCACATGTGGAACAACACAGAGCAATAGGAGCGATGACAATAGCATTGCTGACAACGATTACGTAAGATCTCAAACATTCACAGAGTATAAAACCCCTCAGAAACAATTACAAGAAGACCTGCTGTTTTTAATGCATAAACTAGCTAACTTACATTGTGAATTTGAGATACCAAGAGACACAGCAGGGCTTGTGCAGTTGGGAGGCATGTTTTTTTTTTTTAGTAAGGGAAACAGTTTTCCATTATATCTAATGACAGCATTTAAGGGGGTACACAGTATGAAGCACAGCAGTTGCCCACACGCTTTCAGTTGAGAAATGTTGGAGAATCACTCTACTTTCTAACTGCTTTTCCTGAGGCATTATGGGTAACAGCAGAAGCGCACGCAGAAATGGGCTTTCTGGAAAGAAGAGACAGGCGAGCAGAGATGCAAAGAGCATCTGTCTCCCGAACTCCTTCAACTGCCGCTGCCCTGCTTTTCCAGCAGCCTCTTGTTCAGAGCAAAGCGAAGGAAGAAGAGAGAGCAAAGCGAACGTGTTCAGCAGGCAAGCGTGTGACAACAAGACGGGATAGAAAAGAAAGGAGGAAATGAGCGATAGAGAGATCAATAAAATCTGCTGCGTTCCTCTGAGACCGCGTTCGCACAACATTATGTTGTTTTGTAAGTTATGAAACTGATAAGCACACCAAAACAACAAATCTAGCACTGCCGCATCACGCAGAAGACTTTCACTGGAGCGAACTCACAAACAACTGCTCAATGCATTCATTCTGTTATTAGGACTGATGGAATCAAGCCGATTTCTACTACGGTATTGTGTGCAGCTAGAGGTACTTGAAGACAAACTCTAACACAGATTTACATTCACATTATTTTTACTTCCAGGAAAGTTTTGTGAGACATGAAGTATTGTGAAGAGAACATTTTTAAGGATTGTTTCCCCAAAAAAGTCAAAGAAAATCCTCTTTATAATCAATACTTATAATATACTGTATAATTTACTAACTACTGTAAAGTACAAAACAACTATGTTTTCTATTTCTGCAATGCCACCGCTGAAAAAACAGTATAAACAGCTATGGCAATGATCACCTCACATGCTAGTTATGTGCTTTATTCAGTGTTATTTCATGGGGCCCTATTTTAACGATCTAGGTGCAAAGTCTAAAGCGCACGGCGCAAAAGCATTAATGGCGTGTCAGAATCCACTTTTGCTATTTTAAGGATGGAAAATTACACTCTGCGTCATGGCGCATGGTCTAACAGGGTTGAGCTTATTCTCTTAATGAGTTATAGGTGTGTTTTGAGAATAAACCAATCAGAGTCTCATCTCCCATTCCCTTGAAGAGTCAGTTGCATCACCCCATAGCGCATTTGCTATTTACATGGCGGACTTTGTAAGTGGAAAAACTGAACGCTTCACTAGTGAGAAAACAGTTAAACAGACCATCTGCAGTATGAGAATGAGAGAACGAGCCTCCTCATTCTTTACTTTCACTTTCACTCTCATGGATAAGGAAACGTGTTGTGAGCACAGACATCCATTAGCCCACATGTGTCAAAGCCAGTTCCTGGAGGGCCAGAGCTCTGCACAGTTTAGTTCCAACCTTAATTAAACACACCTGATCAAACTAATTGAGTCCTTCAGACTTGTTTGAAACCTGCAGGTAAGTGTGTTGAAGCAGGGTTGGAACTAAACTGTGCAGGGCTGCGGCCCTTGAGGAACTGGCTTTGACACCAGTGCATTAGCCTATACATATTTAATTTTGTTTGTTATGCGCAAAGATTTGTTTCAAAACTATTTCTAAATTGTGTTCTAATTTCCAGCAAACGAATAAATGAACAATAATAACAAAGTGTGGTCAAAAAGTTATATCCAAATACACATGCTATCCCCCATATGGTCTAAAACCGGACAGGAGCAAATCTAAGCTTGTTTTTAATAAAACAAATATAAATATGCATATAATAAATAATACTGCTAATAATAATAACATTATACAAAAGTAATTTGTCACACATATTTGGCGCACATATGAGCGCAAATGCATTTGCTATTTAAACAGAGTGGTGCAAAACGTCAAATTGACTCTTGCGTCGAGCTGAAACTAGCAAACAACAATTGCGTCGCGCCTTGCGCCGCATTGCGCCGGGTGTATAATAGGGCCCATGGCTGTCTGGAATACTTGATTTTGATTGAAGGTATATATGTTATTCCAACACAATCTCACGGCAAATTCGTAACGATTTGATTAACGATTTGTTTATGACGGTTGGGTTGAGGGGTGGGGTTGGTGCCACGCCTCCTTTTTAAAATTGTACATTTTCGTACGACTGAACTACATTGACACTACATTGACAAAACATAAAATAGTTAAGTTTCCTTGTGAGTTCAGGCTGGTTACTTCCAGATATTAACCGATAAATAACGCAGACTCATCTGGGAACTTCAAAACACCTTGACTGTCAATGAATACAATTAGATCCATATGCTTACTTTTTTGACTGTTTGGTGCCATCTTGTAAATGAATAATGCATAGCTTATATACAGTGTTGGGCAAACGACTTGAAAAATGCAGTGAGCTAAGCTATTAGCTATTCTACTTAAAATGTAGACTACACTAAAAGCTACCCTCTGGGAAATGTAGAAAGCTAAGCTAAAAGATACTTGACAAAAATAGCTTAGCTACATCTATGCTATTTTTGCAATTTTCATTTTTATATCGAAACAACTTAAATCCATGTCAATCATATCTTAGTGATCAATAAAACTGTTCAGTTTAATTATTTACTGCAATTATTATGCTGTACCAAACAAATTATATAAAAGCAAAAACAAAAAATCCAATAAAACCAGGTGTTACACATTTAAAAAACCATAGTAATTTACAGTAAAGGGAAATATTTAGGAATAAGCAAATATACATTTATATATTTACAACTCTTCATTAATGAATTACACTACATAATGTAGTATCATTAGTAACTATCATGAACTAATAGTAATTACTATAGTATACTTTAGCTTTTACTTTATTTTTATATATAATAAAGTACCACAACAATTTGAGAACTTCACTATTGTGTAGTTCAAAAACATTATAGTACTTACTATAAATCTATATTCTCGAAGTTTGGTCACAAGGAATCCTGCTTCAGAAATAACTCCTCTCTCAGTCATCTTTCCATCAAGCAAATTTCTCATGTTAACCTTTGGCGAAGTCACCGACCAGAGCGAGATGTGGCAGTAATGCATCAAAAAGTTTATTGTTGACCACAGCTCAGTGAATGTCGGTGCCATCATTTATTGATCTGCAATCTGTAAATGTAGCTTATGTGGACACTACTGACTTGACTAAAATAAAAGCTTCGCTACTGAAAAGCTATATGATTTAGAAAGTCACGACGCTACCGCCACGCTACTGAGAATTATAAATAAGTTAGTAGCAGCACAGCGACGCTACTGCCCAACACTGCTTGTATACAGGCATGCTTTAGTCAACCGGTTTCTTTTCGGTCATTTATGCATTTTTGACTGTTTATGATTGTATGCTCCATCAGCTTCACTTTAATTTCTATGTGTTTTGTGTTTAATTAAAGAATTAATAAACTATTACAGCTCAGAACAATGTTTTTTGTCTGTTATTTATGTTTGTGGTAAGTAGCTGTGTAATAAGTGGGATAAAGTACATCCAGAGTGGTTGTTTTCACAGAATAAAGCCTTTTTGAATCAAGCTGCCAATAATTTATTCTGCGTTAACACACAGTCCTGTATGCACTTTATCCCTAACTTAAATGCAGTTTAAATAACATTTTATGTGACGTCCATAGCCATACTGAATGTGCCAGCAGATAGTCTACCTCAAATCTTGAAAATAAAATAATTAGCAAACAAATAGTTCAAACATAAACGTTAGAACCGTGACTCAGTGCAAACCAACAACATCAATCACTCAGAATTTTCTTTTAATAATATTAATGAGGTTAAATATTAATCAATTACATGATAAACCTGTCCATATTCTTGGGAGTGCAGTATACCATTCTGAATGTCTGTGGTATTTAAATGTTTCTGTCCTGTTGCGTCTGGTGATGACAGCCAAATCGCTTGTTGTTGGAATCTTGTCACATTGTGTTTTGTTAGAACACGCTGTGATATTATTTCAAGACAAAATTTAAAATGCAATGTAATTTCAACTATTACCTTTACTCTTCAGTGTCATATGATCCTTTAAAGATCATTTTGATATGATAATTAGTGCTTGTTTATCAATGATCTTTTTCTTTTGAAGTTGTGGGGTTATTATAATGGGAAAAAAGGAAACATTACTGCTTTTTCAAAACTCTTTGATTAAAAAAAATATAATTTAAATTCACATCACTTATTTGTATAATTGGTGCTCATTTTTATCAATGATGTTTTGCTTTTTAAGTTGTGGGATTATTATAATGTCAAAAAAAAGGAACATTACTGTTTTTTTCAGGACTCAGTTTTTTCTTCAGGATTAAAAAATAACTATTTAAATTCATATCACTTATTTGTATAATTGGTGATTATTATTATGAATATACAATGTAAAAAACAACTTTACAGCTAAATAGCTTCATGAAAAAATGACTGTTTTTTCAGGACTGTGATTAAAAAACAGTTTAAATGCACATCACTTATTTGAAATAGAAATGTTTTCCAACATTATGTCTGTCTGCAGATACAGAAACACCGCATTTTATGTTTCTTTGCTAGTGGATTATGCAAGCTCATGCACTTTAATAAAGGTATAATACACAAGTATTAAAATATAAAACATTGAAATTTAAAATAAAATCATATTTTTTAACATTCCAGTGTTTATTGTGAATAAATGACTTCTGTGCCTGAGGATGCTGGTTTTACTATAGGAGTTATACTATTACTACAACTACTAATAATAAACTCTCTGCAAGACTGACTTACATAAAGATATATTAATATTTTTTTACATCAAAATATACAACTACATCCCTTTACTTTCTTTTATTAGAACTAAATCACTTTTGAAAGCAGACAGATCAGGCTCTCACACACACCTAACAGTCCTTTGACTCTCTCACACCTACACGGACACGTCCTTTAAGGACATCCTCACTCTTCCACACATTCATTCTATCTTTCTATCCCACAAAGATTGTTCCATTACCGTAGAAGATTCCCCGTCGGGGGCCAAATGCTATAGCTTGAAGATAACAAGTAATATCCTCCAACAGCATGATTCCCTAACAGACAGTGAAACACAACCTAATGGACTTCCATTGCTGTCTTACTTCTATTTGCAGCTGTCATCTATTACACACCCAGAATGATCTTTTTAGATATAGATGAGCTTTTTAGGTTTAATTAAATAGATAATTCTGAAAATGTCATTATTTTCTCACCCTATTTATTTTTTTTCTTCTGTTAAACACAAAAATATAGATTTTGAAGAATGTTTAAAACTGGCAGCTGTTAACTTCCAAAGTATGTTTTTTTCTTACTATGATTCCTACTACAATGACCACTGATTTACATTTTTTAATAACTCCTTTTGCGTTCAACAGAAAAAAATAATGTTTTTTATTTTTATTTTTTTACAAAACTTAAAGTATTATTTTTTTAAGTCTAGCTCCTATCACATTTGCATGCACCTTTCACAATCGGTTAATATGTGTATTCCTGTCAAACTTGTTGGCGATGAGAGGAAGTCATGATGGATTTAGTCACAGAGTGCACCGAAGCGTCTGTCTGTCAAACAGGCACAGCTATGATGTGGGTGCAATATTTTAGCATGAGCCCAAAAGCCGAATCCGAAATACCGTTCTGCTTCACAGATACGAGGCGGCGGTTTCCATGCCAACAGAGATAAGCACATCCAGTACCTCACACCCCGAAACCAACATATAGCGCATCGCAACATTGACAGCAGCGGGGCTATGATGATTCTGTGTTTGTGTGCATGAGCTATTCTACAGCCGCTCTCTGCCTGCCATCAAGTCAGATAATGAGCTAAAGCATCAAATCTACTGACACCAAACCTGGGGCACTTGAACAGGAGGACACGGAGGACATCTGGAATTTAATTTTGCTATATTATTATTATAAAATACAAGTGTATAAAAATCTTAGGGCTTACAAAAGAGTAAAATAAGAACATTATTTATTTTTACTCGTATTATTCCCTGGAATATGTGGACTATTATTTCATTACATCTTTTACTGTACATTTGAAGATGTGGGTCAAAGACAAGATGTCCTATTTACAGAGGTGCTTTTACATACATTGAAAGCATATTAAACACAAGTAACTTCTCTAAAAATAAAATGTCAAAAAAACAGAAATGTTGGATTGTCAGTCAGCATAACAATATATTTAGTTTAGTGGCAATGTATGAACATGTCCAATAAAAATATAAATCAGTGTTTTGAGCATTGTGGATCTTAAAGTCTTGTAGTTTGCTTTCAAATGACTCTTTTTCTGAATATACCAAACATAAATTTAGGTAGATAAATGGTTGGTACACTGAATTGCCTTTTAAATGTCACCTGTTTAGAGATGTAATGATTCACCTGACTCACGATTCGATAAGATTCACGATACTAATTTCACAATACCATTTAGTCACAATTTTTTAACAAAATATTGTATAATTGCCATAATTAAATTGCTATTAAAATAAATAAATAAATAAATAATATAAACTAAAGAAGACTCATTTATATAAACAAACTAAAACTGTGACTGTGCTGGGATTTTACTTTTTTTTTTTTTTAAACATCAGCATATCTATGTTTTCTGGCATAAGCTGAGGTCTTTGCACATTTGCAATGTCCCCTGTTGAAAAAAAAAACTCTTTCACTGAGGACTGAGATGGCTGGTGTGGAGAGGTAAGCCTTTCCTAAAGCAGAGAGCAGTGTGTACAGAGGTGGTCAATAGGCCCTCTGATCCAGGGGACTGGCCATGACTAATTATATAGTATAGAGACAGTAGTTGAACATGATTATGAAGGTGAATAATTAATATTACTTGAATACCAGTGTGATGCACTTAAGAAGAGAAAATATTTAATTTTTTTTATATATTTTAATACTAAGCAAATTATTTCAATATGCATAAACTAATGTGAAAAGGAGAGGGTAAAATAATCTAATACTTGGTTCTGTAACACAACAAGTTTATCTTTCAGTCTGAAAAACATCTTCACACTTTTGTTATGAAAACACTGATGAACCGTGTGATTTCTACAGCACTCGTCGGAGCAAGCGGAGCTGCAAATCATCCGGTCCGCATGGTTTGGCTTATTAATTTTTTTTTGCGTATAGACATCTGTGACAGTTGTTTTTCTCTGTGCTGACGGTTCATGTGCATCATATTCGTTGTTCTGTTAGTGTAAGTAAACGTCTTTTTGCAGTATTTGCACAGTTTGTATTTTGGCGCGCTTCACCGCTGTCATTTTACTCTGCCGCTCCACCTCTTGCTCGCCGCTGATGTACAGGTAAATCGAGATAGCACCTGTAAACACAGCACCCCTTCTGTTCAAAATATGTATCGCGATTCATTCGACATTTCTACCAGTTTGAATCATCACATATTTGAATCAATTTTCAACCGGGTCATGGTGAATCGTTGTAAATCTCAAAATGAATAATAATAAGTTTTTCCCTTAAATAGGACACATTAAAAGTGTCTAATAATACCATTCAAATAAAAAGCTATATTACACTTTTATTGTTTTGGATACTGGAAAAACATTTTTCATTCTTGACTCACATGTATATTGCTATATCATGTATAATTAAAGTCTAGTTTTTTATTATTAGAGCTGATGACAGTCACATATGAGATTAAGAGATACCTTCACACTTGTGAAGCACAATAAGTGCTTTCGTTCAAACATAACACAGACATTTTTAAAATACATAGTTGATCCTTTTGTAAGATGAAAAGACAGCATGCTATTTTTGGAATAGCACATGACTTTACTAGTGCTGCTGTATATAGCGCTTATTCACAATGCACAAACTGTCTACAAATGCAGATTCTTAGCAGAAAACATCTGCATAAACTATGCTTTCTAATGGGCTCTCTACATAATTCTTTAAAAAATATATGTAGCCTATATTTCAAATATATATATTTTTATTATACTGCAGTCATGACTATTAACATCAATCCTTAAATAGTAAAAATAATAAAATAAATAAGTAAAAAGTAAAAGTATGGATTAAACATGGTTAACTGTGGAACAAGCATGATTCAATTATTTTAAGATATGTGCGTTTTATTTTATTTTAAACTGATGACGAAAATATACATTCTCTGTATTGTAAATACAATTTGTTAATATTTAGTTCCATTTAGTTTCCAAATTTTACCGTAGGACCATCTTTAGTTTTAAATACAGCGGTAAAATCTTTTGACAACCCTATTGCAAAGTCACTGAGTTTATTTCCATCAAGAGCAGCATTCATTATTGGAAGAAATTTGGAACTGACAATGGGAGCATCCCCACTATCTGACTCTGAGGCATCCACTGTCCATTTCAAGTACATCTCAAGATGTTCATTGGGATTCAGACCAACTGGTTGTCAAGTCATTTTTGTATAGTCTTTGTATAGTCAAATGTAGTCTTTTAATTTTCATTTTGAGCCTAATTAGCCTCTCACTGTCTTCCAGGACAATGGGATATTCTTGGTTTTCTGATATGGCTGCTTAAGAAGTAAAAGGCTAATGCATAAATTGTTGCCAAACAACCCTGCCGAAAAAAAACAGCTTAAACCAGCCTAGGCTGGTTGGCTGGTTTTAGCTGGTTGACCAGGCTGGTTTTAGAGGGGTTTTGGCCTTTTCCAGGCTGGTTTCCAGCCATTTCCAGCCTGGTCTTAGCTGGTCAGGCTGGAAGATGACCAGCTAAAACCAGCTTGACCAGCCTAGCCAGGGTGGGAGCCCAGCCAAAACCAGCTATGTCCAGCTTAAACCAGGCTGGTCAAGCTGGTTTTAGCTGGATTTAGCTGGTCATTTGGATGGCTGGTTTAGGCTGTTTTTTTTCAGTAGGGAAATAACAATAACAAGCTATAGACATTAATAATCACTGTAATGAAGATCCAGTCAGAGTCTCCTAAGTATTTACATATTTAAATCCAAACAGCAATAAATTATTTATTTATTTACTGGCCAGGCAGTGTATATATCCAGTTGTCATGCAATTCCAGAAACAGTCCATGGCCAAAATAATAAGGCCAGAAAAATAGGATTTATGAAACAAAAGCACATCAGCTACAAAAGACAAAGGAGGGCAGGCAAAGGTGCTGATTGGTAGTTAATTACGATGCATTCACAACTCCTGAGCTCTCATTAGTTCCAAACAATGCTGACATGCTGTACGCCAAATGATCTCCATTATCATCAGCTCGCCTGCCGTGAGCCACTTCCTCTGTCTCTGAGGCACCATGCCGTCAGAGAGAGCGAAACCACTGCTTTTTCTCACAGCACACACTAAAAGACGACAGGATGAGATGTAGCACAATCTGGCCTGGGAGATCTGAATTTTGAAAGCTACAGAATTTTTTCACAGTACAACAATCTCTTTCTCTGCAAAAGATCAAGAGACACCTCATGATGTCACTCCTTTAAAGTCACCATGAAACAGAAGTTAAGATTGTAAGATTTGGGAAACGATTGGATTGCTGGAAAAGACGCCCTGATAGTCCCTTCAGAAAGACATTTCATGTGACCAGAATGAAGAAAAGTCTTTTCAAGGGGGGGAGAGAGGGTTACGTGATTAAAAATTCTGAAGGCAAATCATTTTTTACAAAATAACGAAGTGCACAGATACATTGTTTTTAACAAGCACGATTATATACATATAAAAATAAGAAGAATACATTTTTATTTTATTGTGTCTATAAGGGCTGGGACAATCTGACAGTTGGCCGTTGGGCTTCGCCTGTTTGCCAGTTCAGCAAGTTGGTTTGATGTGTTCCGTACGTTGCATCTTGTTAATGTTGAGTTAATGCATAGGCTCGATTCAGCATGTGGAATCGCCGTTGGGTGTTGGGCTGAAGAGAGCAACGTAGCAAGTAAACAAATCAAGTCAAGAAGAAACACAAAGAAACTGGATGTAAGTCCACTACATTTCTCAAACATTTGCAAATTATATGGATTATTAGAGTATCTGACATATTTGCAGGAGCGAATCTCTCTGTGATATAACAATTACTGTTATTATAGTACTAAACAGTTCCCAGAGATGGGTTGCGGCTGGAAGGGCATCCGCTGCGTAAAATCGTGCTGGATAAGTTGGCGGTTCATTCCGCTGTGGCGACCCCGCAAGGGACAAAGCCGACAAGAAAATGAATGAATGAATAAATAGTACTAAACACTGCTTTGGATACGATTTGCAAGCCAACACCGGAAGTTCTGGTTTCCTTTTGGTAATGAGACTACTGTCTACTGTCTTCCATGGTGCGGACATCCATGGCACATCCTTATATGCAGGTGCAAAACACGCACTCCTATTTTAGTTGGCTTTCGTCCGTTTGGTATGTTCATGTGGAGTATTTGGACGAACCCAGACGGAAGCTGACACAAGATGACAGCCAAGTGGAAACATCCCGCTCTCCCTCATGAAGCTAATACGCAAGTAACTGAAACAGCAATTCATCTACTGGCCTTTGAGGGCTGGCTCCAGAAACTCCAGATGTTCACTGCTAAATTGGACATATTTACAGCAGATAAAAACATGTTTAGAGACTGGTACAAAACGTGGTTTTGGTGCATATCGCTAATATTACCCTTTGTGAGAAGGGTGATTTTTCTCATTTGCTTCCTTTATATTAAGTCTGCATAATTAAGGGTGTGGCCACTTGAGTGACAGCTAGGTCTCGCCGGTCAACGTCATGTCACCTCAGCTGATTCCGGCTGATTAGCTGCTGAGCTTGGCATGTATATCATATTTTTGTTTTGTTTTATGTGGCTTTACACAGTCAATTGTCTTTTGGGATTATTTCCTACAATTAGCAAACAATATGGCATGCTGTGTGCACTTAACTGTGCTCACAAACCATTCAAGTGACCTCCTTTTCCCAGGTGAGTGAAATTATTGTTCTTGAAAATTCTTGAACAGTCATCTGAAATGTTGTCATACAGTGTTATGCCTGGATTTCATAAATAGCCTTGCATTTACTAACACAGACTATATTTTTAGTGTTTGGAAGTAATTTGCGTTTTCCTCCTGTAGAAAAACTTCATAAGAACAATGCTTAGTGGCTTAATGTATTACAACAGTGTTTTTAAAAGACTAAACACTTTATTGATATAGTATATAACCAAGTACATGTGGTCAGAACACAAACGAATCGCAGGTAATCAAGTATTAAGCGTTTCTCCCAAAGAAAACTCTGTCTAAGCAAATGCTAGCAGGCATCTGTAGCCCCGCTCAAGCTCTGCCTCTTTGCCCATTTTTGGTTACCCATGGTCGGTGCGATGACGCGCAAACAAAACGGCCATGCCCACTTGTAGCTTAATTTGCGCTGTTCAAAAACCTATGGGTGACATCACCGATACTACATCCATATTTTTTTACACTCTATGGCAGATATGCCCAAACTAGGGCCCGCGGGCCAAAGCTGGCCTATTCTAAACTTTGATTGGCCCACTATCCCATTTAAGAAAAGAGGGAAAATGTTGGGGAGGTGGTTGGGGCAGATATCTTTGACAAGAGATTGTCATTTCAAATGTAATATAACCTTTTGTTTGTTTAGTAATTTCTTTTGTTTTGTAAATTACTTTTGTTTTGTAAATTAATTAAAATATAAATACTGTCACCCGACGAATATCAGGCAATGCACAAGACATCGGTGAGCAAATCAAGGGAAATGCAGCTTAGTGTATTACGCATTGAACTCCATTATATTAATAGGATTGTTTATGTTTGTACAGTAATAAGTTAATTAAACATTTTTTTAAATATACTGCATTCGTTAATATAATTTAAAGAAATGTTTTATAGTTATCTTTAAATATTAGGAAATTAGGAAATTACTCATGGAAACTTTGATGTAATACAGCTTGATATAATTACCTTTGGCCCACAGCCCTCAACCAAGTTTGGTTTTTGGACCTTCATAAGAAAAAGTTTGGGCACCCCTGCTCTACAGTGACAACAGAGTTCGCTTCAGCTGTAACATCAAACATTAAACAAAATACCATACTACTAATGCTAAACTAACAAAATCTTCAACCCTCTGTCTGAAGGCATCATCGGGTCCAAATCATATGTGTTGTGGCTGATGCTACAAGGCCGTTTCTATATCTTTCTCCTGAGGTCCAAAAGGTGGAATGCAGTTTATTTGTACAGCTCTAACTCAGCCAATGAGCCATGACTCCATCTCTCACGCTCTTGAGAGAGTCAACAAGCTTAGCTGGGCTGTCCTAAAGGGCCAAAATGCTGTCGATGAAATCAGACAAACTTGACTTGAGCATGGCAGGTGAAAAAGCCTTTTATAAAGGAGCTAATAATGATAAAACGGATTGTTGCGAGAGGGACAAGTCTATAAAATGAGGTGGAAGAACAAAGCTAGTGGAACAAGAAATGTCAATTTTGGAAGCTCTCAGAGGTTTTGCTGTGTTAACCTCTCCCTAGAGCTGAGGACAGCCTTTGACATTAACAGAGAAAAGTCATGCCACTCATCACTGAAACAGATACCCCAGTCAAATGACTTTCAGACAGCAGATGTAAAGCACTTTTGAATCTGCAAATGATACCCCGAGCTAGGAAGCGGTCACCAAAACTGTCCCGTGTCGTGGTAATGGACTGACAGAGGCTGTTCGGCAAATCTGTAATTACATTCCTGTGAAGACTTCCTTCTGAATTCTGAAGTCATGCTGACAAAGTCACTCCATCTTTCTGGTCGAAGGCCACGGGCTACATCCTCTGAGATTAGCTCAGCGTGGTCCACTATGATCAGTGAGGTGCACTATTCACTTCAAACAGGCCATGAGGCGGAAACAGAGGAATAAAAGAGAGCGAGAGCATGAGAGAAATCTGGCTCATTCCTCAAGGTCAGTCCGTCATCATCAGATTTGTCTCTGCAAGACGCCACAGCCATAAATTCGATAGTCTCTTTGCCATGTTATTAAAACACATAGAATAAAAAGTTAGCCCAGAAAACATAATAATGTGGGATATTTCATGCACGCGGAATCTGAATCCATCCTGACGTTTCATTTTCCCACTCGAGATGCACTTCAGAAGATATAAACTCTGTGTATGGAAAATATATAATGAAATTCAGCAAGCTGCTGAAAGGATATCAGAGATTCAAAAGATTTTTCATGTTACCACCCAGTTTCAGCTTGTTAACAGACTCGAATGCGTCACCTACATTTTGTAGATCCACAGCGGTTCCCTGGATGAGGATTTCTTCACAGTCTGTTGAAATCACTGAACTAAATTAAATGAAAATTGAGAAGAGACAATCTCAGAGGAAACAAACTTCATCAAGCTGACAGAGGGAATATATAAGGGGTATAAGTTTTGGTGGGTCTGGAGGTTGAAGCAGGGCATTGAATCCAGGGCATTGAAAAGAATTGAAGTCTATAAATAGATGCTGCATGAGCCAATATCTAAGCCAACAAATCCGCTGCGTTTTTCACAGCACTTCATTCATGTGCATGACGACGCTGGCATAAAATGGAGAGATGCTATTCTGAGGGGATTTAATCTTGTAAAACCATTACGAGAACAACATAGGTGGAGTGGAGGGGATTATGCCAATCCCACATATTCCTTATTCCATTTCGCTCATATTATGCTGGCAGAGAGTGCAGTGGGAAAGGCAACCCAACTTATTATAAAAACAAGCTTAGAAGCTTAGGCCACTGAAAGCATTTTGTTTAAGAATCTGGCTGTTATTTGTTGGAATACAAAATAAAACATCTATCCATTCACATAAATGCGTAGGGTGGACAAGAATGTTTACGAAAAGTTATGCAAAATTTTAATAACCAATAAATTTAACTATTGATTTATGTATTTGCAGGAATCAATGACATCAAACCTTGTGACAAGTTAAAGGGCACCTATGATGAAAATCAACTTTTGGAAGCTGTTTGGACAGAACTGTCTGTATGTATAGTGAGTCATATTGGAGTGATATAATCACAACAAGTCTCTTTTTTTTTAAATTTACTGACATTAAAAAAGGGTCCAAATACCAGTGATTTTGAGGTCCACGGCAACGTTACGTAGGTGTACGGTTTTCCCCGCCCACCAAATTGACTGACAGGCGGCATGTTTCTATAATAACATGTATACACATATATACACATGTAATAACATGTTGACAGAACATTTTTGCAAAGAAATTGAGATTAAAATAATAATTAATTGTAAACATTTAAAACGTTCTTAAAACAGAGCATGTTTGTAATAAAAAACAGTAAAATCGCTATCTAATTCTTAACCGCTATAATCACCATGGCCACATGTCAAACGTGCATATGTATGTGTGTGTGTGTCCTGTACTGCAAATGACATTTGTGTGACTCATCATTTCAGAAAGACTCGAATAGATTCCACCTCAAATACATCAAATAAACTTAATTGGTATTTTTGACTAATGAGCTGTATTTCAGCTTCATCTGAGTCTGTCTTTGTCACTGACTGCTGTTTATCTGTTGTAACTCATGAGAAGCAGACACCTACGTCGGAGCGGTGAGAGGAGAGAAGCAGCTCATTTGAATTTAAAGCCACAGACTACAAAAACAGTTACATTGTCCTCAAACACCAAAATGGGCAGATTCTGCATTATATAATAAATAATCTGATTATTAAATGCAGTATTTTAAGATGAAACTTTAAAGACACATTCTGGAGACACCAAAGTCTTATCTTACATCTTGTAAAAGATGCAAAACATCTGCCCTTTAAAGTTTTTGAACATGGCAAAAAATAAATAAATAAATAAATAAATAAATAAAAATAAGAGTGAAAACCAAAGAAGCGCTATTCCATTAAATACAGTATATTTGAGGGGTGGATTATCAAATAGAAATGTTGAGGTTGAATAAGGGTAAAGGGGGTGATTTGGGAATTTTAAAGGATTCTAACTAGTTTGTGCATAATACGATCATGTGACAATCTTTCTGCTGGTTTCAATGAATGTCACAGCCAACCCAAGAACACTCTACCTGATAACATGCAGAAACACAAACATGGCAATATAAAAGTCCATCTACATCCAGTGTCTGTGTTATTACTCCCCAGACGTTACGACTAATTACACCATCTTTGTATTATTTGAAACTAATGTTCGATGTCTTTCTTAATCCCTTCTTTCAAGTGCTTGTCAACACAGGTATTTGTTTCAGTTTTGGTCTCCAGCACTCTGTTATTGTTAATGTTCCATTTGACTTTGGTGTTCATGTGATCAACAGTTAGGACTGTGATTGGCTACAATGATCATATCTTCACTAAATGCTTGCACAGTTAAATAGTCATGGAAGCACTTGAAAGCCATGTCTATGAGCTGATTGCTCATATCTGCTCATAGACAGATCCTCTGATAGACACAGTTTTTGATCGCTTCAGTGTCCATGTATCTGTGCAATCACTTGGTGAAGACGACCAAAAGATGATAATTGGAGGCAATCACAGTCATATACTGTATAACAATGGTCAAACAACAGTGTTTAAGAACCTGCTCAACAGCACTCGAATGTTAGCAGGAAATGTAAGCTTTTTAAAGTAGTATGTATGAACATCAGCACTTTTAACATCTCTAGAACAATTTAATTAGCACAAAACAACTCAAAGTGCAAGTGTGACCAGGATGTACTGCCCTTGGCCCAGATCAAGATGAATAGAAGGCCAGATTTGGACCACAAATTGAAGTTTATCATATCATTGGCCCTTTTAAACCTGGATTTAAAAGTGTTAAATTTCAACCATCTTTTTAGACAGACTTCATTTAGACCTTTTTAATGAGACTTTCAAGATTCATGTCACATTAGATGTTGTGTAAACTGAAAAAAATCATACCATTTATTGAATTTCAAAAACATTAATAATGCATTTTCTATTATTCAATGAAATCTGATTTTCTTGGTTAATTTACCGCTTGAGAGCAGCGTTTGTTTTTTCAGACTGCAAGAGCAAAATTATCAAACTGATGTACAAGATTAATTGCAGTGGCGTAACCTCATTACACATTGCATATAGCTGACTGAGGATAACGAAAAGGCATCTGCATTAACATCTTCATTATATTTGGCCAAAATCTGTCTCAGCCCATCTCCAAATACATTTTCAGTGATCTAATCACAGTGTCTTGAGTCCTATTCAGACAATAATTGTTTCTCATGGGGCATCTGAAAAATAAATTTGCATTAGCATGTGATTGATAAAACTCATGCATTCAGACAGTTTATTCAAATTGGAGAAGATTTATGATCCTCTGATCTCAGAAATCGAATTTTCAACATGTTCGAAGTGTACTTAAATATCTAACTTACAATAAGTATAGAAAAGTTGCACCACATGTTTTAAGGTATTATCTTTAAACACAATGGATGTCATTGTAAAAATGTGAAAAACTGTTTAAACAAGTTAACACAACCTCACACTTAAAGAAAACATCTGACCAGACTAATTGGTTGACCTGTAAAATGCTTCCTATAACTTCATTTTATGAATGCACAAAATACACTGTTTTACATAGTACTGTATAACTGTTGCGGTCATAACAACAACTATTTTTATGTTCTCAGTACTGACTCACTGAAGTGGAATGGTGATGTAAATTCAGAAATAAAAGTCAATTTATAAAATGCCTACATTACTACAATGCTTGGCAGTGGTCAAAAGAATTACAAAATGACTTTTCGATTAGTATCTTCTTGGAATCTCAAAGTACAAGATTCATATTGACTTTATAATAGCAATTCAATCTTTATCTGATGAAAAATTACACTGTAAATGGCTTCAATATACTTGAGGTCATTTATTTAGTCCATATAGTTTATTTTCATACTGTACAGTCAGTGTATGGGCTAAATTAAAGTTTTTGGCAGATGTGGTCAGTGTGAACTGCCTTCATGTTATAGACAAACAGATAAACAAATAAATAAACAACTGAATATTATTAACACACACAAAAATCAACTTTTAACTTTGAAAGAATTAAGTGTGAATTATGCCTGCAACGTATGACTGTAAAAAAAAAAACTTGAACTGTAAAAAAAATGACCTCTTAACAGTAAAGATTGATTTATACTTGTGCGTTGAGTGATCGGTGTGACCCACAGTGCATGCCTTGCGCGTAGTCATGCATTTATACTTCTGCGCGCTGTTCCAACAACACTTCCGAAATGCCAGCTGGCAGTAGGATTTTATGTTCCTCTATGTCGAGTTTCTTCGCGGGTGTTTTGTTTTTTCTGAACGCCACTTTAAAGTACAAGCAGCTAAAACTCGATCATTTAGAGACGAGAACCGGCAGACGTGCAACAACTTTAATCATAAGGTAAACACAAAACAAAAGTTTCCATCTGGAGCTCCTTCACAGGACTCGAGACTTGTAAACAATCGCTCCATCGAGCTTGTGGCTCTCAGCCCCGCCCACGCTTGTCAGCGATACCAAGCTGACCAATCATAGAGATTGAGCTAAGCATCATTGCAACATGTAGTGAGTAGAGTCTGTCTGTGGACTGCAAGACAGGGGCGTAACATGAAGGGGCCTCAGGGGCATAACTTGTAGTACATTAGAGCCGTAACTTGAAGTTATGGAGACCCACATGTCAAAACTATGTTGTCAGCAAGATGGCGCTGTACATAAGTCAGTCATCACGTCTACACCTACTCCACTCCTAAACCCAACCATCATGGTTATTAACGCCTACACCTTCCCCAACCCTTAACCCACCCATCACAGCTAATAACATCTACACCTTCCCCAAACCAAAACCCAACTATCATAGTTATTAATGTCTACAACTACCCCAAACCTGAACCCAACCATCACAATTATTAACATCTACACCTTCCCCAAACCCAAACCCAACCATCACAGTTTTTAACATACAGTTGAATGTCATGGAGGCTTTCTTGACACGCTCGCAATAGTACTGTTATTTGCAACCACAGGGGGCAACGCCAAGTAGGCCAACTGAATATAATAAAATATCAAAGGAATTGGTTGTGGATAAATTTGGAGAAAACTCATGAAAACATCTGATGAAAATTAAAGTTGCATCTCTAACTTACTAGGCAACCACAGATGCCAGATTTTTTTTGCTGTAAATTCTAAAAATGTTTTATAGTGAAGACATCACACACTTGGAATGGCCTACCTATTATCAGATGCAATATGTATGGACGACAATGTGAAAAATTTCTCTCTCCTTCCAGGTTTCTGAATATAACTATACATATCTAGTCTGTGACAGCATACCAGCATAATGTAAGTATTCATAATAGTTTTAAACAAGCACCCCGAGCACAAACAAAATGCCAAAAAAAAAAGCATGTGGGTGGATAAAACTGGCCCTGGGGTGGCTGAGAGTGAAAGAAAAGAGAGAAGACATAGAGAGAGTAGGAGAAGGAGAATCTGAGCCAACTCAAGACAGGATACGGAGTCTTCTGGGATGCTGATCCATTTAAACAGACTCTTCCATTAGCTACAGCCACTAATTGAGTGAGGGACAAATAAAGTCACGGTCTTTTTAAAAAATGCTTGATTAATAAACACCGAACTTAATTAGGTTTGGTGGCTCGATCTTATCAGTTATTCTTAAGCGAGTCCACTCTTCTCCCAGAGGAACAGATTAACAATGGACATAGACTATGTGGAAAAACTTCAGCGACAATTCTACTCCTTTGACTTTTATTTATCATGTAAATCCTACAATTTAGCTCTTTGATATACTGCCAACTGTCTGGAAGGCACCGTATATCAGTTCTATTCCTCCGAGCATGTTTACTGCTTACAAAAATTGGGAGGCAGCGAGAAGACATACATATTGAAAAATAATGAGATCTCTACCCGTATTGTTTCAGGCTATTTGTCAGTAAAGCTCTGCCAGGTCTGTACATGGAGGAACACCCAGGCATTGTGTTACCCATCCGCGATGTTTTGTAGATCTAGCAGATGTCTCTGGGGTGCCATGCAATGAGCCTCACAGAGAAGACGCCAAATCTTGATGGGTCCAAATTTATCCCTGTTAGGCAGTGGCATCTTTTGTAAACAGGTAAGTGCATCTTCCTCTGCAAAAGCTGGCTTTATTGGAGTATTTCTGCAATGAAGACATTAAAATCCCATAGGAAAACGCACTAAGAGGGACAGCACAAGATCACGGCTATTTGGCCTAATGTAACCTAAATGTTCAACTGCGGGTATGAGTCTGGAAGACTGCAGCAGATAATGATTTGATGAACTTCCCACTTCAGCGGTCCCTTAATCCTGAAAATCTGTTTCCTTTACATTGCGCAACAATTAACTCGCCACTCACTCTCAGAGAGATTTCAGGTCTAATTGGTTACAGTTTGGAGCATAGCAATACAAGGTTGCCTAGCAACCAGAGAGAAAGCAGAATTTGTGCCTTTTGAGCATATTTGCGCATAATGACATTTATAATTATTTAGCAATTACTCCCTATTTTTAACGAGGCTGCACATTATGAGTCCGTGGGTTATTGGGGACATTATGAAGATGTGATCCAGATGCCAGTGGCATCTCCATAATAATAAACTGACACATTAAATTTAAAAAGAAAAAATTGGCAGAGGGATCAACTGTGGAGGACAGCTCCATGCTAATTCTGTTCTCTTCACCATTTCTTTGGCTACACATTAGCTTTACCTGAGCCATCAGAGTTGCTCAAGCACGGCAGCATTAGGCTATTAGGAACACGTTTAACTGGACTTAATCACTCACCTTTGTGTGAAGTAATTGCTGGTTGTTCATCTTAATAAAACACCAGAGCTAGACATCAGATAGGGTGATATCAATGCAATACAGATCTCCAATGAGGGTGGGATTTCAATTTGAGGTGCAGACTGAAGGCTGGACATGCCACTTTAAAGCTTAAATGGCACCTAAGCGGATGCAATTTCATGTCTTCTAGCAGATGCAGCCAAGTGTTTACAATTTCACATGTGCAACTGGAATTGGAGATGTGATCCGGAGGTGACCCTCACCTGTTCATTGAGTGTCCCATGACTGGGAAGGTCACACAAGCTATATCGAGTGTGCTATGAAAGTCTAAGACACAAGTATGGATGTCCAGTCATTATGACTCAATGTTGATTAAATAAGAGGTCATTCAGACTTCAAAAATCGAAGATAACTAGGAAAGCTCTCTCAGTGGCTCATATGCATGCTAATAAGCAACTAGTTAATGGTAAATATGAGTTCCATTACCCATTTTTATTGGACAAGAAACGAGACCCAACGAACAAAAGATGGTCAACAAAAATGTCCTTAATTACATAACGATCAATGAAATAGATATTGCCAATGGAAAAGGGAAAGTAAATTAGCAATGAATGATTCAAAATGAAATAGGATGCTAATATTTCAGTTATAAAGAAATGTATAATATAGTAAATATAGAAAAGCATTTGACTAGCTTCATCAAAATTAAAAAAATTAAAATGCTCTACATGTTTTCATGTATACTTCTACTAGGCAAACATATCAGTAAAGGCATTTAAAAAGATTTTTCTTAAAGGGTCACGAAACACCAAAACACATTTTTTGAGATGTTGACAGTCACATATGTGTCCCATGTAGCTACAAACACTATTAGGACACATATGTTTCACTAAAAAGTGAAAATTGGTTGTTTTTGCATTGTTTAGAGCAAATTCGTTCTTCTTTTTTAAAAAGAAATTTTGAAACAACGTCACGGCAGTGAGATCATTGTCTAAATTCCAGCGTGGAAATTGGATGTCTATACCGGCCAGTACAAAGTGACGTTCATTAATTTATGAGAAAGACTTGGTTCAAACCAATCAGCGTGCTCTATTGTGAACGAGATGGAACTTCATTATTATGCATGATATAGCTTTGAAGACTCTTTTTACCTGTTACAGTGTTCAGAGAGACGCCACGTTGTGTTTCTAACCGTAATTCAAACAAGTAGTAGAAGAATTGTTCAGAGACATGGGTCGTCAAATGAAGGTTTTGTTTCCATTTTCGCGCAATGAGAGCACAGCTCGCGTGTGGACCTACATGTGTGGATTACAGTGGTCTGCTAACACACGACAAAAATATGTTTGTAAGGAACATTTTTTTACCCGAGAGTTTTTTTAATCTGGAAATGGTGAAATCTGGATTTGCCACTGATCTTCTTTTTTAAAAATAGATGCGGTTTCAGTTTGTGTTGATTGTCCTGTCTCTACGAGTGTGGCAAGTGTGTGATCAGTGTGCTTTGTTTATGTTTATTCAGAGGCAAAGTAAGTTAGTATTGTCAGCAGTACTCTTTCAGTTTTTAAAGACATACCTTAGTCAAAATGATTTAGTTACTAAGTTTATAGTAATATCACTACAATATTATGGACGGATAATCCTCCACTTCCACACAGCTCTCAGATCCTGTAAATGCTGCTCTCCGAATCACTGTCTATCTCCCCTGTGTCTGTGTTTGTGTTGCCGCTGTGAAAATCAGAGTGTGCAGGTAATGAAACTCCCCTTTTCATGCAAACCCTTCCCTCTTTCGCCACTCCCATCTAAACAAAGCTGGACTCACCCACTTTCCTGACTTCTTTTTCTTCAAGAACATCTTTCCAAGACTCTCAAACTTTTTAGCATTATTGTATGTACGAGAACCTTTGCCACATTTAAAAGCAGAGGGGAAAAACATTTTTTACTTTCCAATCTATGCATAATCATGTGCTAATTAGCATTTTCTTATTTGCATTCATCATTGTTGTCTTCCTTTCTTTCCACAATCAAATCAGACCTGCCAACCCAAATTATCATTAACATGTAAACGACTTAAATTACATTATAATGTATGAAAACAATAAATCATATCTTACGAATACAACAGAAATAAGCTGGTCTTCAGATCCATTAGAAATCGGTTTCTGAAATCCTCCATATTCCCCATGTAGATCCCCATGAACACCAACACTTGCCATAGCAGACAGACATAATTGTAGAGTAAGTGGTGGATGATTTTGTCATTGGTGTGTTCTTCTTTTATTTTTTCTTCTTATGGGCTGTTGTTATTCTCTTGTGATTTTCTCACAGCTGTAGAGGTCCAGAGAGGTTTTCTCGGTCCTGTCTGCCAATCAGACCCAACACCACGGCCTTTTATGTGGCAGCAGAACAGCCTGCAGATGGTTAGAAAATGGCTGTGATGCCAGACTCTAGCTGCTTAAGGGCTTTGTTTCAGTATGGATACATGATGTTGGTCCATATTGGCTATAGTCAGTTATTTTTCTTTACTCTTTCTGGGTTGAGGCTCTAAAGTCTCTAGGTCACTTTCTGAACAAGCTTTTGGTCAATAAACACAGACACATGAACAGTCTGAACCTCAACCAGACAAATGGAGAGTAAGACTTGAATTGTACAAGAGGGTCTTTAGAAGCACAGTGCAGCAGGATTATTATAGTCAATTTTATGTGACTGACAGGCAAGCTTAACAGGAAATTCTTCACCCTTGAAAAAGACTTTGAATTCATAAACAGCTCTTGAGAGATCATTTGATTTAAACAGGTTCGGAAGAAGAAAAAAGAAAAATTATAAAAAAAGAAGTCTCTTGCAGGGCAACCCAGTGGCGCAGTAGGTAGTGCTGTTGCCTCACAGCAAGAACGTCGCTGGGTCGCAGGTTCGAACCTCGGCTGGGCTGGGTCAGTTGGCGTTTCTGTGTGGAGTTTGCATGTTCTCCCTGGGTTCGCGTGGGTTTCCTCCGGGTGCTCCGGTTTCCCCCACAGTCCAAAGACATGCAGTACAGGTGAATTGGGTAAGCTAAATTGTCCATAGTGTATGAGTGTGAATGTGTGTGTGGAAGTTCCCAGAGATGGGTTGCGGCTGGAAGGGCATCCGCTGCGTAAAATCGTGCTGGATAAGTTGGCGGTTCATTCCACTGTGGCGACCCCGCAAGGGACAAAGCCGACAAGAAAATGAATGAATGAATGAAGTCTCTTGCAATGATGGGGATGCTGAAATGCACTATTCTGCTGGCTTCAGTTCTGATGATTCTTAGTTACTACAGATAGTAAGAAAAAATCTGTAGTAGCATTTTTTTCCTAGATGAACATCTCACAAGAAAGTTTAGTTTATATGATGTTCCATAATTAATTTTTGTCAGCTATATTAATTTATGTAAAAAATTATACATTCATTCATTCATTTTCTTTTCGGCTTAGTCCCTTTATTAATCTGGGGTCGCCACAGTGGAATAAACCACCAACTTATCCAGCACATGTTTTATGCCGCAGATGCCCTTCCAGCCGCAAACCATCACTGGGAAACACAGACACACTCTGTCTTTGGACTGTAGGGGAAACCGGAGCACCCGGAGGAAACCCACGCGAACACAGGGAGAACATGCAAACTCCACACAGAAACGCCAACTGACCCATCAGTGGCTTGAACCAGCGACCTTCTTGCTGTGAGGCAACAGCACTACCTACTGTGCCACTGCGTCACCCCAAAAATTATACAACAAGCTTTTAAAAATATTTATTTGTATGTCTTTCAATAATCAATTGATTTAGGGGTTCAAGCGCGATGTGTTGTTAGAATCTCTGGACTGAGTAGATCAATAATTATCAAAAACAAAGTTGAACTTTCCACTTTGGATAGCTGTAGCAGGCTCATTTACAAAAAGAGTGTGTCTACATGGGCCTACATGCCTGTAAACCCATAAGGAAAACTCAAAACATCACAGAATTTAGTGAGCACCATGTGGCATATCAATTTAAACAAACATGCAAAATTTTGTGGAGATCAGGCATTGGGTGACGTTATAATAGTAGAAAATGTCTCAAAAACACAGTGTTTCAATGTCTGTTAAAGCTCAATAAAGAGTTTCAATTACCATTTTAGCCACTAGATGGATCAACTTGAAGTTTTGTATGCAGTGTATTTGCTCAAAGTAGAATGACATATTATGAAAAATGGCCGCTATTAACCAATTAAATTTAAGCACCCTATAAACACAGTCAATGATGGCTGATCAGAATGAAACTCGGTGGGCATGTTGGACTCATGGGCCTAGAGGTCTGTAAAAATTTTGAAAGAAATCATCCACTAGGGGGCAATTTTGAGTTTTTGGAGTGTGTAATTAAACATTTGGTAACTCAATCTATAAACTCTAATACTCTAATCATATATTTCATTGTCGAATAAACTACTTACAGAATTCCTAACTGATAAATAACCTTAAGCTACTAAAATGCTTAAACCCAGATAATTGCTGCTTGCTGCTTTTTTTCATTGTATATTTTAACATTAGTCTATTTAATATTTTACAAGGTGATAATATATTTGAAATATATATGAACATTCAAATGTATCAGTAGGGGAGTTCACCAAGGTTGCTTTTTTATTGAAGCAAAAATACAGCAAATCTAATTGATTAAAATGATTATATTTTAATACAATTAATAATGTTTTAAAGTATTTTAACATACATTTTTCTGTGGCAAATGAATAATTTTCAGCAGACTGTGGCATGATCCATCTGAAATGATATTAATATGGTTGCAGCAATTTCTGGTCGATATGATCATATTGATTTTAATATACAACTATTAGTGAATAAATTCTTTTAAAATTATTACTTTAATATCAGAGATGGCAAAAGTACACACATCCTTTACTTAAGTAGAAGTACAGATACTCATGTTTAAAACGACTTTGGTAAAAGTAGAAGTACTGACTACACTTTTGTACTTAAGTAAAAGTAAAGAAGTACCGCCTGAAAAATGTACAAAAGTAAAAAGTACTCATTTCAACCACAGTCCCAAAGACATGCGGTATAGGCGAATAATAATTCAACTAAATTTGCAGTAGTTTATAAGTGTGTGTGTGTGAATGTGTATAGGTGTTTCCCAGTACTCGGATGCAGCTGGAAAAGTATCCACTGCGTAAAATAAATGCTGGAATAATTGGCGGTTCATTCTGCTGTGGCGACCCCTGATAAATCAGGGACGAAGCTGAAGGATAGCGAGTGAGATAAGTAGGTAATCATCCTGACACAAACTCACAGTGTTCAGCATGTAGTTTTGCCACTGTTAGATCAAAAATAACAGCTGCCATTCATGTTGATACACTCTGTCTATCTTAATAAATAATGTCTTACATTTTACACTGAATTCTGTCCAAAATATATTGATTTTTTTCTTTTGCTAAAATAAATTCTTATCGGACATGACTGCAAACTATTTTTTTTTTGCATTAGGCTAAAGCTGCTTATTCTCTTCAAAAAGCAGCTCTTTTATTTAACCTGCTATTTCAGTGTTTTTTCAGGTATTGTGGTTATTTTATTTAATGTATAAACATTAATTCTGTTACAGTTTTTCTCAGTCACTTTGGTCCATTTCTCAGATCAGAATTGAAATTCTTTAAACTCCCTGTTCAATCTTCAGATTATCATTGTGTCACTTGTGCACATCAGAAAGCAGTTTCTCTTTATGAACAAGTTGCAAATATTTTTGTTCATCCATGCAAATGATTATGTGCAATTCTCTGATGTTTCCTATGTTATCAGTTGCTTATGTCATGTTGATCAACATGTATTATTTTATCTCTGTTGAATAGATTCACCCCCACAACATTTAATCGTTCAAATGCCTGAACAAGTTGTCTTAATATTTAGTCATAATGCATTTTTTACATTTCTCCCAGATGAATCTGGACTTTTTCTAATAAAGGTCTAAAAGGAGGTTGTCCTGTTCACATTTTTACTTTTGTTTTTTCTTTGTGCTATGTTGTGCTCTCTTTTCCTTTCTGTATCAGAATGACATGATCTGGCAACAAATTACAGAACAAACAGCAAAAATATTGCCATAGTTTACACCAGAACAGCCCTCCAGAGTACACTGATACTGATAACATGACTAAGTAATTTGAGTCTTATTCTTATACAATGACACAAGGACATGTCATTCTGCACCACTGACATGTTCACTGACACAGAAATTTAGTTTTGAGAGATGAACTGAAGAATTTTGAGCAGGAGACTGGCTTTTGCAGGTAATCCATGGTGTTTTGCTATTTATACGTGTTGTTTTGAGAAATACACAGGCCTACTGTTTTACAAATTTCAGTTCTGATCTGAGAAATGTACTAAAGTGACTGAGAAAAACTGTAATAGCCTACATTTATTCTATGCTAAAAGCAACATACACAGGTAAGACAGGTAACATACACATAAATTGCCCAGTATAACTACCTTTGTTGTTGTAAAATATTTGTTAAAAATTATTAATTGAAGACAACAGTATAGGCCTGTGTAAAATCATATAGTCAATAAAACCTGAAAAACAGCATAAATTCTGTATTAGGAAATATGAACTCATCAGAAATAAAGGAAATAAACCGCAATGCATACATTTTTTATAAAGTATTTGATTGTTTTACAAAAAAAGCACTATTTTTCGCGGTATTAGATTGAAAGACCAGAGAAAGCTTATGCAGTATGATCGGAAGTGGAAAAAAAGGCGTAAGCATTTAAACAGCATGTTTTTGACTGGAATGTGTCTCGTTTACCTGTGATCCGAACGAGCAAAAGGTGTCTTATTACCGTGTAAACAGGGCAGCATCAGTCATGTTAAATTCGCCGTTTCCCTCTGACACTGCGTAGTAATCCTAGCCTTTCTCATAGTAATCCTCATGAACTAGGCCATGTACAGTGCGCGATAGCCTTGAAGAAGCCGCGCGCTACAGCACGCAGGCGCGCAATGAGGAAAAACAGACTGACTGCATCAGAAATGCGCTCATATTATTGCGCAATGACAAGAAATAATATAGATCGCGCCACCAAACACATAAAAACGAAAGTAACGACCGTGGTTTCAAAAATGTAAGAAGTAGAAAGTACAGATATTTGTGTAAAAATGTAAGAAGTAAAAGTAAAAAGTAGTCAAAAAAATTAGTAGTGGAGTAAAGTACTGATACCCGAAAAAACTACTTAAGTACAGTAACGAAGTATTTGTACTTCGTTACTTCCCATCTCTGTTTAATATAACTATTATTTACACACAGTAGTAAACTTTTATAGAAAAGCTTGATTGCTGGTGCATCATCGAATAATTTGGTAGCACTTTACAATAGAGGACAAGCAGATAATGTTAGTTAATGTACTCACTAAGATGATGATGATAATGTTGATGATCATTAATATTATTATTATTATTATTAATAATAATAATAATTTTATTAATAATGTCTGTTAAACTATATATTTTACATATTTCACGTAGTTTTGGTAAGCTTTTAGCATTATATCTAGAGAAAATAATTGATGGATTATAAAAAAAAAACATTAATTCTCATAGTAATTCATAAACTAATGACTTATTTATCATGTCAGACTTTTTCATGCAGAAGCCAATATGATAGTAACAAGTAATATTTTTAAAAAGAGCATGAAAACTATATTATTATACTGGTGCTTATTATCTCAACTTATTAACATTCTCAGTATTTTTTTTATAAAACCAGTTTTGCTGCTTAATAGTTTTCAAATTGTTATATAAATTGTTGTATATACAATTGTGTAGATTTTTTTTATATATGTAACAAGGTGCGGCGCAGTGGCGCAGTAGGTAGTGCTGTCGCCTCACAGCAAGAAAGTTGCTGGTTCGAGCCTCGGCTGGGTCAGTTGGCGTTTCTGTGTGGAGTTTGCATGTTCTCCCTGCGTTCGCATGGGTTTCCTCCGGGTGCTCCGGTTTCCCCCACAGTCCAAAGACATGCAGGTGCAATACAGGTGAATTGGGAAGGCTAAATTGTCTGTAGTGTATGTGTGTGAATGAGTGTGTGTGGATGTTTCCCAGAGATGGGTTGCGGCTGAAAGGGCATCCGCTGCGTAAAACATATGCTAGATATGTTGGCGGTTCATTCCGATGTGGCGACCCCGGATTAATAAAGGGACTAAGCCGAAAAGAAAATGAATGTATGAATGTAACAAGGTATTTCTGACTCACTGCTGAATAAATGTCAATAAAATTGATGATTATATTTTTATGATATGATTTTGTATGACAGATCTTATATGTTATAGTGCATTTAAATGACAGCAGATGTTAAAATGTGGCATAAGAGTGAAAATGAAGTTGCTCGAACACCATAAAACATTATTACATTTTCATGAAGCTGATAAACATTTCACAGCAAAGCATGCAATGGGGTCAGTTTAGGGCCACATATAAATGAATGATGAATTTCACAGCATACTCATGTTTAAGCGCAACACATCAGAAACTCCAAGAGAACCGTAGTACTTCACAGACACTCCCCAAAAGACCTGCTGCTAAAAATGGGCCAGTATTTCCCTGACGAAAAATAACACTCAGGAAGAATCACGTCTTGATGACAGGATTACAAGAGGAGAGAAAAGCCTGACAAAAACAATCTGCAAGAATGAAGAATAAATGTAAAACCAAGTTATTCAGTGAAATATAAAATAGGAATTGCTGTGGGTCTCAGCCAGGTTGAATATTGATCAAATGCAGACCTACATTTGCATGAATATGTGGAGCTTAAATGTTTATCAGCAAGAAAAATCTAAACAGTGCATCTTAAAATCATGCAAATCAAGCACAACCCCGTTAATGCAAGATTTTCATATACGTAGGAGAAAATGGATCAGTGTTAGTCTTTTTGGGCTCTTAAACACTATTAGCAAACTTAAACAGTTAGTCTAAAACCTTCTGTGACCTCAATAAAGTATGAGATAAACAATTGCATAAAGTAAAAATGTATGTATTACTTAATTTATAGTTTTAAACTAGCATTTTGAGAAACATGGCATTCTAATAAAACCCAACTGTCTTCTTGCCTCGCATCGGCTCACGTCTGGTTTCATCTGGACCAAAAGACTGTGCTTGAACACACCAAATGGACGAAGCAATGAAACAAGAGATGACGTTCTGTGCCTGAGTCTTTCCGCACCCGCAAGAGCATATCTGTTTTCTCATTCACAACGGGAAACCACAACGTCGGACGTACGGTTGCAAAGCGTAAACAAAGCAGCATTCGGTGCCAATTACAACAGCAATTGACTCTCACCGCTAAGGTTGAACAATTCCTGGAATTTTCAAGGTTGGAAACTTTCCATGAAAATTAAGTGGAATATTTGGGAATTAACAGGAATATATAAGACTTAATTGGAATTAATGAGAATAAACTGTGAATTTAATCAACTGAAGGTTAGCCTATGCCAGGGTACTTAATTGTAATTAAAAAAATATTTTACTGCATAATTTTCAGCATTGCATACATTTTCTTGAACACAGCACACAAAAGAATCTTTAAAAAAATGTCTATTTGTTCATTTAAATTACATAAAAACATAATTGTGCTCCAAGCTATAGTGCAATTAAAATTGTATAAACAAATACACTGACTGAGCAAACATTCAGGTAAAAAACACACAGACACACACGCACAACAAAAATACCATACCCCACACACTATGCCCCTTAAAGTCACTTAAGGAGAAAATTCCCATGGATGTTTTCTGCCCATTTGCAACTAGGCATGGGCAGGTATATGATTATGACGATATGATAACCTTGGATAAAAATATCACGGTTTAACGGTATTGTGATTACCGCTCTAAAATAATTATTTTTTAAATGTCTAAGTAAAAAATTAAACCTTTTAACCCTTTTGAACACAATATATTTTAATTTAGGAAACATTTAAGATATTTTGTAACAGTAAACATGTCAGGCTAAATAATTCAAATCAATCATTGACTTCTGCTCTCTTCATTAGTTTCAAAAACACAAATTCTTTTACAATTTAAAACGGCATCTTTGGAAATCTTTTCTGCTGGAGATACTGTTGTCCTAAAAAACTACAAACAATAAATAAAGAAAAATGCCTATTTGCAACCCTATTCACCACAGATTGATTTGCTCCTGCAAATATGTCTGATAATCTAATAATCAATATTGTTTGCAAACACTTTTAAAAAAATGTAGCGAAATCACAGCTAGCCTCTTTGCGTTCCTTCTTGACTTGAATTGTTTACTTGCTACGGCACTTCACTACTCATGCTCTGATTCATTGCTGAATAACCAATCGTAATGCTCTCTTCAGCTTATGACTGACGTGGTTTGACATGTTGAATCGGCCAACAAGCTCTGACTTTAACCTGACAAGAGATGCCATGTGTTGACTTGGTGTGTCCTGGCTTTTAGTACATCATGTGTTGATAAAATATTCCAAGCATTCCAACACCTTCCCACATTCCTTCAGTAATACAGTAAGTCATAAATATTTTTCTTTCAGCTAACTAAACGCTGCAGAACAAAGAAAAGTTCTCTACAACAGTCCACAGTGGTGCAAAACCTTGCAACCATTTTTCTGACACTTTAAAAGATTTAGGGATAAAAAGACCACAACAGCATCACTCACCAGCAGTGAAGTCCTTGTTAAGGTCGATGAAAGCATGGGAATGAGGGATGCGCATTGCAGCCTTGGAGTTGAGAGCCTTCTCACATCTTTGTTGTCTGATAAACATTAAACAAACATGCTTACTACACTGTACATCTGTTTTTATGAAATAGGTAGAAAAAACAAAACAAGCTATTGCAAATTTAGGAAGATAATCTTACCTTGCCATGAGATAGCAAACCTCCAACAAGCCATCCACAGTTCCAAAAATATCTGGGATCATGTCCCCATTAAAGCTTTACATGTGAAAAAAAGAAAGTGACATTATACCTCTGAAAAAACTGTATAAGGCAAGCTTTTATTTGTACAAAGCATCATATAAAGGACAGGTTCACTTTATTTGTACCCATAAGTTACGTAGGTTTGCCGTGATGTCTTTGCATTTTCCAGTATGTGGGTTCACACATTTTTATACACAACCAAAAATACTAATTTTGAAATATTTTATTTCATTTTATTTGAATAAAGATTACATTAAAATTAAATGTAATTAAATGAAATAGCTTTAAAGTATTATTCATTAATTAATTTTCCTTTGACATAGTGTCTGTTCATCAGGGGTCACCACAACGAAATGAACCGGCAACTTATCCAGCATATGTTTTGCACAGCGCATACCCTTCCAGCTGCAACCCAGTACTGGGAAACACCCATACACACTCATTCTCACACACACACACATACATCACGGACAATTTAGTTTATTCAATTCAATTCAGTCTTTGAACTGTGGGGGGAAAAAAAAGCACCCGGAGAAACCCTACGCGAGCACGGGGAGAACATGCAAACTCCACACAGAAATGCCAACTAGCCCTGCCAGCACTCGAACCAGCCACCTTCTAGCTGTGAGGCCACAGTGCTAATCACTGAGCCACTGTTTCGCCCCTTAAAGTATTATTATAATACTATTATGTATTATGATAAAGTATTATATACTTACTCCATTACAAGAGGCTGATCGGTAAAGATCTTGTCCAGCTTCTCCTTTTCATTCTGGTCTGTAAGATAAATGTATTATAATGTTCATATTGTATAATATTCAGTTTGCCTTTCACCAAGTCCCATCGTATACACCCAAAACACTTAATACAGAATATATGACACGTGAAAGTGGATATCGTGACATGTGGCCAAGTACGGTGATTTTGTACTTGGAAACTGTGCTCTGCGTTTAATCCATCCAAGTGCACACACAGCAGTGAACACACACAGCCACACACACAGTGAACACACAATTAAAAGCCACAGCCTACAATGCCTTCCGGTGACAGAACTTGAACCTGCAACCTTACAAGTCCAACTCTCTAACCATTAGGCCACTGCTGCCCATTATTTTCTTATTTTTTTCAACAAAAGATTAATGTTGATCATTGCTAAATATTACTATACGAACAAACAGGAAAATAACAAAAAACTAAATTTTGTTTTGCTAGTTTTATTTTTGGGTGAACTAACTTAATTATAATAAAAATAATAAAATAATAGAATAAAAATACAAATGTATAAATGTATAAATGAATGTAGGAAAGAATATTCATCCACAAGAATCCATTAGTAAAGCATCTAAAAAAACATGTTTTGCCTAGTGTGAAGAACATTTTCATAATTTTATTACCTTATAAACTTTTTCACTACACAGAGCCTTTTGTGAAATAGAAAGCTTCTATGGATGTTAAATGTTCTTGATGGAACTGTTAGTGCCAATGAAAACCCTTTATTGTTAAAAATATAGGGAATGATCAGAACTATATATTCTTTATATACTATATTTCAGACTTTACCTAAAGTCTGGTTACGTCCCCAGAAGACGAAGACGCTTGTTTTTAAGGGAAAGTCATTTGAGTGGCCCGTCAGAAGCACATCCATCTGAGAGTCTCCATCGTAATCACCCGGCACCACACTGCTTATGATGAAGTCACTGAGAGAGCAGGAAAAACACATCAACACTGCAATGAATAACCATGCTAACAATGACAAAAAACCTGACATGCTCAATAACTCAATGACTGAAAATATTGAATGTTTGAAATGGAACAGCTTACAAAGACAAAACATGAAAGACATTAAACAGTATGCATATGTTTTACATTACAATCAAGTATCATATTTGATTCATCAGCATTTCATATGCCATATAATGCGAAAGAGTGAAAATATAATGCTTACAATTGAAAAATAATTATCAAAAGCTTACATTTGTGATTAAAGCTTAATAGTTTTAAATACAGGAGCAAAACATTCAATGAATTATAATCGAATGATTAATGAAAGACAATACAAATACATATGGCTCCAAAGCTTGTTGTATCATTTTTGACACAAAGATTATTATAGCTAACAAAAATTATATATGGAACATCTTATAAACCAAACTTGTGAAATGTTTAACTAGAATAATTATTGACAATATAAATGTTCATTTATGCTTATTAAAAAAAAAAAAAAAAAAACTCTGATGATTTCACAGCAAAACAAACCAACAAAAAAAGTTGTGTATCAAGATCTGACGTTGAACACTTAAGATTGTATTATATTATTTGCTAAATAATATGAAATATTGGAGGGAAGCCTCTAATTTAGCAGTCCAATTCATATTTTAGAGGCTATCGGAAATAATTGAAGTAAAGTTGGTTTTATATTCACACATTCAGACTTTTTCCTTATATTATTCATTGATTCATTAATTTTCCTTCTGCTTAGTCCCTTTGTTTATCAGAGGTCCCCACAGCGAAATGAACCGCAGCGGATGCCCTTCCAGTCACAACCCAGTACTGGGAAACACCCATACACGCTCGCATTCACACTCATACATTACGGCCAATTTCATTCATTCATTCATTTTCTTGTCAGCTTAGTCCCTTTATTAATCAAGGGTTGCCACAGCGGAATGAACCGCCAACTTATCCAGCATATTTTTATGCAGCGGATGCCCTTCCAGCCACAACCCATCTCTGGGAAACATCCACACACTCATTCACACTCGTACACTACGGCCAATTTTGCTTATTTAATTCACCTATAGCGCATGTCTTTGGACTGTGGGGGAAACCGGAGCACCCGGAGGAAACCCACACAAACATGCAAACATACAAACTCCATACAGAAACACCAACTGACCCAGCCAGGGCTTAAACCAGCGACCTTCTAACAGTACTAACCACTGAGCCACCGTGCCACCCCTCCTTAATAATATAATTTCAGAAAAGTATTCTTTGCAAATTCTAAATAGTGAACTCATATTAGCAGCCAGTAACTATCAAAGTACAACATTGTTCACAGTCAAATGAATAGTTTAATGTTGTTTTGAAGTCATGCTTGCCTGTGATGTTAGGCCAAATATTCAAAGAACCATTTTAAACAATATAAGGAGCATGTCACCGAGTTGTTGCTGAACGAATGTTCAAATATAAAACCAACTTTACCTCAATGAGAAAATATATGTATCTGATATGATACAGTAGGCTTCAGAGGAGTTGTGTGTGGTGATGTGTGTGTATAATCTTACCCAGAGAAAGCCTCTTTAGTCAGATGGACTTTAGGTTTGAAATAAGGTGCTTTAAGATCAGCCAAGAAAATTAACAGCTCAGATTCTGCAATAAATAATATACAAAGGAAACAGCACTTTATCACAACATCGATAACACTAATAGTTAAACATTAGTTTAGTGTTTACAAAGGGAGTATTCAGCCACACACCCTGTCATAAGCAAAACATGACAGCTGTGTGTTATACACAAAAAAAAGCATCGACAGACGTCTTATCAAAACTCACAGATAATACACAATAGCCATATAAAACATACATTACTTCTTCAAGTTAATCTTCAGTTAGATCCTTTTAAGACACTAGTGATCATAATATTAGCTAGCAGAACTGTACTCACGCTTCCTGATGATGAACATGTCAGTCTGCTTATCTGAGTTAAAGTCACCGAAAGCCGCTACTGTGCCATAATTCTCCTGGCCAAATAAATCGCTAGTAACGTCCTGTAATGCAAACGTGACGTGTTGTCCGACAAAACTTGATAATAACGTCAAAAAACAAACAAATGACAGCAACATTTTGCTGTTAGCTTCGACCACCACGAACTGGAACACGGCACGTCGTTCTACGGCAGGCAGAGTGTATGGGCTTTGCGACAAGTGCGAGTGTTCAACGGCAGTGTGGAGTGTTGTTATTTTGCTGTCATCATGGCAAGCTTAGCGGATGTCGGCTGGAAGCTGCTGGAGTTCAAAGCCAGATCTAAGCGATCAGGTTTGGCTTCTTTGAGATGCATGACATTAAGAATGATTTAATAGTACCGTCGGTGCATTTTGGCCCATTGTCCGTGTTGCAGAAGCGCATTAACATGAATCTACGCGTATGTGTGTGGCAAAGAGCAGAGCCCAAAGGTCAGGCGTGAAGAGGACGCTGATCAGCGGCTATATTTAGAGCCTAAACTGCACACTGAGCGTCAGCTTTTGCATTTTTAAAGAGTAGTACTTTAAAAGACTCCGGTCCCTGAATGTTTAAGGTTTTGAAAAGCTTTTTAACCCTCTTAATTCATTGCTGGTTAGCATCTGCTTCAGCCTGGCATGAAAACTCAAGTAGCCTTTCACAGAGCTGTCAGATTTCACTTGTGGTCGTGTTAAACAGATAAATAAATGAAATGCCCATTTCTAGAAGGGGTAAAGTAAGTACACTAACTCACCGTTATGTTTTTCTAAACTTCTATGGGAAAGTATCCAATGATTGCTAACAGTGACTACCTTATGTTTTATATGTATAATTATATCATACATGTTTGAAACAACATGGGTGGGTAAAACATTTTTTTTTTTTTATGTCTTGGTTTGTCCCTTCCAAAAAATGGCAATTGGTCAAAATATAAAATGTTTTCATTTGCTGTGATTGAATATCAGGGTTATTAAACCAAATACTTGATTTCATTACTCTTCTGTAGTTAAAAACTGGTATTATGTTGTCTAAAATGTGTAAACATGTTTGAAAATAGGACAACTTTTTTTGTTATTTTGAACAATTGTCATTTATGCAAAAAATGCTCTAAATGTCAAAAGAAACATTTAAAATTTGAAACAAATATGATCAGTTTACTGAATAAAACTAAAATTAAGTTTTACACTGTTATCCAACTATAAATCATATACAGAGAGAAACTTCTCTAATGGTCATTTACATGTATTTTACAAAGCTGTATTTTGCATTTTTTGCCATATTTACAATACAGTAGTTCAGATTTACCATGTATTATATAGCAATATTTCGCTTTGCATGTATTTATGAAGGTAAAATCAAATATACACTACCGGTCAAAAGTTTGAGGTCAGTTTTTTTTTTGATTATTATTTTTTTTAGTAATATAAATAAAAATTTTCTGTTCATCAAGGCGGCATTTATTAAATGTAAAAAAAAAAGTTAAATTGTTAAATACTTATAAATAATTATTTATTACTTATTGTATGTAGTTTCAAATGAAATTATTATTTCAGTCATTATTGCTTTCATTACTATTACCATTGATAGTAATAATATTATTATTAATAATAATAATTAATATTGGAGTGATTTCTGAAGGATCATGTGACTGAAGACTGGAGTAATGAAGCTGAAAATGCATCTTTAAAATCACTGGAATACATTTTTAATTAAATTATAAACTTCTTTTGTAGAGTTGTTTTATAGTGCAATAACATTTTACAATTTGTACTGTATTTTTGATTAAATAAATGCATCCTTGGTGAGCAGGAGAAGCTTATTTTAAAACATTTAAAATATCCTACTGACCACAAACTTTTGACCAGTAGTGTACTTGTACAATAGATAAAGCTGTGCAATTAAACACTTTATATCTTGTAAAGTGTATATACAGTTGAAGTCAGAATTATTAGCCCCCTTTTGAATTTATTTATTTATTTTTTAATATTTCCCAAATTATGTTTAACAGAGCAGGGCAATTTTCACAGTATGTCTGATAATGTTTTTTTCTTCTGAAGAAAGTCTTATTTGCTTTATTTCAACTAGAATAAAAACAGTTTTTAATTTTTTAAAAGCCATTTTAAGGACAAAATTATTAGCCCCTTTAAGCAAAAAATTTTTTTTTCCGATAGTCTACAGAACAAACCATCGTTATACAATAACTTACTTAATTACCCTATCCTGCCTAGTTAACCTAATTAACCTAGTTAAGCCTTTAAATGTCACTTTAAGCTGTATAGAAGTGTCTTGAAAAATATCTAGTCAAATATTATTTACTGTCATCATGGCAAAGATAAAATAAATCAGTTATTAGAGATGAGTTATTAAAACTATTATGATTAGAAATGCGTTGAAAAAATCTTCTCTCTGTTAAACAGAAATCGAGGAAAAAATAAAAAGGGGTGCTAATAATACAGGGGGCTAATGATTCTGACTTTAACTGTATATATATATATATATATATATATATATATATATATATATATATATATATATATATATATATATATATATATACAGGGAGTGCAGAATTATTAGGCAAGTTGTATTTTTGAGGATTAATTTTATTATTGAACAACAACCATGTTCTCAATGAACCCAAAAAACTCATTAATATCAAGGCTGAATATTTTTGTAAGTAGTTTTTAGTTTGTTTTTAACTTTAGCTATTTTAGGAGGATATCTGTGTGTGCAGGTGACTATTACTGTGCAGAATTATTAGGCAACTTAACCAAAAACAAATATATACCCATTTTCATTTATTTTCACCAGTGAAACCAATATAACATCCCAACATTCACAAATATACATTTCTGACATTCAAAAACAAAACAAAAACAAATCAGTGACCAATATAGCCACCTTTCTTTGCAAGGACACTCAAAAGCCTGCCATCACACTCAGAGAGGTGTACTGTTTTCTCTCCTTGTAAATCTCACATTTGATGATGGACCACAGGTTCTCTATGGGGTTCAGCTCAGGTGAACAAGGAGGCCATGTCATTAGTTTTTCTTCTTTTAGACCCTTTCTTGCCAGCCAAGCTGTGGAGTACTTGGACTCGTGTGATGGAGCATTGTCCTGCATGAAAATCATGTTTTTCTTGAAGGATGCAGACTTCTTTCTGTACCACTGCTTGAAGGTGTCTTCCAGAAACTGGCAGTAGGACTGGGAGTTGAGCTTGACTCTATCCTCAACCCGAAAAGGCCCCACAAGCTCATCTTTGATGATACCAGCCCAAACCAGTACTCCACCTTCACCTTGCTGGCGTCTGAGTCGGACTGGAGCTCTCTGCCCTTTACCGATCCAGCCATGGGCCCATCAAGACTCACTCCCATTTCATCAGTCCGTAAAACTTAGAAAAATCAGTCTTGAGATATTTCTTGGCCCAGTCTTGACATTTCAGCTTGTGTGTCTTGTTCAGTGGTGGTCGTTTTTCAGCCTTTCTTACCTTGGCCATGTCTCTGAGTATTGCACACCTTGTGCTTTTGGGCACTCCAGTGATGTTGCAGCTCTGAAATATGGCAAAACTGGTGGCAAGTGGCATCTTGGCAGCTGCACGCTTGACTTTTCTCAGTTCATGGGCAGTTATTTTGCACCTTGGTTTTTCCAGACGCTTCTTGCGACCCTGTTGACTATTTTGAATGAAACGCTTGATTGATTGTTCGATGATCACGCTTCAGAAGCTTGGCAATTTTAAGAGTGCTGCATCCCTCTGCAAGATATCTTACTATTTTTGACTTTTCGGAGCCTGTCAAGTCCTTCTTTTGACCCATTTTGCCAAAGGAAAGGAAGTTGCCTAATAATTATGCACACTTGATATAGGGTGTTGATGTCATTAGACCACACCCCTTCTCATTACAGAGATGCACATCACCTAATATGCTTAATTGGTAGTAGGCTTTCGAGCCTATACAGCTTGGAGTAAGACAACATGCATAAAGAGGGTGATGTGGTTAAAATACTCATTTGCCTAATAATTCTGCACTCCCTGTATATAGATGTTGAGATTTGCCATATAGCGCTTAAAGTGTTTTAAAGGAGGGCTATTGATCACAGTCTGTCTGTTCGGTCATTATCATTGAAAGTCATTATAATTATACAGTGTCATGGACATTTTAATTGTCATCTCATCCTCTCACATTAGTCACACCAAATCACCTCACTTTCAATTGTACATAATGCGATTTGTTGCATGTCAATTCAGTAACCAATGCCTGAAGATCTGAAAATCTCACTGTGTGATTCCATGTAATTTGTCTTTTCTCTCTATGTTCTGCTAACCTTCTGAATTATACTAATGTTGTAGTTTAACTAATAGACGACTGGCGTAGAGTTCATCTAATGAAAAATGGCTGACACTGCCAATGAGCCTCTGAGCGAACGTCGCAAACTTCGGAAACTTGGTAAGTTGGAGAATAGCGATTGATCCATGGGGAAAAAAAAACACTCATTACATTTGAAGTAAGAATTTTCCATTTCATTTTACAGAGTGTGTATCTGGATACAATACTATTCACCTTTGAAAGCCAGTAACAGTCTTGGTTCAGAAATTAAACTCTTTGATGCCTTAATTGAAAACTGGTGCTTAATTTAGTTTCTTTTTCTCATTTCAGAAATAATAATTCTATTGTTTCATCTCTAACATTTCATCAGATCTTAAAGGATTAGTCATAAATAAACCTTATTCTGTGATTAATCAAATCAGTAATTCAGTCCAGTACCTCTCATCTTTTTCCCGTCAATGTCTGATCAGATCTGTTAACAGAAGTTTTGTATGTTTCTCGAGGCAAGCTACGTTTATATCAATGCGGTGAAACTAAAACGAGGAGTATCTTTCATTTGCCTATTGGATGTGCACTGCTTAGCTGGAGTTATCTTAAAAAGAGATGGCTTTGTCCGTGCTACTTAAAAGCTGATGGGAATTATGCTAATTTGCTCGGAAATGTGAATTTTCAGTACCTGAGGTATTGACCCTGGGTCGATTCTATTAAAATGTAAATTGCTCCAAAGTTAAATGTGTCTGAAATAGTGCTTCAGTTGATGGGGTTCCCCTGAATTTCACTCCCTTCAGAAAAAAAAGCTGAATTTACCGGTGTCAGGTTCCATTACTCGCAGAGTTTGTGCCAGCACCTTAAATTTTGCAATCAAGCTGTGTGTGTCTGCAGTGACGTTTGGTTTGATGTATGCATCTGGAGAACAATAGCTTAGTCTTTTGCATTTTGCTTTGATTGTTTTCCTGGCATGCTTTGCTGCCTTTGCACCCCAGTAAATCTACATTCTGTGGCTCTTAGCATTGTAAATGGAACAGGAAACCATTTACGTTACAGAGTCTAAATGAAGCACATTTTGATTTTGGTGAGTCAGCTCAATCTTAGCATACTAAATAGCCTAAAGTGGGTCTGTAGCGAGCCAGTGGTCTATAGTAGTAGCATCATCAAGAAGCCATGCTGACTTTGAAGTACACTCATCACTTTCATCCAATGATACTTGAATTGCACCTCAAGATGAGATAAGAATCGCAATATTGTGGATGTATTTTATGTAACATCAAGCTCTCCATTCTGTGATCAGGCTCCATCTATGAACCTCTTAAGCTGTCCATACTGCACCGGGAGGATGAGCCCCTTTGGGAGAAACTTGACCGCTTCTATAGTGCAGGTAAGAAGTTCTGCTGGTTCTATAATTGCCACATTTTGCTGTTCAAAAAGTTAGAGAAAAACTTTTTTTTCTTTTCAGTATTTAATTGGAAATGTATTCAATAAAAAAAAAAATCAATGCTTTCCAAATACAAGTAAAAAAATCTTTATAGTTTGTCAGTTCTTTTCAATATCATCTATATGGCTACTTAACTAATTTTTAACAGAGTTTGGTGGTAACTGAATTAAAAATATTACTTTTTAGTAAAAAAAAACTTCGCATTTACATTCTAATATAAAATAATGAGAGCAAATGAGACTTTAATAAAATTGCGATTAAAAGTTCTGTATTTTTCTTTATATTCTGGCATTAATAACATTTTACAAAATAACTCTTGGTGTTTTAAATCATATATTTAACTTTCAGTGCTTCAGAGCTTATCGGTTAGAGAAGGTGATTTAATGTCCTTTAGTATACTGGGCTAACTGTACTGCGCATTTACACAGTGGCCATATTCATCTATGTAAGCACATCAAAAACAATATTAACAGTATAGCAGACACTGTTAAAAGCTCATTCCCAGCCACTAGACTTTTCTGACAGGGTATTCGAGTGTCATCGAGTGACAGAATGTTGTGGGACTGCTATACAGGAGTTATTATTATGGATTAAAGATAGATTATAGTTTTTATTTTAGCGGTTTTTTTTTTAAAGCATGATGGTAAACACGAACGCGGTTATGAATATATTAAAACATATGCTTGTTTGTTGTAAAAATTCATAATAATGACAAAAAATACTAATTTGCGGATCTCCTTACTTCCGGGTGCAGCTATCCTGCCGTTGTGGCTGGTGTATTCTCGGGAATTTTCTTACCCATTGGTTTCAAGTGTGGTCTGAAAAATCTCCATTCGAAGGGCTATCTACCCCTTCCCCTTAGCCCTACGCAAAACGAGGGGTAGGGGTAAGGGGGTAGAATTGGAATTGGGGCAAAGTCATTGTATGCAGAGCCATAGACCTTTATCTATGAAGTATAATTATGGAAACTGTTCATCTTAACTGAAAGCTACGTTGTGTTTGCTAGCCTCACACATCACGCACCTGTCAATCAGTCAGTCAGCGTGTCACCCTTAAAGGGTTAAACAAATAACACACAGCACTACTATGATTACAGAAAAGTTTGCGCTGTTATGATTTACTTACCATTTAATATGTTTTGGAGTGATTATAACCCACTATTAAAAAACAACAACGACTAAATGTTTTGAATGAGAAGCTGTAGTGTAGCCATGACGGGATGAATTTTGGTGTGGCGCCCCGCCATGGAAGAATGAATGTATAGCGGAAACCATGAATCAATACCTAAAGATACTTTAACTCAGTGTTTCTCAACCACGTTCCTGGAGGACCATCAATACTGCATGTTTTGGATGTCTCCTTTGTTTGTCACACCCATTACAGGTCTTTCAGTCTCTGCTAATGAGCTGATGATCTGAATCAGGTGTGTTTGGTTAGGGAGACATGGAAAATGTGAGTTAGTGGTCCTCCAGGAACGTGGTTGAGAAACACTACTTTAACTGATGTTAAAACCTAAGGTGGTGATGAGGTTTTAAAAATGTATGGAAAGAGTCTTAAAATGTTTTAAAAGGTATTAAATTTAACTCCATGATTCCTGTATATACCCTATATAAGTTAACGATTATTTTTTAAGAAATATGATGCTGTAGAATTAATAAATGTCTATTTATGGCTTTTAAATATAAAGTTAATGAACATTTTGACATTTTGATTACTTACGTGATGAAATAATAATATACTGATTAATTCTGTGAACAAGAAATCATGGTGAGACACTTTTTACAGAAAATCATTAAAAATATAACCCTTTGAAAAAAAAACAAAAAAAAAAGGAATTACTTGAGAGGCTGATCTGTTCTTTTTTTTTTCTTCTTTTTTGGCGGTGTAAGATTTTAGCAGAGCATCTCTTGAGCACTCTTTTATGCTCTTTAATGATGCGTTTAACCTCAGTCATGACTTCATTTAGCTGCACCACCTTTCTTTTTATTGTAATTAAAGCACAAATTTATAAAGCGAACTAGTTAAGGTGTCAAGCTGTGTACAGATTGCAACGTTAAGTCAGGTTTTTCTTAATATAGTTGATCTGTGTATTAAGTGCACTGTTGTTTACTGCTATTTAAAAATAATTACGGCAAGATGCTTCCTAATTAAATTAGAGGATTCAAAAAGTCTCCAAACTATTACATTTATTTATAATACCCAGCAAATGACTTGAGTCAAAGCACTAAAAGATTCATTTGGAGCTAGAATGCTTTCTCGTTGCAGTGCTCCTCTGAGCATTTTGCTCTTAATCAATACTCATCTCTCTCCAGCCCACCCTCCTTCTCTCACCTAATCTTGCTTTCTAGTTTACTTTTCACCATGACAATAAATACTGCTCCGTAAGATGAAATGGCATTTGTAAGTTTAAACGAACTTTCTTCATGGTTTATTCAGCCTTATATTTTCTTTTCTTTGATAAGGTAAAGAAAATGTGTTATTGTTTTTAAGATCATTTAGAGTCGTTTGAATTTATGTCTTATTTAGGGCTTCCCCCTAAAAGTTGACGATGGTAGATTATGAGAAGAGGCTTGGTCAGCTCATTTTTAAATAGCGATTTAGTTGAAGCAAAAAAAAAAAAAAAAGCACGAAAAGTGGTGATGTCATGCAGTCATTGACAGAAAGTGACTCAACATGGGGTCCAATCTTCGCACCTCACTTAAACGATCTAAGATGATTTGGCAGATGCAGGATCTTTTAATGGTGATAACAGATATCTCTGGCTAATTTGGTTCTCAGAACAAGTTTCAGATTACATTATCTGGATGAATTGAATCGAGATTGAGATTACTGTGTGCTTATGTTTGCAGTGAAGGACAGATCGATCCTTCCTCAAAAACATGATCATCAATGCAGCAATTGGCTGGTGGAAAGTGGAATGACATCATCTGATTAATATTCAGTTATCTGCCATAATAAATAACATAAAATTTGTAGTAAATCAATGAGTTTGTTAAACTTTCCACATTTGCTGTAGGCTGTTTAGAGTTGATTTCGTATGGGACAGCATTCAAGATTCTTAATCCCATAGCATAGGTATAACTAGCTATTTAAATAAATTTTGTGTCAAAAAAGCATTTCGATATTTGAGAAGGGCATAAATCCTGTAAATCATTCAATTATTCCTTTTAACAACAGCAACAAATAATATTGCTCAGTGACCATGTTGACTATGTCTATACACTGTCATACACTCTCAGTACTTGAATGGTACAGTTTAGTATAGGTTTAAATCTAAAAGGTCCATATTAGTATCTTAAAAGTATAATTTAGTACCTAAAGTGTACATAAAATTTACCAAAACAAAGTCTGATTCGCTTGAAAAGGTACCACCTTGACTTTTTGTTACCACCTTGAAGTTTTGTACCAATTTTTTGCGCCTTTATTTTGGTGTGTAGATTGTGTAAACGTTTTAAGTTCAGATTTAAAAATGTATATAAATAATTGTACATTATTGTAATTTTCTCCAATTTAGTACAGTACCCTTGTAAGAAAATAGCGGCAGTTGGTACAGACTTTTAGTATAACCTTCACTTGAAATAGCACAATCTTGTCCTGTCTATATGAAATAAGCTGTTCCTGAGCAGGCTTGAGCTTGCAGACCGGTTGCTATGATAACAACTTCTGGATGAGTTTTGAAGAAAAAAATTATCCTGAATTGTCAAATCATCAATAATCAAATCCAGTTAATTAAGAAATCCACATATGAAGAACAAACCCCTGGTCTAGCTTATACACAAGCTAACATGTTTGTGAGGAAGTCAATAGAAATTAAAGAATGACTACTTAAAAAGTATCTTGCAAATTCATGTACATGTGCAACAGGCTTATATTTGTATTATTTGTATACACATTGCAAGTGCACTTGCGTTCTTGCAGACTTTCAGTGGCAGTATAATTACAGTGCTTTCACATAGCGCATGTCTTAGGACTGTGGGGGAAACCGAAGCACCTGGAGGAAACTCACGCCAACACAGGGAGAACATGCAAACTCCACACAGAAATGCCAACTGACCAAGCTGGGGCTCGAACCAGCAACCTTCTTCAACCTTCAGTTCTGTGAGGCGACCGTGCTACCCACTGCGCCACTGTGATGCCCCTTGTTATATGTACATTATATATTATTTTGGAAAATAGTCAATGACTGTGGTGCTGTTTAGAGGTATACTGCTCTACCAGTAGATGGCGGAAAAAATAATTGTAACTGATTCATGAATTTAAATCAGGAACCTCAAACTCCTGGCCCGTGGGCCATTTACAGCCGCCCCTCCTTCTCCCTCTGGCCCGCAACTGATGTCAAAAATATAACGAGATTTAGCACACCAAAACATATATTTTAGAGTCACTATCATTGTTGTGCAGTCGCATATAGACTCTTGTGGTTTCGACCTGTTACCTGCTGGACATTTAAAGTACTGCATTCGGATTAGCTTTACTTTCAGTCTCTCTTAGCATGCGGTTGAGCGCAACTGTGCATTCACACCGAAGGCGATGAGAACTTCAAAGTTAGCTTTGACTGCCCTGTAAACACAGCTGTCTGGCTTCACAGCTCCACCGGCGAGAGCTTCAAAATTTGCTACATTGAACTTGTATTTAAAGGAGCCCTTGCAGCATATCAGCAAATCAGTTACATTCCCACATAAAAACAGGCTTTTTAGCATGAAAATGCTACACGCTTTTTAATAAATTAATTTACTATGGAAGATCAAGTTGTTGCGTGTGGTGTGGCTTTGCTTCCATTGAAAATGAATGACTTCTGGCGATTTTGACGCTCTCGCCGCTTTCGGTGTGAACACACAATAAGGCTTACAGTGTAATTTATCATTGTAAAATGATATGAAGATTAATTGGTTGAAATGTCCTATTGGATTATAGTTATTTTTACCATATATATTTAGAAAATTTACTGATTTACAGTATTTAACTGTTAAAATTACATTCAACTTCACAGTTATATGCATGTCAAAGAACACCAAACGCATGTTAAAATCTTTTGATTTTTTTTCTAAAATACAAAAGTTTAAGGATCTTTCTAGTTCATATAGCAAAAAGCATTTAAACAGCAGTGGACCTGAACATCACAAACTGACCTTATGGTTCACTACTAAGAACACAAAATTCAGCTGCTTGGATTTAAATTCCGTGGGAAAAAGTAGAGTATTTGAGCAATTCTAGAACACTTTATCTCTTTGGTCTAGCACACCTGATCCCGCTCCTCAGCTCATTAGTACAGCACTCGATGAACATGTTTCATCCTTCACAAAAACAACAGAAAAGCCTTGTATCTTGAACGTTGCATGTGCAAATTCAGTGTTTTCAATCTCGTTCCTCCATCCAGACTTCAACCTGTTCCTAAAGCTCATTTAAAATCCCCAGACAGTCAACACTGGGATGAGAGCTCTGCAGGGGGAGAGAGGGAAGAAGGGAGAGAGAACAAAGAAAAGAGTGACAGAGAGGATGCTTCTCATTTCGGTGATCCTTTTGAATGAATCACGGTTGAAGCTGACAAACGTACAGCGTTAGCGTTGAGTAATCCTGTTTTGAAAGTGAATCCCCATGTCATTCCCTACAATTCTACAATGATAAATAAAGTTTCATAATTCAGATAGTAATAGCTTTGGCAGACTCATGCTCAAGCCTGAAATGCATCTCAGCTTGCAATAAGCTCGATATGAATGCAGCACATAACATGCATAGTAGCTATATTATCTTGAACTCTTCTCAGAAGGTTATTGCCATTTTTATCTCCGGTCTCTCTTATTTTCCAGTCTTTCTCGCTCTCTTTCCGGGTTTTCCCATTTATGTGGTAATGACATCATGCTTCAGTGCTTCTCATTTCCTCTTCTTCTCCTCCTCCTCTCCGGCCTGTTTGTTGTGAATGCAGTTCTGCTATCTTTCCTCTCCCTCCACAAGATTAAGGCCGGAGAAAACAAGCTTTAACTTTTAATGGGTCTCTCTTCTCTTTCTTTCTTTGTTTTCTCCCTCCGTCTCTCTCTCCGTCTGTGTGGTTCAGTCTACGCCCATTTCCTCCGTCGTCTTCTAGTCTGTGTGATGGACCCCCTCCTTTTTTTTTGGTGTATAAAAATGGCTTCTTCGTGAAAACAGACTGTTTGTGTGTGCAGTGTTAGGAGTTGATTTAGAGGTGCATTATGCTGATAGATGATGAGAGAGATGCAGCCTTCAAAGCATTTGCATCTAGAGTGCTATGATGCGTTCCATCCCTCGCGCCAAAGGAGTGTGTGAATAATATGTTATTTCTCTTCTTTCTCCTTCTCTAAAGAAGTCACTTAAATCGCAGGTGATGCCTCGGCGTAATGTGAAAGGACTGCAAATGAGATTTTCTTGATTAGTAATTTAAGGTTTTCACAGAAGCAAATGGGCAGTAATAGCAGGCTGTGTAGCCCATTTCTCTGGATTAATTGATCTCTGACCTGTTCCTCCCTGAAACATAGTGAAAGCCTTCAAATGCGGTCTTCTTTTCAGTCTTGCCAGCATTAACCGCAGTTACAGTACAAGGCCTAATCAGATAAAGACGTATTTATCGCCCTGTCTGGAATGCCGGATTCTTCCGATGGATGTCGGGGTAATCCTGGCTGCAGTCTCTCTGAAGAGTATATTAATATTCTGACTAATTCGCCCCAGTGTCTCCTTATCCCCCAGCCCTGCTGGCACTGTCTCTTTGAATTGACCCAAACTCTACATAACAAATGATGGCTCGGAATGAATGTCCCCTTCATTTGTGCTGCCGTAATGTGCTGATGAAAAATGAAGTGCCCTATTCAGCCTGATTATACATTAGTAAAGAGAAATCACAGTGGAGAAGGAGAGAGAGCATAACAGTTGACTGATACATCCGTGTTGCCCTTTTTTGTACTTTTTTCTTGTGCATAATACAGATGAGAAATAAGCAATGATATTTAATTAGCTTGATTAATTAAACATGCAGTGCCATTTAATGTCAGAAAACAAGTATAACAGGTGTGAAAGGGTGTTCAGGAATTAGCAAACAGTCTAGGAAGGCATCGTAAGGGTTTCTGCTCACTAAATGAATAGAGGAAACTACAAACAGTGTTTTGCACCAGTGTCTGTATCAGCAGATATAAGATATTAGTTTCGGTTTCCCTTATCGAACAAGTCATACATAATGGCAGATATTCAATCCTTAAGCAAAGCAGTGCTTGTTTACCTTGCTTATTTATATATTAGAAATCCTAAAGGTGCAGTATTAAAGTTTGACACCCAGTGGTTGAACTAGATATTGCACACTTGGTTCAAAACAAACTCAAGCGCAGGTTGCCAGATTGACAACACCAACAGCAGTATGCCTGACGCCTGTTTCACACCGCAAGCGAAAGCAGTGCGTGAGCAGCGTGTGCACAGCGCATATGGAGAGCAGAAGCAGCATGCAGGCGTTTGCCTTTCACACCAGCTGCATCTGCAGCGTTCAGCTCTTCAGCTGCTGCTGCACGGATCAATCTATCTCTGTCTATTCTATCTAGTTACCTATCTCTATATACAAATACACTTTTTTTTAACTTTTCATCTGCACCAAGGCCAGCTGCAACTTCCTCATATGCTGTTTCCTTAACCTGCAACTCTTTATTTTACAAATTATATAGATCATGATCATATATAGATCATATATATCAGTGTCATTCATGTCTGGTGCACTCAGAAGACAATCGCCTGTGACATCATGTCATTTTGTTTTTGATTTTCAGGATGTTGTAGGCCTAGTTATAATAATATTTATACAATATAGTTATAATGATATTTATACATAATCAAACTAGTGTTACTTTCTCCGCTTCAGCAATGTCCAGCGGCAGAGTAACAGCTCGTGCAAAGGATGAGACAGATAGAAGTAATCAATGCATGCCCTTCTTTTACTTATTTTCGTGTTGTCAGGTTCACAGTGCAAACAGCTCCCGGGTGGAATAACTTGAGTGAACATAAAACAAAGCCGAATAAAACTTTCTTCCTCTGCTTCAACTGCACAGCACACAGCGAGCTCACATCATCCAGCATGCGTGTCGAACTACACTACCCACAATACACTTCGCTATGATCTCCCGTAAATAGCAGTCTTAAAGCAGCCACTTCTACAGTATTTACCCTCTTCTGCAATACTAGTGTGCAACTTAAGCAAAACTGATACTAAAATTGTTTTACATTTGGTTTTGTAGTTCCGGCCTAAATAAATATTTGTTGCAGTTTTAAATCATTTAAGTTCATTTGATTGATTATATATAAATCAGTGGATATTATTGACGCATTTATTAGGTAAAATTGACACTTTTTACTGTCATTCAATGTGTTTTGGTCATTATCAAAGCACTGTCACTTTAATTGAGCGTGAGCAGCGCGGCAAAAATAGACCCAGCGCCGAAACTATCGCTGCACTGCTGCTTCAGCAATGCGCACGCCTCGCGCTGAGGTGCTGCTTCTGTGTGCGATATGAAAGCTCTAATCTGTTAACATGGACGTTGAAAATTATGCTTTATGCGTTGCTTATGCTTGCGGTGTGAAACAGGCTTGACTGTCAAGCCTGAAGGCTGATTTAAATCGTGTTCTGAATCAAAGCAAAGACACAACAAAAGGATTATTTTCCATATTAAAAGGAGTTTTTGGCCTAACCAACACCTGAAATTTACATTTTAGAAACGGCTTTTTATTTATTTTATTTCTTGCAGCTGAACAACAGAAAATTGACAATGATCACTTCAGGTACACCTCATTTGCTTTATTCAGTGTTAAATGCTAATAATGTGAGTTTGAATGCCATTTTACATGACATTTATTGCCATACTACTGAAAGCAGCAGCAGCAGATAGTTTATCTCAGATCTTGAAAATAAAACAAACTGTTTGAAATTGAACTTTAAAACTGTGCCGAATTTAGAACTGTATGTGTGTAACCCATATCAGTACAACATACCATTACCATTTCATTGGAGTGCAATAAGTGTACATAAATTCTGTGCTTCTGAATGGCTCCATTAAAATTGCTTATCACAGCAAATCTCTTCACGTAGCGTGTTTTAAGGACTCTGTTACAATGTAACCTACTCACCTAATGTTTACGTTCGTAATATTTATATATTTGCTAATTAATAACCACCTTGTGTGGAACTCTGAATCTGCGTCTGATTTTGGAGTCCGCTACATTCCACCGGTGGTCACATTTCGGTCACGGATACACATTTTGAGAGTCTTTCTGACTGAATGAATGAAATACGCTGTTTTTCACCAAGGCAAACCTAGGTGCTGAAATTTAATTGGCTGAACTGGCATTGGGCCTTAGATAGTCGTTCTGGCACTTAACGCCCATTTTCAAAGCAGAATATCTGACTTTAGGATTGTTTCAGATAAACAAGTATGCTCACTTAGCATGTTTCTTAAATATCTGCAAACATATTATGGTATCTTTATGCCTTAGAATATTAAAAAGCGTACATGCAGCACCTTTAATATTGGGGTCATTTTTTTATAATACAAGACTTTTTATGTTTTCAAAAATCTCACTTGTTTGCTTTTATTCTGTTACTGGGACTCATTTGATTATCTGAATATCCAGTTGGCATGAACTCTCTCACCAATAGCACCAATGCAGATTCAACATGCTCAATTGGCAAACTGCCCATGCATGCAGGAACACACTGTAAAAAACTAGCCCAACAGATGTTTACCAATGATGTGATACTGGCCAACAGCCAGCCATTGCCATGTTGTGTCACTGCCTTTAAGGACTATTGGCCAAATGTACAAAATAATTCCAATAAACATGAGAACACAATCCAGTAAAAGCACAGATGGTAGTGGAATGGTTTACAAGTGGTCTACTGATGGGGAGAAAATTAAAGAAACAGCAGCTCATTGCCTAGAGTCTTCCAAAAGAAAAATAATATTGCCCTCAATATCAGTATGCTTGGATAACAACATTTCTGGTATTCCAAATAAATTAATGCAAGGAAATAATGTTTTTTACTCATTCTAACTTTGACTACATGTTTTCTGCAGCGCCTCTTTTCTACAGCCATATCAAGTGGAAAAAAAAAAGATGTTTTTAGGGTGTTAGATATTGGCACAAATACCAATAAACTGACTACAGCTAACATTAGTTATTCATGTTTTAGTATTTATGATAATTATTAGAATACTCTCTGACTATAAATTTTGCCTCAAAAAGGGTAACGCTTAGCAAAATAATTACGATTTAAAATATTAAACATTCTTCTAATAAAGCTCTACATTTAAAATTTCATTTTTAAATTTTACCACGTTATATAAAAACATAAACACCTGTTTGAGGACATAGAACACATTTTTTTACATGCAGTTTTCCCCAATTTGTTTGTAAAGCAGTGGTGCAGGACTGGATGACAGAAAAGAAAGGTTTCTGATGGTTTCTCTCACCGAAAAAAAGAAGAAGCTCGGTTTGAATGATTTGATTAATATCATCGTATCCAAATACTTTATAAATAATATTTAAAACTTATTTGTTGTTTATTGTTTTTAAAAAATATCTAAAATCTTTTTTTAGAGAAGTTTAATTTATTTATATTATACTGAATACCTAAATTGTTAGCTTTTGTTTGTTTTATATTAGTTTATTTAATGTTTTTATTATATCTTATATTCGTAATTCTTTAAATGATTTCAATGTAGCTTAGGCTATTTTATCTAGATCTATGAGATTGTGTTGAGCCTACAAAAGTGGATACGTAATTTGTAAAGTTTTATGTCTTACTGTTGTTCATATGTGAATACAAATATGTATTTATTACCTCCAAAATAAATAAAGAAAGAAAGAAACCCAGCCGCTTGCAGCATCCAACAGAGCTGTGAATCGAGCACTGTTTCACCCGGTCTCTCACACACAAATACATGCATCTAAACACGCACGTTTCATGCACAAACACACCTTTTAAATGTGACAAAAACTCTCGACAACTGAAAGTTACTGGCTGCTGTGTCTTTAATGTGGTGTAAAGATTATTATGCATTATTGAAACATCAAGGAAGACGCAGTAGAGAAATATCACGTATTAAATTAAAACTATTATTAAATGCAACACCTTTAAAATTAAAAGGAAAACATAAGGGCGATCTTAAGCAAAAAAAAAAGACCCCTAGCCTATAAGGTGTTTCATGGAATATCTTAAACTGACCAGAAGCTGTGTTTTGTCTTTCTCTTATATTTATTTATTACAAAGATGGAACTTGGAACCTTAGTTGGTTAACAATGGTTTTTGAAAACGCACCCCTGGGCAGGTTGTTTGATTTGGGGGACGTTCGCTCACACTGCCACGACAATAGAAGTGCGGTTGTTCCTTGCGTCACCTGGTAGATATTGCGTAAAGCACAAAATTTTTTTTTTTTTAAATGAAAAGGCAGTCTTTGCTGCTGCAGCACAGCGTGTGACTGTGTGTGACAAATTGCAGCATTCTCAGTGGCCATATCTGAAAATGCATATGCAGTAAGGTGAGCTGTAAAAATCACTGGTCTTTGCCTTTAGTAAATCGTGAATGTAATTTGTTTTGGTTGTATTTGTTTAAATAAACCTGCCTTTTAATCTGTTTTTCATCCCTATCCTTGGTCTTTGCCTTTAGTAAATCGTGAATGTAATTTGTTTTGGTTGTATTTGTTTAAATAAACCTGCATTTTAATCTGTTTTTCATCCCTATCCTTCTCTCATTTATTGTAGTGAAGAGCACCATATTGAATTATCAGAGCCCTACCACTGGCCTGTTCCCGGTGAAGACCTGCTCCACCTGTAAGGAGGCTAAAGTCAGAGACTCGCTCTACTGCGCTGCCAGCATATGGGCACTGGCATTGGCATACAGGTCAGACACTGATTGGTACTGTACGTGGAAATACATTTTCATAAAATATGGGGTCACATTGATCTGCGCAGATCTTAAATTGTGCTTCGATTGTTAAATGTAAATGAATGTGTTGGAGAAACTGGCACTTTTCCAGTGCTCCCATTTACGACCATGCCATACTCACTAATGAATCAAAATCCATAAACCCATTATCATTATGAGCTGTCTTGTTAATATCATTGGTCTATTCCTAGTGCTATTAGATAAAAATGAATGGACATAGACATATAGTGCTGCATATATAAATGAACAATATATATATATATATATATATATTCCACAAGTTGTACCAAATCACTGAGTTATATATATATATATAGTTATATATATATACATATATACATACATACACAGTTGAAGTCAAAATTATTAGCCCCCCTGTTTATTTTTTTCCCCAATTTCTGTTTAACGGAGAGAAGATTGTTTTTCAACACATTTCTAAACATAATAGTTTTAATAACTGATTTCTTTTATCTTTTCCCTGATGACAATAAATAATATTTTACTAGATATTTTTCAAGACACTTCTATACAGCTTAAAGTGACATTTAAAGGCTTAACTAGGTTAATTAGGTTAACTAGGCAGGTTAGGGTAATTAGGCAAGTTATTATATAATGATGGTTTGTTCTGTAGACTATCGAAAAATATATAGCTTAAAGGGGCTTATAATTTTGACCTTAAAATGGTTTTTAAAATATTAAAAACTGCTTTTGTTGTAGCCGAAAGAAAACAAAGAAGACTTTCTCCAGAAAGAAAAAATATTATCAGACATGCTGTGAAAATTTCCTTGCTTTGTTAATTTGGGAAATATTTAAAAAAGAGAAAAAAATTCAAAGTGGGGCTAATAATTCTGACTTTAACTGTGTGTGTGTGTGTGTGTGTATACATATATATATATATATATATATATATATATATATATATATATATATATATATATGTATGCGTGTGTGTGTGTGTGTGTGTGTGTGTGTGTGTGTGTGTCTGTGTGTCTGTGTGTCGATCATATCACGTATATTAATCTTGATTAATCGCATCCAAAATAAAATATGGTCATATTTATGTTGTATAGATATTTTGGTATATGTACAGTGCTTCCCACAAGTTTGAAATATACCTGGTAGCCAGATTAAAAAACACCATTTACCCAAATCACATTAATAGTTAACTATATGTGACAAACAAAACATAATTCAATTTTTAACATTATGACACTGTTATATGCTGTTTCCTTTCAATGGGATAAAGTAAAAAAAAAGAAATCCACTATTTCTCTATAATATGCTTTTCAGGAGCCACGTGCACCCACTGACTGGTAAAATCTGCATCTCTCTCTCTTTTAAGTTCAAAGCAAACTTGAGTGTCAAAGCATTTTAGATATATATATAAAATGTACAGCAAATGAGAAATAAATGGCAGAAAAGGCAATAAAAACATTGATTAACCATTACTAATGGTGTACATATATTTTGCAGCCAGTTTAGACCAGTCATTTCGTCCTCTCCGAGTATTTAGTAAAGTTTTTCAGAGTCGTTTAGATTAAAGAATTAATTATTTAATATTTCTCTCGCTCTCATGCAAAAACTCATTTGATTAACAGCTTTAGAAAGCGAAAGCTAACATCAAATCCCAGACATTCTAGGAAATTTAGAAGAACCTGGCCGGGCAAATTTTTTAAGTCCCCAAAAAGCACGTCTCTATGGGTCTGCAGAGCATGTGAGATTCTCTGTGGGAGTGTTGACAGGTCTTGCGGGCACTGAACAGAATGGGTAAACGAGAGATTTTTCACAACTTGATCGATTGCGGATGTTTGGTTATATTGGGCAGATATAAAAAAAGTGTAAAAAGATGATAATAATAGTAAAGAAAAGTGTTACTAAATATACTTGGGCAGCCATTAATATACCTGGGGTGTGTTTCCAGAAACCATCGTTAGCCAACTAATGCCGCAAGTTCTGTAGTTACAAACATAGTTCATTGACTTAGAGTTTCCCAAATCCATCGTTCCAATGAACATTCGCAAACTGCGTGGCAAACTTGTACACTTGCAACTACACCTGTTGAGCTGTAGTTAGAAGCATAGTTTATGGTTTTGTTCTATTCCCAGTTATCCTCTCTATGCCCTATTAATTTAGAATGTTCCAACATTTAAACTTGGAATGATTAAAAAACAGCAGCATTAAAATAATCTCTCTTAGGTGTAATTTGCGTTCAAAGTATTACTTTCAGTTTTAGCGATCTTCATATTGACAATTGCGCTCCCTTCACAGTGCACTTTCAAAACATGTATGCCATTTTGAATGCAGCCGTGGCTCATGACGAAAGCTATAGTGTCAAATTGTAAAAGTAGACTTTTAAAAAAATAAATAAACAATAACCTGCTTAATAATAATAATAATAATAATAGCAACAATAATAATAAATTAATAATAATAATTATTATTAAGTAGGATTTTTTTTCCTAATAAATGTTCTACTGTAAATTACAACCTTTAGCGATTTATATATGAAAGCTAAGTGATTTTTATGTTTTACAATATAACAGGGCATATTCTTAATAATATTTGTAAAGGAAACATTGGCCCTATATGTGCCATTTACATATATTTCTATTAATATGGAAAACGAGTGCATGATTTTATCAAAACTAATATTAGATTTTCTTTTAATGAGCATGCATGTAAAACAATATAATTTGCACAAAAAAAGTATTGGTTTTTTCTCTAAAGAACTTACTTCACCCCATTGTGGATATTTTACGTTAAAACTAACGTGGTTCAAACAATGGATCTGCGACAATGCAGCTACGATTTTGGGAAACACTCATCACTACATTGTTCTTTTCCCAAACAATGCATGGTACTTTGATAGTTATGTCATTGTTATGCCACCCCTGGGCGGCCCGCCAAAGTAAAGTCTGCGTGTGGGAAGCACTGACGTATATACAGACATTATGCAAATACAAACTTATTTTGGACATGATTAAACACACACACACATGTGGAAGTCAGTAAACAAACAGAAGTTATGAACATTCTTCAAAATATCTTCTTGGTCTTAACAGAAGAAAGAATCTCATGCATGGTTTGAGTAAAAAACTACAACATTTTTAGTTTTGGGTTAACTATCTCTTTATGGTAAAAAAAAAAAAAACTAAATAAGACATTACAGATAGTAGCATGCACTATACTAAACAGCACTAGATGCCCTAAATGCAATGCTGTATATACCAGAAGAATTTAACAGCCAATGACAAAAGGCTGAAAAAGCTATTGTAAAGCACATCTGTTAGCTGTATTGTGAGCTGTATTAGTGAGCAAGAAAAAATCTGTTTTGTCAGATGGCTTGCATTTTGCACAAAAAGCATGTGAATGTTTAATCATACTGGTTTGTTGAGTCACTCTTGGTGTGAACAGGCTTTATGGTAATCATTTGGCTTGAAGAAGAGGATTGTGGTAAGCAGCACAACGGCTGACAATAAGAAATGTTTAATAATGAGCACCAAATCAGTAAATGAGAATTAGTCTAGTGAAAATCGGAGAAATGGCTGCTTTGCAATCATGTGATTTAAATACAAAATGAAATTATATTATTGTTTTTACTTTAAAAATATATATATTTTTTAAAATATAGTTATTCACTTGCATTAATAAATATCTATCAATGTTTGTATTAATCGCATTGAGGTAAATTCAGTATATTTCCTGTAAAGGTACCCACTTATACAGATACCTTTTTTCCAGCGCATTAAGCACTGCTTTCACACTGCAGCTTCCAAAGTTCAGCTAGGACAAAATTAGACTGAACTTATTGTCCAGGGATGTACTGGATACCTAGACAGCTTAAAGGTCATAGGTTCAAACTGCAAGAGGGAACTGATAATCTATGCCCTTTATGCCCTTGAACAAGATATTGGCGCTAAAGTCCAGGTTCCTCTTGGGGGATTGTCCAAAGTCACTTTCAATCCAAGATGCTGTGACCAAACATCAGACAGCTTGCTCTTTAACTGAGTTGTTGTAGAACATTTGCCTGTTTGCTCTTTAGCTACTTCAATGATTTAATTATACAGTATTTTCGTCATCATTTTCCTTCTTAAAATGTACTTGCCTGTCTCAGGATGCTTACTTTCAACATTTCATTCTGCTTTGCACCACCTTTTTTCTTTCATTTAGAATAATATTTGTATTTTGTTCAGCTTAATGTCTTTCTAAAACTATTCCAACACCATTAATACTCAAATACTATCATAAATGAATGTAATGACAAGGACAGATAAATGTCACAACACAATAAATGCTTAAGGTTTTGATGTATGGCCTTGGCTAGTCAGCATCAGTTTTTTTGGTATTGCGTTCTGTTTCATAATAATTGAATTAACACTGGCTGAGAAACAACCAAACACATGCATATAATTTGGTTATTATGCTTATTTTCCTAATTTATGCATTTATCTGTAACCATGTTTACCATTCATAATAGCAAACATTTAAATTCAGAATGCGTTTGAAATTCCGATTGATTTGAGGCAGTAAACAGAATGCAGAGTTGCAGTTCTTTTTGAATGCAAATAAACTGCTAGAAAACATTGTTAGAAAAGAAGGTGATACTTAAAGGGGTGTTCATAAGACTGTCATTAAACCTTTGTAATCATGACATGACACGTCATGGTTTTATAACAACTGTAATTAAGTGTCATTTACTCAGTTATGACATTTTATATATATAAAAAAAGACATTTGCTGCATCCCAAATGGCACACTATGTACTTATGCACTTACACACTCAACAGCATAGTATATGTATGTAGTGTCTTCCCAAATGGAACACTAACATTTTTTTTACTAAGTGGAAATTCAAACCGTTTTCCAGATGATGTTTGAGGGTTGCCAAATTAGTTAAATAAATGACCAAACTACCAAATAAAACCTGCCATTAGTATAACCACATTTACCATTGGGAGATTACAATCCAAAATAAATGAAGTAATTTAACATCAGTGCCTGAAAGCTCCACTCCTTCCACTACGTGAGCAAAGCTGCGATCATTGAGTGTCCAACATTCCACACTTCACTTTAAAGGTGGAATAAGTGCATCATCTGGGAATTTAAAGTGCACTTATTCTTTTTAGAATTTCAGTGTGAATGTACTACTTACACAATTTATACTTCAAAATGGCTTAGAATAGTGCATAAGAATTTGATTTGGGATGCACAAATTGTTTTTATGACAACTTTACTTAAACAAATACATCACAACCTGTTTTTGTCTTTGTCGGGACAACTTAACATACCAATACAACAAAACTCATCATAAAAATCGACCATAAACATGATTGTCATAAAGCCATTATAAATATGTCATGTATTTTATTACATTATTCGTTAATACTTTTTTGACCTCAACTAGAGTGATACAAGCTAAATTTTGTCATTAAAATGTCATTAAATATTATTTAATATCAATAAATAACGCTGTTAAAGATTATTTGACAGATGTATTCTAATGACAAATACAGTTTGTTCCACTGAAAACGTGATCAGAAAAATATTCATAACACAATTATAATGCCTCATGACAATCATGTTTATGACAGATTTATGACAATTTGGCCGAATCCCAATTCTATTTTTGTACCCCTACCCCTCTTCCCCTTCCCCTTGGCCCTTGAAACAGAGTGTCAAGAGGAAGGGGTTTAAAAATTACCACTAAGAAATGGGACACCACTACAACACCTTCACACATCATCATATGTCATCGCAATCTCTTGCTTCATAAGAGATAGACGATCACGACTGCTGTAGTTATTCCAGTTGTGTTATTTTTTGGTATCTTCAGGAAATTACTGAAGGCAGATATCATGTTATCATAACGATATAATGTGGCAATAAGCTCATAACTGTACTGTGCATTTACACCCTGGACATATATTCATCTATCTAAACACACAAAAACAACATTAACATTATACTAGACACTGTAAAAAGCTCATGACGGTAAACCACGAACGCCATGAATGTATTAAAACATCTGCTTGTTTGTTGTACAAATTTGTAATATTGACAAAATAAGACTAATTTGTGCATCTCTTGACCTCCGTGTGCAGACATGCTGTCGTTATAGATGGTTTATTCTGGGAAATTTTCTTACCTCTTGGTTTCGGTGTAGTCCTGAAAAATCTCTGTTTCAAGGGCTATCTAGCCCTTCCCCTTAGCCCTACACATTCAAGAATTGGGACACCCCTATGAACACGCAAAATGAGGGGTAGGGCTAAAAGGTAGAATTGGGATTAGGCCTTTATGTTGTCTTGGTAATGTCAATTTGTAATGACAAAGATGAAGACTGGTTGTGATGTATTTGTTTATGTCAAATTGTCAAATTAAACAATGTCACCTTTGCATTTAAAATGATATAACTGAGGGAATGAGTCTTAATAACAGTTGTCATTTTTTTTATTGCATAATAAGAACAATAGCATACAAAAAATTGAGGAGTACAGTACCTTAAATTGTTTTTCACATCAACGAAGCAAATGAATAGAAAACAAAAATAAAAAAATGACAGGGGATATATAAATTACAAGATATTCTCATAAGAAAATTATCCCAAAATTTCATACATCCTTATCGCTTTTTATTTTTAATGTCTTTTAGGGTTTTGATATAATGCTTAAGATCAATTTTAAGCAAATAAATGTTAGGTCTATCATTGGACCATTTTTGTTTGTGTACATAGTACTTACATATATAATCGTTAAATTAATAAACAACATTTGCTCCATTGTTTTATTATTATTTTATTTTAATTTTGTAAGTTTAAATATAAAATATATTTAAAACATCAAACCAAAACATTTGGTATATATGTGCATTGAAAAAACAGGTGTTTTATCGACTCCTCCTCTAATACTGTAGTAGTTGTCATAAGCATGTATAAAATCCATTCACATGACATGGCATGTGTAGTGTCATGATTAAAAGGTTTCATGACAGTCTTATGAATACCACTTCAAGTAAATCGTTACTGAAAGAATCTTATTTATCAACATTATTTATCATCTGATTTATAAAGATTTTTTTAAAATATTGTTTTATTTATTGTGATGTATATAAAAAAATCTGCAACAAAATAATTAGTTTTATATATTTTAAACATGTGGTGTAACAGATAAATATATAAGACATGCACAAACACACACACCTCGCTTCTTTCTAAAACAGGTCACCAGCACTCTGGAGGCCTGGGTCAAGGTTACAAGATTTTTAGGAGGGCACCAAAGAAAGGCAGCTTCCATTGAACTCGTGCAACAACAAAGTGTTTTTTTCCTTCTCTCTTCCTCGCTGCTCCTGGTGAGGGTTGTTCCTCTAGAGGACAAATGCGAAGATAAAAATAGAGAGCAGGCGTATATCAGAGACAGACCTAGTCATCAGTCTTCACCTCTACATATTAGCATTGTCAGAGGAGTTTAATTAAGATGATTCCAATCTGACAGCAAAGCCTGAACCCATTACTTACTCTCTATTTGTCTCTGTAGGAGTACATGTGGGCGGTGTGCATGTGTGAGCACATCAGCTTTCTTAGTAGTCTTGTCATTTGCGTGTTTGCTTATTTTATTGCTGTAATCGTTTGAACAGTTGTCTAGCTGTATGGTGAAGGCGTATTGCAGATTTAATATGTTTAATATAAAAAAATACTGCACTCCTTTACAGAAATGTTGGTTGGGAATTACAGGAAAACGTCATATGGTTTCTAATATACAGTTAAAGTCAGAATTATTATCCCCCCTGTTTATTTTTCCCCCCAATTTCTGTTTAACGGAGAGCAGATTTTTTCAACACATTTCTAATCATAAAAGTTTTAATAACTCATCTCTAATAACTGATTTATTTTGTCTTTGCCATAATGACAGTAAATAATATTTTACTAGATATTTTTCAAAACACTTCTTTACAGCTTAAAGTGACATTTAAAGGCTTAACTAGGTTAATTAGGTTAACTAGGCAGGTTATGGTAATTAGGCAAGTTATTGTATAATCAAAAACTGCTTTTATTCTAGCAAAAATAAAAAAATAAAACTTGCTCCAGAAGAAAAAATATTATCAGACATACTGTGAAAATTTCATTGCTCTGGTAAACATCATTTGGGGAATATAAAAAAAAAGAATATATAAATATATATATATATATATATATATATATATATATATATATATATATATATATATATATATATATATATATATATATATATATATATATATATATATTAATTATAGATATATAATTAAGTGATATGGAATAATTTATGTATCTATGCATTCATCTGTTTATTATTATTATTGTTATTATTATTATTATATGAATGATTTATGGCTTTATATATAGCTCATGTGCAGGAAAATTTTGTAAAAAATCTGCGAATTTATGCGGAATGATTTTAGGAGTATCATAACTAAAACGTAATATGAAATAATAAAAATAATCACTTTTATTTAATGTTTACAATGCAAATCTAATTAGATTCACTTGTTTGGTAAACAAAGCAGGTTTCTCATAATATATCTACTAGAAGACTGAAAATTTTACTTTACAAACTGTATTGTAAATAAACCACATAAACATTTTGATATTACTATTATTGTATCACAATAATATTAGTGCAATTTAAAAACTGAATGAATATAAATTTACACACATTTACACAAGTAAATTCATAGACTCGATGGGCAAAAAATCTGTGGAAATCTGTGGATTTCTGCGCGCATAGATTTTGTGTGGGCCTACTCATGTGTAATATTATTTAGATTTTTTTAAAATGGTTTAATCAGAATTACATTTTTTTTCTCTTAAAAATTTGTCATATACTCTATTAATAAATATGTCAATTGGCATTATGTATTACATGTGTTATTCAGTGTCTGTATGTTATTGTAGAGTATGTATGTTGTTTCAGTGTGAATTGTACTGTAATAAAAAATATGAATTAGAAAAAAAGTTTAGCAAATTAAAGTATAAAAATTCAATATATACAGTAATAATATGTTCAATATAAAAAGTATTTTTCAGGATCTTACACAGTAGTTTCCTTACTGATATTCTGAAATGTTCCGCAATCTGAAGTATTGTTATTGCTTTTTATTCTTTTTTTCAACTATGTAAAGCTGCATTGACTCAATCCACATTGTAAAACCAATCTTTAAAATAAAGATGGCTTGACTTGACTTTACTGTTTGTCACACAGGCGCATCGATGATGACATGGGCCGCACTCATGAACTGGAACACTCTTCCATCAAATGTATGCGAGGGATTATGTACTGCTACATGCGGCAGTCTGACAAGGTAAGTAACAGCATCACAACATACGCCAGAGCGCAGCAGTTCGTCCTTTTAAAAACTCAAAACCTGCTCAAGATTCTTTATTCAGCACTGATGAGCAGTTGAATGATTCAAGACCTTATTATCCTTCTGTTAATCAGTTTTGCACTTATCCAGCCGCCTGCAGATATGATGTGTTTAATGCAAGTTTAGCAGCATTTGCAATCATATAATATTGTTCATATTATTTGATTTGATTGGCTTCCACTATACCTGACCTCAGATTTGCTTTTCAGAGGAAATGCACACACACCCCAAGTTCTACTTTTTACACTCTTTCCAGCTCTCTCCACACTTTCAAGCTACACTGGGTTTTCTTTACTGTTCTGGGGTTTATAGTAAATCTCAAAAAGAGCTCTGTACTGGTGTGCAGCTTTGTTATGGACCCACTCACTGTGTCAGGGCTCAGCAGTATAGAGTTTGCTTTTTTTCAGCTGTCCAGTCAGGCCTATAGTTTGGATTTGACTTGCACTGCCAATTGTTAAAGTGTCTTTGTCGTTTTTATTTTATTTTTTATTTTTATAATCGCTTAAAGTAATGTTTTTCGTTAAAAGATTAGTTCATCCAGAAGTGATAATTGTCATCATTTAATCATCTTCCATGATTTGTTCATCTTCCAAACACAAATGAGCATGTTTGTACTTAAACCTTGAAGATTTAATTAATAAAGTTGCTGAAAGTCCATAAAACCATTGATCTAAGTATGGAGTTAATATGCCAAAACAATCTGAATTTGAATTGTATTCATTTGAATTATTAACAATTGTAATGTAATAAAACTGAATATTATATGCCATTAAAAAATGTTTTGAATTTGAATATTGAACTTGAATATTGAACATCTGAAATGTAAGACAACTGAATTTTTTTAAGTCAGATTTTTTATAGACGTAATTTTAAACTTCAGATTTTTGTGTTCTGAATTCATAGACTGCAGATATTGGGTTTGTAAAAATACAAATTCAAGTTTTCAAGATGAATAAATTTGGAACATCAAATTCAATATTCTAAAATTCAAATCCAAAAATTCAGATCGTGAAATTAAGATCTTGCAGAAAGTAGGTCAAGGGTTATCAACAGGGAAGAGTAGATGAGGTAAAAATTCAAGTTAAGTAATTCAAATTCAAAACATTTTTTAATAGCATATAATATTCGGTTTTATCAAATTACAATTGATAATAATTCAAATGAAAACAATTCAAGTTCAGATTGGTTTGGCATATTATTATCTCCATATCTAAGCATGTAATTATGTGAGCCAACAATGAAAACAAGTCAGCAGTACTTACTTAAAGGGATAGTTCACCCAAAACTAATAATGCCGTCATCGTTTACTCACTCTTGTTTCAAACCTCCTTGAGTTTCTTTCTTCTGTTAAACACAAAGAAGACACTGAAGAATGTTTGAAACCTGTAACGATTGACTTCCATAGTATTTGTTTTTTCAACATGGAAGTCAATGGTTACAGGTTTCCAGCTTTCTTGAAGATATCTTATTTTGCATTCAACAAAAGAAAGAAACTTGCATGACTGCTAATTTATAACCACTTGAGGGTTATTTAATAGTGAGTACATTTTTATTTTTGGCTAAATAAAGCTTAAACGCAGATCAAATCTTATTGGTCCAGCATGCATTTCTTTTTAGCTTGATTTTAGTTCACTAATGTTTATTTGTGAATGACCAAATTCATTAATCTTCTTCATAACATAAAGCTGTCAAAAGATGTCAAAAGCCACTCATTAGAATGATTAATATATAATTGTTTTGAAGCTGCAATTCATACTAATAATAGACAGTTTAGTTAGTTAAACTCTCGTCATGGGATGTGGCATCAATGTCTTTGACACACCACAGTTAAGTGTTGGTTTTGACTACAGATGTGTGAACTCACTTCACAAAGTGGGTAGTGCTTGCCTGGGCATTATTTAAAGGGCTGTCTGTGTGTTGCCTTTGAGTGGCTGCCAGTTGAGCTTTTCTGTGGTTTAACAGTTGGATGTTGCTGCAATCAGGGTTTTGACATTGTTCCCATGGCGTGCTGCCTGGAGCGGCTGTGGTCATTTGCAGAGTTGTTGAGCTTCCTGTTTCGGTCCAGCTGGTAACACTGTTGTTTTGAGTTTTTTAACTACCAGCTTAATGGAAACGTTAAGTAATGCAAATGCTCTCTGCTTTAATGCAATGGTCTTGAACAGAAGTCAGCTCCCAACCCTGATTGAGTCAAGTCAGGTTTAGCTTTATTGTCATTCTACTACATATGTGGATATACAGTGGAATGAAATGTTGTGTCTTGCAGGACTACGGTGCTAAATACACTCAAAAAAATGACTTTTGCTACTCGTTTAAACTACTAATTTAAAATAAGTTGGAAAAAAAAATATTTTGTGTTTTTTTGGAGGATAACAATTGTTTTTATGTTCAATTCACCTAAATTTGTAAGAAAGGTAACATATGGTATACTCACACTAGGCTATCGATCCCCGACGTGGTTCAGTTGGCCATCTTTGGCCTGGTTGGAAGAGGTGTGCCAGACTGCTGTTCAGTTGGGCTTTGGTGCGTTACGCTTGTAATCTAAGTGCAAAGCTCACTTGAGCGTGAAACTGAAAACCAGACATCACTTTTAAGGGATTATTTTTATATGAATGTATTAATCATTCTTACTTTTTAATAAACGCAAACTGTCATGGTTTATAAAAGATACAAACCCCTCGCTGCACTTCAGCTGCCCCCTTCAGCAAACCTTCTAAATACGTGCAGCACGAGTACGTTTATGATAAATTATGAGCGTCAAAAGTGGTGGATCTGTTCAGCAAAATATTTGACTGCGTGTCACCGCATATCAAACGACTTAAAATAATACAAAACAATATAACCAAAGCAATCTTCATCTCTTCTGTTAAACGTAACATTATCAATGACGTAAGCGTGCTCTGGCTTAGAGGGTAAAAAGTGAGTGCGGGCCGAGGGGGCACAATCACGAGTACACCCTTAATTGATTCGGGTTGGGACAACATGAAGTAATTGTGTGGAACCCAGAATTTTTTACAGTGCAAGTAAACAAACATAAATATAAAGACAACACTGGACGTGAGAGCTATTTTAAACCTACTGCATACATAATGAACATACCAGAATGGTAATTAACTATACTAACCACTTACTATACAGTACATATACTATACATACTTAAACTATACACATAACCTACGGCAGGCTATACAAGTTATTTTACATAACACAGAAGAATGTTGTGCGAGATATTGTACAAAAGAGGTAATTAAGGTTGAAAAAAACAAGTTGCACAACATGATTTTTGCTACATTCACTAGTAAACATTGTTATGCTTTTATATGAGTCCTTGTAAGATAAAATTTAAGTAAAGTGTCCGGTGCATATATAGAGAGAAGAGTGTTTCTACAGGTGGTTTGTTAAGCTCACTCACAACACAACTTGATTAACTAATTACTGTAGGATCTGAAGAAGCACTTGATAATTACAGACAGGTGTGTTTGATTAGAGTTGAAACTAAACTTTGCCCGAAGGTAGGTCTGCAGAAACAGGATTGGTGATTCCTGCTTTAACGAGTAGTCATTTTAATTAATCTTTTTTATTTATAAATTTGACATTATTCGTTGGAGATACACACATACACTAACCGGCCACTTTATTAGGTACACCTGTCCAAATGTTCGTTAACGCAAATTTCTAATCAGCAAATCTCATGGCAGCAACTTAATGCATTTAGGCATGTATACATGGTCAAGACGATCTGCTGCAGTTCAAGCTGAGCATCAGAATGGGAAAGAAAGATGATTTGAGTGACTTTAAACATGGTATGGTTATTGGTGCCAGATGGGCTGGTCTGAGTATTTCAGAAACTGCTGATCTACTGGGATTTTCACGCACAACCATCTCTACGGTTCACTGAGAATAGTCTGAAAATGAGAAAATATTCAGTGAGTGGCAGTTCTGTGGGCATAAATGCCTTGTTGATGCCAGAGGTCAGAGGAGAATGGCCAGACTGGTTCCAACTGATAGAAAGACAACAGTAACTCAAATAACCACTCGTTACAACCGAGGTATGAAGAAGAGCAACTCTGAATGAACAACACATCCAACCTTGAGGCAGATGGGCTACAGCAGCAAAAGACCACACGTTGCCTGGTCTGATGAGTCTCGATTTCTGCTGCGATATTCGGATGGTAGGGTCAGAATTTGGCATCAACATCATGAAAGCATGGATCCATCCTGCTTTCTATCAACGGTTCAGGCTGCTGGTGGTGGTGTAATGGTGTGGGGGATATTTTCTTGGCACACTTTGGGCCCGTTAGTACCAATTGAGCATCGTGTTAACGCCACAGCCTACCTGAGTATTGTTGCTGACCATGTCCATCCCTGTATGACCACAGTATATCCATCTTCTGATGTCTATTTCTGATGGCACCATGTCATAAAGTGAGAATTATCTCAGACTGGTTTCTTGAACATGACAAAGAGTTCACTGTACTCAAATGGCATTCACAGTCACCAGAACTCAATGCAATAGAGCACCTTTGGGATGTGGTGGAACGTGACATTCGCATCATGGATGTGCAGCCACCAAATCTGCAACAACTGCATAATGCTATCATGTCAATATGGACCAAAATCTCTGAGGAATGTTTCCAGTACCTTGTTGAATCTATGCCACAAAGGATTAAGGCAATTCTGAAGGCAAAGGGTGGTCCAACACGGTACTAGTAAGGTGTATCTAATAAAGTGGCCAGTTAGTGTGTTATATAAATGCTGCCTTGGTGAACATAAGTGACTTTCAAAAACATTTTAAAAAGCATACTAAGTCCTACTGTTTTAAATAGTGGCAGGCACGATTATAAACAGACTGGAAACAAATGCATTTACCAAGCACAATTAAATTTTTTTTTGGTATAAAGTGTTTTTTAATTTGCAAATCATTTCAGTTTTTTCAGCGTTAATGAATTGGAAGCATTTGAATTTACATTTTAGGTGATGTTCAGATGCGCAGTTGTTGTGGAGCCTGTCTTTAACACTAAGAGAGTAGTCTCATTTGCCATGCAAAAAAAGAGCTCAAGTTAATGCTGCTTTTACAGTTGGCCATTGCTCTAAAGCAAGTATTCTCTCCCAGCGTAGACCTGAGCAATTATGCCTCTTTTGTGCCTTTGAAATTGTTCCATTTCATTTATTCCTGACCCCCAAGACCTGATTTGCAAGAAAGCTTTTCAGTGTCTTAATTATAATGCCTCGTTTATACAGTTAATTACACAGTGCAGTGCTCATTAACATCTGTCTATAGCATTCACAAAGAACATTGGGCTTTTAATAAACTCACAATGCTTCGCGACTGTTTATATCATTGGTTCCACAGGTATGTTCAACAGTCCTGTTTACTGTGGCATGCTGCTGATATCACACTGTGAAAAATAAGTCACAGATGAAAAGCAGCAACAAAAAAGCATGAAGGCTGGAATTATAGTTAAGATGCACATGTTTTCTTCTTTACAGCATAAAACAGGGCTTGATGTACAAACATTGTATATGCACAAAATGGGCTTTGAAATGTGCATATGCATTTTTGCCTGCAAATATCGAGATAAAGAAGAGAACATCAAACAAATCATGCAAACACTTTTTTTTTGCTGGTTTGATCAAAGTTATGAAATGAATGGAATGGTTTTAAATGGCAGATTTTAAATTTAATATTTCTATTCACATTAGATGAAGGATACCAATATAATCATTATACGGGAAACCGTTTGAATGGAAACATATGGCTGTGTATGCCCGATATTGGGAAAATATGCTATATTCGAAGATGTTAAGTGTTGCAGTAACAATATTCCTTGCAATATAACATTTCTCTCTAGCAGAGATGCCCAAAATAGGGCCAAAGTCGGCCCATGATAACCTTTGATTTGGCCCGCCATCTTATGCCTTTAATAGAGATTGTCAATTCTAATTTAACATAATCGTTTGTTTGTTTTTTTGTTTGTTTTTTTGTTTGTTTGTTTGTTTTATTGTTGAGCTATAAAAAAGTAAGCTTGAATTGAATGTTTTAATTAAATGTTAACAAATGAATCCGATTTATTTGAATGTTCATTGTGTTATAAATGGAATTGTTTGTTTTCATTGTAATAATTATAAAATGTAAAAGAAATAAATAATGCATTATTTAGTCTAATACGATTAAAGTAATGCTTTCTATTTTGTTTTTAAAATACTATTTTAAAAAATGTAAAAATTACCCATGGCAACTTTGTAATACAGTTTGATACACAGTTGAAACCAGAAGTTTACATACACCAACATAACAATTTTTTTTTTTAAATGTCTGATGGTAAATCATACTAAAGTTTTACTACTTTAGGTCTGTTGGGATTACCTGAATGATTTACATTTGCTAAATGCCAGAATAATGAGAAAAAATTTTTTTTTGAGACAGTCAAAAATTTACATACATTTCCTTGGTATTTTTTTAGCTTTGCTTTTAAACTGTAAAACTTTGGTCAAATGTTTTGGGTATCCTTCCACAAGCTTCTCACGATAGTTTGAAGGAATTTTAGCCCATTCCTCCTGACAGAACTGTTGTAACTGAGTCAGATTTGTAGGCTGTCTTGCTCGCACAAGCTTTTTCAACAAATTTTCTATAGGATTGAGATAAGGGCTTTGTGATGGCCACTCCAAAACAATCACTCTGTTGTCCTTAAAGCACGTTTTAACTAATTTGGCAGTATGCTTAGGGTCATGGTCTGTTTGGAAGACTCATTTGTGGCCAAGTTTTAATTTCCTGGCTGATGTCTTGAGATGTTGCTTCAGTATTTCTACATAATGTTCTTTCTTCATGATGCCATCTATGCTGTGAAGTGGACCACAAGACATGTCTCCAAAAATTATTATTTTTCCCAGTGTAATTTAGCAAATTGTAATCTGGCTTTTTTGTTGATTCAGGCTTGTTGATTTTCTCATGTTGTCACACAAGGAAGCAGTGTGTTTGAGGTTTTCCTTAAATATTATTCTACAGTTGTGCCTCCAATTAACTCAAATGTTGTCAATTAGCCAATCAGAAACTTTCAAAACCTTGACACCATCATCTGAGCTTTTTCAGAGGCATAATAATCTTATTGTATGTAAACTTGACTTTCAAGTTATAACAATTTCTCAAAAATTATCTCTCTCATTATTCTGCTATTAAGCATAATAGAAACAAATTTGATAATCCTAACTTACCTAAAATAGAAAAAGTTTAGTCACATTAACATCTGACTTTTTTTAAATGGTTATGTGCCTTTTTATACAGTGTATGTAAACTTCTGGTTTCAACTGTATTTACCTTCAACCCACAGCCCTCAGCTATGTTTGCTCTTTGGCCCTTCATAAGAAAAAGTTTAGGCACCCCTGCTCTATAGAAAAACATTATCAGCTATTTTTAAAAATCAACAAGGATCATACTAAAAATCAACAAGTATTCGTTTTTTTTCACTCAATATGCAAACATTTTGGGTCAGGTTTACTAACAGTTTGCGCCATTGCAAATGGTCTTTTTGGCATTAAAGTCCCCGAGAAATCAAAACGAACCATATGATTTTGTTAGCTTACATTGCCAGTTTTGTGGAGAACAATTTGTAGTGAAAAAGGAAATTATTTTTATTACTTTTGTGTCTTTATTTTTATTAGAAAAAATGTTTAGACTACAGATTAATCAATCTTTTTCTTTTGTATGACACCATATATTGACCAAGCATACTTCTTTTTTTCTTACTGTGTTGCATACTTTTTTAGAAGGAACTGCTGACAAGAAGGAAATAGCAGAATAAGAATAAATATAGTGCGGGGGGCCTTACGCCGGACTGCTGTCTAATAAGAAGTCTAGACATGTCACAAGGAGCTGGATGCGTGTAGAAGTTGTGAAATATATTAAAGATACACTTAACTGTTCAGTTCTAGTATGCAGAGAAGGGTTGCAGTAAGAGGAAGTATGTTTGGGGTACAAGAGCCAAAGGACTGCAGAATGAGTGATAAATGACGTTACACCAAAACTCCACCTGTTAATATCAGTTGTGTATATATATATATACATACACACACACACACACACACACACACACACACACACACACACACACACACACACACACACACACACACACACACACACACACACACACACACACACACACACACACACACACACACACACACGTACACACACGTATGTGTGTGTATTTGTATGTATATATGTGTGTGTATGAATATATATATATATATATATATATATATATATATATATATATATATATATATATATATATATATATATATATATACACATAAATACACATACATACATTTACAGGGAGTGCAGAATTATTAGGCAAATGAGTATTTTGACCACATCATCCTCTTTATGCGTGTTGTCTTACTCCAAGCTGTATAGGCTCGAAAGCCTACTACCAATTAAGCATATTAGGTGATGTGCATCTCTGTAATGAGAAGGGGTGTGGTCTAATGACATCAACACCCTATATCAGGTGTGCATAATTATTAGGCAACTTCCTTTCCTTTGGCAAAATGGGTCAAAAGAAGGACTTGACAGGCTCCGAAAAGTCAAAAATAGTGAGATATCTTGCAGAGGGATGCAGCACTTTAAAAATTGCCAAGCTTCTGAAGCGTGATCATCAAACAATCAAGCGTTTCATTCAAAATAGTCAACAGGGTCGCAAGAAGCGTGTGGAAAAACCAAGGAGCAAAATAAACTGCCCATGAACTGAGAAAAGTCAAGCGTGCAGCTACCAAGATGCCACTTGCCACCAGTTTTGCCATATTTCAGAGCTGCAACATCACTGGAGTGCCCAAAAGCACAAGGTGTGCAATACTCAGAGACATGGCCAAGGTAAGAAAGGCTAAAAAACGACCACCACTGAACAAGATACGCAAGCTGAAACGTCATGACTGGGTCAAGAAATATCTCAAGACAGATTTTTCTAAGGTTTTATGGACTGATGAAATGAGAGTGAGTCTTGATGGGCCAGATAAATGGGCCCATGGCTGGATCGGTAAAGGGCTGAGAGCTCGAGTCCGACTCAGACGCCAGCAAGGTGGAGGTGGAGTACTGGTTTGGGCTGGTATCATCAAAGATAAGCTTGTGGGCCCTTTTCGGGTTGAGGATGGAGTCAAGCTCAACTCCCAGTCCTACTGCCAGTTTCTGGAAGACACCTTTAAGCAGTGGTACAGGAAGAAGTCTGCATCCTTCAAGAAAAACATGATTTTCTTGCAGGACAATGCTCCATCACACGCGTCCAAGTACTCCACAGCGTGGCTGGCAAGAAAGGATCTAAAAGAAGAAAAACTAATGACATGGCCTCCTTGTTCACCTGAGCTGAACCCCATAGAGAACCTGTGATCCATCATCAAATGTGAGATTTACAAGGAGGGAAAACAGTACACCTCTCTGAACAGTGTCTGGGAGGCTGTGGTTGCTGCTACACGCAATGTTGATGGTAAACAGATCAAAACACTGACAGAATCCATGGATGGCAGGCTTTTGAGTGTCCTTGCAAAGAAGGTGGCTATATTGGTCACTGATTTGTTTTTGTTTTGTTTTTGAATGTCAGAAATGTAAAATTGTGAATGTTGAGATGTTATATTGGTTTCACTGGAGAAAATAAATCATTGAAATGGGTATATATTGGTTTTGGTAAAGTTGCCTAATAATTCTGCACAGTAATAGTCACCTGCACACACAGATATCCTCCTAAAATAGCTAAAACTAAAAACAAACTAAAAACTACTTCCAAAAATATTCAGCTTTGATATTAATGAGTTTTTTGAGTTCATTGAGAACATGATTGTTGTTCAATACTAAAATTAATCCTCAAAAATACAACTTGCCTAATAATTCTGCACTCCCTGTATGTATATATATATATATATATATATATATATAATATTGTTATATAAACATCAATTTATTTTTATTTATTTTATAGGCATCCACACATCCACATGCAGATTATTATAAATTTAGACTTTATTCTCACAAAAACATCCTTAAGAAGAATTCTTTCCCAAAGCAGTGTGTGCTTTCAGTTTTCATGAGTTTAATAAAGGTCAATCCAAAGTCACACATAATAAATCACTGTGATGAAGTTCTGGTTTTGGCAAGTAGTGTGAAGTAGAATAATAGATGTTCCTGTAGCAACTGAAGGTTACTCGCTGTTTTGCTTTCAGATTTTATTGGTTTAATTTTACAGGCAGTGATGACTAACAGATGTTTCAAATGTCATCTCTTGTCTCACAGGTGCCTTTATCGCTTTTATTGCTTATATCCATGTTTGCTTTACTGAGACATGGATTTAAACCCAGGAATGAGATTTTTTTTTCTTTGGCTGAATCGTACAGCTGTGTTTGGGCTGTTACACAGCTGTGTAACTGGTGTTAAAAAAAGAAAGAAAAAATAAAACATTGTGTATCTGGGACAGAAGAATGGCTCTCATGACCTGACAAGAGAGGGGAAGGGAAAAATAAAAAAATGGGCCACTTATTTATAACACTTAAAATATTCTGTGGGGGCTCATGTGTGATGCGGTCAGTGGGAAAGGTTGGCCCAGTTTCCTGCTATATTGATGGGAGAATTGTCTAATCTGTATTTGTCAGATTATAATATGATAATGACTGCTAGAGGAGCTTTATTCTTGTGGCCATCTTATGCCATTTTCAACATTACAAATTTTTTTTAATTTGTTTTTTAAAAACAAACACCTTAATTCTTAAGATATTTCAGCTCTTCTAAAAAAAATCATTTACACATTATGTATTTTCATTCATTCATTCATTTTCTTGTCGGCTTAGTCCCTTTATTAATCCGGGGTCGCCACAGCGGAATGAACCGCCAACTTATCCAGCACATTTTTACGCAGCGGATGCCCTTCCAGCCGCAACCCATCCCTGGGAAACATCCACACACTCATTCACACTCATACACTATGGACAATTTAGCTTACCCAATTCACCTGTACCGCATGTCTTTGGACTGTGGGGGAAACTGGAGCACCCGGAGGAAACCCACGCGAACGCAGGGAGAACATGTAAAACTCCACACAGAAACACCAACTGACCCAGCCGAACCTGCGACCTTCTTGCTGTGAGGTGACAGCACTACCTACTGCGCCACTGCGTCGCCCCATTAAGTATTTTACATATGCAAATAGGGAGCGATGCAGACTCAATATTTGTGCATCTGAAATTTTTAGAATGCCACAATTGTATCAAGTGACAACAACCAACCAGTCAGTAGGGCTGGGCGATTTGACCAAAAATCAAAAACTCAATTAATTGAATGTTTAACTTGATATATTAATGAATGATTTTTTTTTGCCCTCATAGTTCACGGACAAGTTTTGTACAGTAAATATGCTCATATATTACAAGTTTACAAGATTTTTGAAGGAAGGGTGGAAAACTTTATTTTAAAATAATTGAAGGAAACACACTGCTATTTATGATCATTTATTAAACATCGACGTTAAACAACTGAAATTAAAACACACATTGCCTAATACAAATAACAGTCACAAATAAATAACTTGCACTTTTGGAAACAAAATTAATTCTTTTCAATGTTTTTCATATTAAAAGTATAAAATAAGCAGTATCTCTTCTAAATAAAATAACTCTTGTATATCCTGTAAATAATATTTTAAACAGTGCATTTCTTGAATCTTCTGCAAACAAAGATTTTAATGTAATAATAATTTTATTTTAATGGACAATATGCCATCTCTGGCATAGTCAATGTAGTGCAAATGTGCGACGTGTAGTTAAATTTTTTGAGAGTTGCACATGTATGCGACTGCATGAAGTCTGCACCGGACAATACCAGTGTGTTCGATGCAGAAGTATAAAGTAGCCTTTACAGAGCAGGGTCACGTGACTCCACACGCAGTAGGGAAAGTAATTGAAAAAATTGACCTGGAAAAATTAGATCGATTATAGATTCTGAATGTTGATTTCGATTACTGTTTGATTATTCGTTCAGCCCTACCAATCAGCTTCACACTTTGTATGGATTACACATTTCAGTATTATTGCTAGACTATTTACCTCAAACAAATGCAGCACACCTGAACACAGTGCTGTTTTTTATTCTTCCCCATGAATGAAATGTGTATCAGAACTGCAGCAACGTTTTGTCCGATGTGGATCCTCTGAGAACACGGATGATGTTTGCTAAGCAATGACAGAAGCCATTGAAATGCGAGCCCAGAAGCACAAATTAAATTGGTTAGGGAAGCAACATGCCTTGATTTTCCACACGGTTTTAGATGCTATATATCAGAGATGCCCAAAGTTGGCCCATTGTAAGATTTGATTTAACCCACCATCCCATCTGAAAGGAGAGCGAGAATGATGGAGAGGGTTGGGGCAAATGCCTTTAACACAGAGATTGTCGTTTCTAATTGACAAAACCTTTTTTTGTTTGTTTTATTGCTTTTTATTTATCTTATTTAGAGCAAACCGAAATTAAATTGTTCAATTGAATGGTGTAAATGACTTAGATTTTTTTAAAATGTAGATCATAGGTCTCAAACTGGATTCCTGGAGGGCCGCAGCTCTGCACAGTTTTGCTCCAACCCTAATTAAACACAGCTGATCCGACTAATCAAGATGTTCAAGACTACTAGAGACCGTTAAGCAGGTGTGAGTTGGAGGTGGTTGGAACTAAACTATGCAGAGCTGCGGCCCTCCAGGAATCGAGTTTGAGACCATTGATGTAGATACTGTCACTCGATGGATAGAGGACTATGCAGACATCGGCATGCAACTCGAGGCAAAAACTATGTAATTCTGTTATAAATTAATTTTTTTGTTTTTAACAATACGTTTATTATAAAATGTAAAAACAATACTATATAAAGCAGTGTTTTCCAGTCATCTTCAAACATTATTAATAAATTAGGAAATTAGCCGTGGCAACTATATTTACCTTCGGCCCACTAGTCTCAATTAAGTTTGGTTTTGGCCCTTCATAAGAAAAGTTTGGGCACCCTTGCTATACATGAATGTCCCCTTCGATTAGTCAATCTCTAAACTCCTCCGTTCAAACAGCCTACTCTGTTGTGATTGATCAGAATCAGTTCAATTTCAGTTCTCATTTATTTCTATAAAGTTCACAGGGTTATGAGATGAATGCTTGGCAAATAAGATGTGTTTTATACAGCTCCTTTAGTGGAGTTTTCTGTCCTAGGTAACATGTTTCATAGCAAGTGGAAAAATGTGGTTTTGTGGCAGGATATATGATTTTTACTAAAGTCAAAGTGCTCTTGAATATAACACTGTGGTCATTGACTGTAGTGGATGAATAATCAGTGCATTGGTCTAGATCAGGGGTGCCCAAACTTATTTGTATGAAGGGCCAAAAACCAAATATCGTTGAGAGCCATGGGCCGAAGGTAAATATACCAAACTACATTAAAGTTGCCATGGGTTATTTCATAATTTATTTCAGAATATTTCAAAATAAATAGAAAACATCACTTTAAATCATATTAACTAATGCTGTATCACTTTTTAAATGATAACTTATTGCAATAAAAAGCATAAACAATTACATTTTTAACACAGGGGAGTTTAATGCTGACTAGTAAAGCAGAATCTGCCTTCGACTTGATTTGCTCACCAAAGTCTCTGCATTGTCGAGTGACAGTATGTACATTTAGACAAAATCTGATTAATTTACACCATTTATTGAAACATTTCATTTCAGTTAGCTTTTAACAATAAAACAAACAAGAAAACAAACAAAGAAATGGTTGCGTTAAATTTGAGTAGACAATACCATCCCCATCATTCTCATCACTCCTCTCAGATGGGATGATGGGCCAAATCAAAGCTTACAATGGACCAACTTTGGCCCGCGGGCCCTAGTTTGGGCATATCTTGTCTAGATCCAAATTGTATTATATAAGCTTGATTTTATGGGGTTTTATTACATATTGTCTAAATTTAACAAGAAAACTACTGGTCATGAAATCTTTAAATAAGCTAATTTTGAAATTTCAATTGGTATTATCTGCATGAAAGCTCTACAGACATTGAATTAGATTTTATACCATATTTTTTTACATTATTACTAGTTACTACCAAAGGGCGTAAGGCAGACCCTTTCAGTACTCCACACTTAACTACTGTTAGCTCAGTCTTTTGTGATTGGTCTACTGATTTGAAGTGCACGCTGGAATCAAAACACTCAAATCACAAATCAAATCACTTTTATTGTCACATCATCAGCAGCACATGTGCTATGATGAGTGAAAAGCTTAGGTGCTGGCTCCAGACAGTGCAAAATACAGACAGTGCAATATACAGACAGTGCAATATACAACAACATACTCACAAAAAAAACAAGACAATGTAAAATTGGCAATGTTGACAGCGATACGTACGATGAATAGGTGTACACATAGTTGTAGGCAGTATTGTTTTAAGTATGGATTTGTTAAAGTGCAGTGCATGCTACATCTTGATGGTGTGCAGTGCGGGGTATGGAAGAGTTTGTGTGGGGTGTGTTAAGTGTTCATCAGCCTGATAGTCTAAGGGAAGAAACTTTCCTTCAGACGGCTGGTGCGTGACCGGATGCTGCGGAACCGTCTGCCTGAGGATAGCAGAGAGAAAAGTCTATGGCTTGGGTGGCTGGAGTCGCTGATGATTCTCTTGGCTTTCCTCATGCACCTCCTGGTATAGATGTCCTGAAGGGAAGGAAGCTCACCTCCTACTACGCGTCCAGCAGTTCGCATAATTCTATGTAGACTTTTGCGATTGCTGCTGGTGCTGTTTCCGTACCAGCTGGTGATGCAGCCAGTCAGGATGCTCTCCACAGTGCAGGTGTAGAACGAGCGGAGGATGTGGGGGCTCATTCCAAACCTCCTGAGACGCCTGAGGAAGAAAAGGCGTTGTTGTGCCTTCCTCAGCACTGTGTCTGTGTGGGCAGTCCATGTCAGATCTCAGTGATGTGTACTCCAAGAAACTTGAAAGTGCTGACTCTCTCCACTGGTGTCCCGTTGATGGTGATGGGAGTGTGTTCTTTCTTCTCTCTTCTGAAATCCACCACCAGCTACTTGGTTTTGCTGATGTTGAGTGAACATCATTACAATATACGAATTTTAGCTCTGGGGACTGCAGCATTTGTAAACACAGATATGAATGGTAATGATGGTGTCAATTTTACAGTTCAAATTCACACCCAAGTGCTTATTCTTTGTAAGTGCAAGTCATTTCTTTTTAAACACGGAAGACAGCTACTTCTCAAAATGTCACCAATGTAAATCAAACTTTTACAAGCCACAGCTAAAACTATGGTGCTTGAGGGCGGCTCAAAGTAGAATTTGTTCACAGGCAGTCAATGAAGACCATAGGGACATTTGGAGAATCTGTGAATTATGTTCTTTTTGGTTCACTGACCTGTGTGCAACATGTATTCACTTTTTTTTTTTTATCTGTGTTAAGACCAATATAGTCAGGGGATATTGTTTGCTATATTGTGCACACTGATATTTTGACTTTGAGCAGACAATCCCACTGTGTCTGCAGGATTTTAGAAGAGATGATATTCTGTTAATGCATGCCCATGGCAAGAAATCTCTGGGGCGTTGTAGGATTTATAGCATACAGCCTGTGCAAAAAATATTTTGATATGACTGCCTAGTAGTGGTCAAATGATGTGGGTTATTTATTATATTTTGTGTGTAAAATGTATATTCCATGTAATAGGGTAATTTGTTTTAAGTATTAATTTAAAATCAGCACATAATACTACTAATAATAATACTACTAATAATAATATTTCCCAGTGATGGGTTGCAGCTGGAAGGGCATCCGCTGTGTAAAACATATGCTGGATAAGTTGGCGGTTCATTCCGCTGTGGCGAACTCGGATTAATAAGGGACTAAGCTGAAAAGAAAATGAATGAATATTAATAATAATAATAAACTATTAACAAATATTATTATTAATATTATTATTTAAAATATTGGCCATATTTGTCAGAATATCAAAATGACTATTAAATATATATTAATTTGGCATTATTTATATTTCTAAAAGGTGTAATGCTCTTGCAGAGACTGATTAGACTTTTCTTGACACCTTTATCCTAATAAAAATAATCAGTTTATCTAATAATTTGTGTTTTTGTTATTATTAATATATTTCATTATTGTGTTTATATCTGGAAATGCACCCTGACTTATGACTTCTGCTGTTTTATTTGTTATTTTGCAATTTTTGCCTTATTTTTGTGTCACATTAAATAGTCATGCTTATATGTTTTGTGACCTCATTCTTGACATCTTGGGAAAAAGCCCCTGCGGCAGTCACGTCTGCTGGGTAGCTGATTGCTTTTCTGTGGTGACTCAGTGCAGAAGCCTCACCTATCGTCTGCATAATCTTCTTATTTACTCGAGTCTATGACTTGCATCTGTTCAGTGTACCATATTTATCATCATCATCATCATCTTCTTCTTCTTCTGTTTGATCACCTTTTTAATTTCATCTGGTATGTTATGTCTTCAAGTCAACAAACCAACATCAAGTCCTGTTTTTTTAATAAGCAAATATTAGAGATGAATATCAATAACTGGAGCATGCGTAAGGTCCTTTGAATTCCGCAATGCGGAATAACTCTGAAAGAATCACTAAATCCAGTCATACAAATTGAGTTAATTGTATTGACCCTAGTCTGCAACACGGAAGTGAGCTCTTTTCTGTGATTGTTATAGAACTTCAAATTCATTTGCCTATAGGTTAAATGACCAGGAATAATTAATGGCAGTAAACAGTCAAAAAAATAAAAATAATATAATAAAAAAATATATAATTTTGCAACATAAAGGAGCATAACAAGTTGTTTTTAAGGCCAAATATCAATGGCAGTTAATGAGATCGGAAGACTCAAGCCAATAAGGTGCCAATGGCTGTGCCAGCTCGTAAAAAAATTAGGGTCAGTATCACAAAATGTTATGGATGTTGGTAAATTTTGGATAAATAATTAATACTAATAATAATAATCAGATTGCAACATGTACTATAGTCTATGTGAATATTAAACTACCAAAAAGACAATTTATGCATGTAATACTGGTACTTGATGTTTGCGTCTTTATTTCAATTAATTATGCATTTTGATTGCTAATTTTTCTTAACCATTCTTATTCTGAAGTCTCTAAATTATTATAATGTAATACAAAAAATAAAAAATTTAAGAAGAAGCATTTGTAATTGTTTTATTTTTCATCATAAAAATGAGAATATACTATATTTCTTTTTAAATATGGGTTTTGCTCTAGACTTGCTTGAATTTCAGACTAGACTTTCTCTGCATGGAACCATGAACTGCACGTTGTCTTCTGCCTGATTAGAGAATAATTCAATGACCTTACCCAGACGACTTCATTATAGAGTGAATGTAGAAACAAATGGCTTTTTATTTTTCTTTTGTTTAGAGGTATAGTTCATATAATATTTACTCACAGTTTACTCTCCTTAGTGGTCATAAAATGTTTATTTCTGTCGAACACAACTGAAGATATTTTGAACTATCTGAAAAAAGTTAACTATTGACTTGCATAGTAGGAAAAACAACGACTATAGAAGTGAATGGTTACAGGATTTCAGCTTTATTCAAAATATTGTGTGTGTGTTGTGGATTAAATGAAGCCGAATAGATTTAGAGCAAATAAAGGGTGACTAAGTTATGATATAATTTTCAGTCTTAAGTGAACTATCCCTTTAAGGTTTATTTATTTTGTTCAGCTGAAAATCTAAGTAGAAAAGCCACAACAGAAGTTGTGTTATCAGTAGGTAAAAGCAGATATATTTCTAGCTAAATGCATTCATTCATTCATACATGTTGTGGGAAGTACTATTATTTGCATAACGTTTATTTTCTTTATCCAATATGTGTTGTAGCATATACAGAATTTCTCTTCTGGTACATATCCAAACCTGTATGACACCACTTAACATAAAGTCCGCAAGTACCCTCAAAATACAACAGTTCTTTCTGAATTTAAATAACTGGTATGTATAACTTGACTAGCACTGTCATAATTTTTCCTTACCACACCTCTGAAATCAGCTTGTGTGCAGAAATTGTGCCAAAAACACCAGATTTTAACATATTTTCTCTGTTGAAGCATCAGCGATGACAAAGAGTGTATTTGTGTTCAGTAAAGCTGTAAAGGAAAGAACAAGCTTGAGAAATAAATGTAGATACTCCTAAATGAGCAGAGCTGTGCTCCGGCTTCATCCATTTCAAGACAAGCAGACATCTGGGAGCACTGCATCTTTCTTGTGGAGAGATCGACGCATTCAGTTTTCCTTCCAAACACCCACATCGCCTTAATTGTAATTCGCTGCTTAAAAATCTGATGTGCGCTTGCTTATTTAATTCACTATTACAGCACAGGACTTTAGATGTAATAAAATGGCATTCAGGGGCACAATTGTATCATGACCTCAAGGAATATCAATACAATCTCCCCACCACCCCCCTCCTCTCTCACTTATAGTAAGCATTTGATAAATAATGAAACAGTCGATACCTTGGTCATATCTTGCATCTTTCATGAACTCTCCTGCTTTTCTTCGTTTTTTTATTTATTTATTTATTGTTCTTTCTGATGTTTTCACAGGTGGAGAAGTTTAAGCAAGACCCGAGTCCATCCACGTGCCTGCATTCAATTTTTAACGTGGACACAGGAGATGAGGTTTACCCGTATAAGGAGTACAACCATCTACAGGTGCTTCCCACCTTCTATTTACACATTTTTTAATTCCCAGCAGTTGTTTACTTGCGACATGGGATATGCATATCATGTCTCACTCACTGTATGTATTGGAAAACTTTTTGCTCTGCTCATATCTTATGGATTATATCACCCCATTCGTAATCCCTGCTCGTGTAGCCTATTTCATATTTGCGGACAGCACCAGCGGTCAACGTTTTTCTGATTGATTGATTGAATCATTCATTCATTTTCTTTTCGGCTTAGTCCCTTTATTAATCAAGGCACACCACAGTGGAATGAACCGCCAATTTATCTAGCATATGTTTTACACAGTGGATGCCCTTCCAGCTGCAATCCATCTCTGGGGAACACACATACACTCTCATTCACACACATACACTAAGGACAATTTTAGCTTACCCAATTCACCTGTACCGCATGTCTTTGGACTTGTGGGGGAAACCGGAGCACCCAGAGGAAACCCACGGGAACGCTGAGAGAACATGCAAACTCCACACAGAATTGCCAACTGACCCAGCCGATGCTCGAACCAGCGACCTTCTTGCTGTGAGGCAACAGCACTACCTACTGCGCCACCGCGTCGCCACTGATTGATTCATTCTATCTATACTATAATCTGATTTCTGATTAATTGTTAAAATATTACATTCCTTATTAAAAAAACAAGGAAATTTTACTCATAAATGCCAGTATTTAATCTGTCTCTTAAACCTTTGGCAAGTATGATCATAGCACATATTCAGATCTTTGTTTGTACTGCTGCTGACCCAGTGAGTCCTGTAAAGTTACTTTAAAAATTCAAAGTCTGTAGTCTTTTCAAGCACACAATATTATTATTTTTGTGCTACAAATGCCAAATGATCAAAGACTGCAATCGAGTAAATAATGTTTTGAAAGTCATTTAATATTTCCAAAGTACCAGTAGGTGGCAACAAGTAGCCGTTTAAAAATGGTTGGCGTTGAATAGTATGTTAAAGCGATTTGTTAAAAAATGCTGATTCATCCAGTAATGATAAATGCCAGTCAATAAGATATGCATTCAAACAGATTTATAAACAAAATCAAACAAACAAGCAAAAAAATTTTTACTCATAAATGCTAGTATTTAATCTGTTTTTTAGACCTTTGGCAAGTATGATCATAGCACATATTCAGATCTTTGTTTGCACTGCTGCTGACCCAGTGAGTCCTGTTAAGTAACTTTAAAAATTCAGTCTGTAGTCTTTTCAAGCACACAATATTATTATTTTTGTGCTACAAATGCCAAATGATCAAAGACCGCAATCGATTAAATAATGTTTTGAAAGTCATTTAATATTTCCAAAGACCAGTAGGTGGCAACAAGTAGCCGTTTAAAAATGTTTGGTGCTGAATAGTATGTTTAAGGGATTTGTTCAAAAATGTTGATTCATCCAGTAATGATAAATGCTAGTCAATAAGTTATTCAAACAGATTTATAAACAAAATCAAACAAACTAGCAAAAAAAAACTAGCAAAACCAAGGACATTTTACTCATAAATGCTAGAGTTTAATCTGTTTTAAACCTTTGGCAAGTATGATCATAGCACATATTCAGATCTTTGTTTGTACTGCTGCTGACCCAGTGAGTCCTGTAAAGTTACTTTAAAAATTCAGTCTGTAGTCTTTTTAAGCACACAATATTGTTATTTTTGTGCTACAAATGCCAAATGATCAAAGACCGCAATAGAGTAAATAATGTTTTGAAAGTCATTTAATATTTCCAAAGTACCAGTAGGTGGCAACAAGTAGCCGTTTAAAAATGTTTGGCGTTGAATAGTATGTTAAAGCGATTTGTTAAAAAATGCTGATTCATCCAGTAATGATAAATGCCAGTCAATAAGATATGCATTCAAACAGATTTATAAACAAAATCAAACAAACAAGCAAAAAAATTTTTACTCATAAATGCTAGTATTTAATCTGTTTTTTAGACCTTTGGCAAGTATGATCATAGCACATATTCAGATCTTTGTTTGCACTGCTGCTGACCCAGTGAGTCCTGTTAAGTAACTTTAAAAATTCAGTCTGTAGTCTTTTCAAGCACACAATATTATTATGTTGTGCTACAAATGCCAAATGATCAAAGATCACAATAGAAATGATCAATTGCCAATAAAAGTCATTTAATATATCCAAAGTACAAGTAGCTTTTAAAAATGTTTGGCGTTGAAAAGATTGTTCAAGAGATTTGTCCAAAAATGCTGATTCATCCAGTAATGATAGATGCCAGTCAATAGGTTATTCATTCAAACAGATTTATAAACAAAAGCAAACAAACTAATAAATACAACTAGCAAAAAAAATCTGTGCAGCTCTAGCAGCAATTATTATTTTTTTTTCCTAAAAACTTCTTAATAAATAACTAAAATAATAAATAGTACAGTAAGCGTAACCTATTTGCAAGGAAAGCAATGGTTATGATTATGATTATTAAAATGATAAATAAAGAAATATCTGTCTGCAGTATCAAGGATCATATTGGACTGTTTTTAGAGGGACAATTCACCCAAAAATCAAAATTTACTAGCCACTTATTTACTGATTTGGAAATAGTTCCAAATCTTTATAGGTTTTTTTATTCTGTTGAACACAAAAGAAGATAATTTGAAGAAAGCTGAAAAAATAAACAAACAAACTGATAACCATTCACTTTCATTGTAAATAAAAAAGTCAGTGCTATGGAAGTTAGTGGTTGCTGGTTTCCAGTTTTTTCCAATAGGAGGTCAAACAGGTTTGGAACAAGAGAAGACTGATGACAGAATGTTCAGTTTTGGGTGAACTATTCCTTTAAATAATTAAAAGTGAATAAATCTAGAAGCCTCACACATTCAAATTACAAATGGCAGCATCTGCTTTTACATTTAGAAATAAGGCAGATAAAGTAATATTGTTATGAAACCCTTCTTTTTCTTTTTTTCCCTACAGATCGATGCATTGTCCCTGTTTCTCTTGTATCTGGTTGAAATGATTTGTTCTGGCCTTCAAATAATCTACAACACAGATGAGGTATGTTTTGACTTTCAGAACCACCAGCATCTCTTCATATCAGTTCTGTTCATTTAATTATGTTAAGCTCTTTTCACATTACATAATGTTACAATGCTGCTTTACATATAAACATCCCTTAAAGTATTTATTTCATTCAGTCATTTGACATAATGTGGAGATTTGCATAAGTACAGTTGATTTCCCTTCAACAGGATTTTAACAGATTTACCATTTATAGCAAAAGAAAACACCTTTTAAAAAAGCAATCTGTAGTATAAACTAGTGGTTTCAAACCTTTTCTTTTACTCCATAGGCAATGCACACACTTTGTAGGCAAAACCAAAACTCCATTAATATGAATGTGTGCAAAAAAAAAAAACACTCACAAATATGTACATATCTAGATGGTTAAAAGGTATTAACATATGGCACATCATTACACAATTTACTGCCACTGTACTTTCATGGACCATTTACAGTACAGATCATTACATACAGGAAATTGGAATTAATGGATTGGAGGGTTTTGAATCTCAATGGGACTGTTGATTGCAGTAGGATAGGTTATGAAATGTCTTCCACCCAAAATCATGTTTGTAGCCACTGGGTGTCTCTCGGTTTGCCTGAGGACTTGCTCTTAAGGCTTTCAGGCCATGACTATATTGAGCAATTAAGCTGTAAAAAATATTCCTGCAGAAATAAAGTTAAGCTGAGTTGAAATGGTTTAGGGCAAAAAGCCGTGAGATCATTTATGCAACTGTTCAAGCACTCTGTTTGGAAAATACTTTGGCAAGAAATAAGAAACTGTCTTTTAAAGGGCCTCTTCAAATCCTAGCAGCATTCACCTCTGACCCCTGGATTCACACAGCAGAGGAGACACTGAGAGGTGTGACCTGCTGCTGTAATAGTTGTGTAATTTCTCTCTTTTCTTTGGACTGTGCAGACTTCCTTAATAGCATCTTTATTCTTGCTGTCTTCGCATAGAGGCATTTACTTGACACTCAACTGGTACACCACTGCCTGTTGAATAACTTCAACTTCTATTTATGCATTCGCATTATGTGCTGTATGTCTTCAAGCATATTCTTTTACTTAAATGTTTTATTTTCTGTACAGCTCTTTGGTGTACATGACAGGGGCGGCGTCAACTTTTTAGCTGAACCTCCCACCCAAGCCTTAACAGATTGTCACAGTATAGCTTTTATTTTGCTGTTTGCAAAAGAGGCCTAATTGACGTCTCTAAACAGTGCCTACTCGGGTGTGTAATGCAATTAAAAAAACACAGTCATGAAATCAGCAGCCCATTACATTGTATTATTAATGAACAGCAGAACAAATCAGGGAGAAATTGCCAGTTTAATATTTTTCCAGCCCATCGTTGGCAGTGCATTTATTTATTTATTTTTGTTATATAATTATCTCGCTGCCCTGCTTGTGGTTTGGCTAAGTAGTTCGATTTGGATTTAGAAGTAAAAGGTTGTGGTTAAGTTTTTTGGTATACCGGACCACTTTTATATCCTTGAATTAAGCATCATCCATTTGATAAATACTGTAATAGAATAATAGAATAGTGGTTCATGTGTCTTGTATACATACTTGTTGTTGGTCATCCAGCCAGAATGTTTGCAAAGGAGGTTTCAATGAAAAAGTATATGTTAATTTAAGATTTGACTTGTTTTTGTTAGGCTTTGGTTTCAATTTATATTTGTTTGTTTGTTTGTTTTTATGTTGCTTTTAATTTTGTTTATTGTTTTGGTTGTTGTTTAGATTTTCTTTGTTGATTTTGTTTGACTTGGCTTCGCTTGATATTGTTTGGTTTTGTTTGCTATCTTTTTTTTTTCATGTTTTTGTTTTCAGTTTGGTTTGAATTTCTTTTTTGTTTGTTTCAGTTATGGTTGTTTTTGCTTTTAGTTTTTCTTGTTGGTTTGCAAATGAGGTTTCAGTGAAAAACATATGTTTATTTAAGATTTGCCTAGTTTTTTGTTAGGCTTTGGTTTTAATTTATATTTGTTTGTTTTATGTTGTTTTTAGTTGTTGCTTTGTTGTTGTTTAGTTTATTGAGTTTGTTTGGTTTTGCATTGCTTGGCTTGGTATTGTTTGGTTTTGGTTGTTCTGTTTTTGTTTTTTCTTTGGTCACACTTTACAATAAGGTTCATTAGTTGATGTTAATTAATGCATTTACTAACATGAACAAACAATGAACAATACATTTACTACAGTATTTATTCATGTTAGTTAACATTAGTTAATGAAAATACAGTTGTTTATTGTTAGTTCATGTTAACTCACGGTGCATTAACTAATGTTAACAAGCATGGACTTGGATGTTAGTAATGCATTAATAAATGTTCAATTATGATTAACAAATGCTGTACAAGTGTTGTTCATGATTAGTTTATGTTAGTAAATGCATTAACTAATGAACCTTATTGTAAAGTGTTAACTTTTCTTTTGTTTGTTTTGTTTTTGTTTTCAGTTTGGTTTGGGTTTTTTTTTGTTTTGTTTTTTGTTAGTTTGCTTGTTTTGGTTATAGTTGTTTTTGCTTTTAGTTTTTTTTTCATTTTGTCTGTTTTTAGTTTATGCACCAGAATTGGCAACAGGTTGAATTAGACTTCAATTGTTATTTAGGACTTACTCATTTGTGACTACATTTTGGTAACTGTTGGGGAAAAAAGAACAAAAACACATATATAATATTAGGTTTGATGTTGTTTCTTCAGGAATATATGCAACATTAACGTTCATTTGTTTAAATTTCTAATCCTATCTACCAGAGATTAGGAGCTGTTTGTGTGCACCTCCTATTCTCTTTAAAGCTCATTTAAAACTTTCAGGCTTTGGTTTTATTTTTATATTTGTTTGTTTGTTTGTTTTTATGTTGTTTTTAATTTTGTTTATTGTTTTGGTTGTTGTTTAGATTTCTTTGTTGATTTAGTTTGGCTTGGCTTAGCTTGATATTGTTTGGTTTTGTTTGCTTTGTTTGTTGTTGTTCTTTTGTTTTGTTTTGTTTTGTTATGTTTTTGTTTATTATTTAGTTTTTTATTTAGTTTGTTTTGTTTTTGTTTGTGTTTTTGTTTTCAGTTTGGTTTTGGATTTATTTTTTGTCTGTTTCAGTCATGGGCGTTGCTAGGCCTATTTTAGGGGGGCTGTAGCCCCCCTATATTTCTACTCAGCCCCCCTAAAACTTTTGCGATTAACTCATAAACTGTCCACTAAATTATCGCCTCAGTCCCATTTAAATTTGGTTAAGAAATCGCCGGCAGAATTCGGCTCTTCCCCGTCTTTTGTTTTTCATTTGATCAGCAAACCACAGCCATGAACAGCAAGAGAACGAGGTGTGTGTTTATTGATAAATTGTTATAATATCTGCTTATTTGCAGTTCTTTGATATAGATAACCTTGTATCACCTGTATCCCAATGTCATGGAGGAGCAGTCGGGTTTTCTCGGCGTTCACCTCATCAGCACAGCCGTTTCCTCCAGCGAAAATGTAACTCTTAACGAACGTTTCGCTATATTTTTATTTCAAAATGAACTACCAATATTAAACACTTACAGTTCGTGTGGCATTAACTATTCCACACAGTCTTGTGCAGAAAGGATTAAACACAGTGACAGAACCACTTAGAGAATGTACTCATTATAACTGTCACTGAGTCACTGACAGAGATAAAAACATCAAGTGTTGTCTAGTATTAAAAAAAAAAAACCTTTTTACTTATTAGTATCATTCAGATCATGAAATATGTGAATTAGCCTGTACGTTTAAAATATATATTTATATAATTTACATTTTTATATATTTATTATACATTTGTATGTCATTTAATTAGAAAAGTGGCAGTTTATTTATTTAATACATGGAAACAAAAAATGCACTTGAATATAGAAAGTGGTTTTTACTACAGTAAATAGGGGGGTTGAGCCTATTTGGCTTATTCAGAACTCAAATGGCTGTGCCTGTCTATGTAATACAGTGAAATACTAGTATACAACCCATATTAAACCAACATTTTTAAGTGTATTACTATTAAATTACTACTTATAAATGTAATATTAGGCTTTATATTTTATATATATATATATATATATATATATATATATATATATATATATATATATATATATATATATATATATATATATATATATATATATATATATATATATATATATATATATATAGATAGATAGGTAGGTAGGTAGGTAGGTAGGTAGGTAGGTAGGTAGGTAGGTAGGTAGACAGACAGACAGACAGACAGACAGACAGACAGGAAGAAAGAAAGAAAGAAAGAAAGAAAGAAAGAAAGAAAGAAAGAAAGAAAGAAAGAAAGAAAGAAAGAAAGAAAGAAAGAAAGAAAGAAAGAAAGAAAGAAAGAAAGAAAGAAGAAAGAAAGAAAGAAGAAAGAAAGAAAGAAAGAAAGAAAGAAAGAAAGAAAGAAGAAAGAAAGAAAGAAAGAAAGAAAGAAAGAAAGAAAGAAAGAAAGAAAGAAAGAAAGAAAGAAAGAAAGAAAGAAAGAAAGAAAGAAAGAAAGAAAGAAAGAAAGAAAGAAAGAAAGAAAGAAAGAAAGAAAGAAAGATTTTTTTTTTTACCTTATAAGGAGCTGAGCCCCCCTAAAATGAAAATCCTAAAATCGCCCCTGGTTTCAGTTATAGTGGTTTTTGCTTTTAGTTTTTCTTGTTGGTCATACAGCCAGAAAGTTTGCAAATGAGGTTTCAGTGAAAAAGATCTGTTTATTTGATGTTTGCAAGTAGGTTTCAGTGAAAAGTATACGTTTATTTCAGATTTGACTTGTTTTTGTTAGGCTTTGGTTTTTAGGTATATTTGTTTGTTTGTTTTTTATGTTGTTTTTAGTTGTTGTTTTGTTTATTGATTTGTTGTTTAAATTAAGTTTATTGGTTTTGCATTGCTTAGTTTAGTATTGTTTGGTTTTGTTTGCTCTGTTTTTGTTATTTCTTTTGTTTGTTTTGTTTTTGGTTTCAGCTTGGTTTTGGTTTTATTTTTCTTTGTTTGTTTCAGTTATGGTTGTTTTTGCTTTTAATTAGATTTTTTTCCATTTTGTCTGTTTTTAATTTATGCACCAGAATTAGCAACAGGTTGAATTAGACTTCAATTGTTATTTAGGACTTACTCATTTGTGACTACATTTTGGTAACGGTTTGGGAAAAAAAAATATATATATATATATATATATAATAGATTTGCTGCTGTTCTGCATAAACATATGCAACATTAACAATCATTTGTTTAAATTTCTAATCCCATCTACCAGAGATTGGAAGCTGTTTGTGTGCATGCCCTTTTCTCTTTGAAGCTTATTTAAAACCTATTTCAAAACTAGAAGGAATATTTGGCTTACAAATGATTAATAAATGTAAGAAAGAATAAATGTCTATTGTAAGAAAAACTCTTACTGAAGACCAATGCAGACCAAACAGTACAATAATTAACTGAAACATATTATCCAGCATACACAAACGACTGATTCATCTTAATGCTCATAAAAGTTACACTCCTGCTCTGCACTTGCTCGCTGCAGCCGAGAGAAGGAAGAAGAGAGAAAATAGTGCCACCCCGGGCCAGCAGTATTCATTAAGATACCATAAAGCTCGTCACATTAATCATCTTAGTCCAGGCCCAAAAATAAAAATGCTCAAGCCATCCCTCTCTCCTCTTTTTTTCCCCTCTGCATTTTGTCTTTCGCCTACCTTCCTCGATGCCCCATTTTAGCGTGCTTTAGGGGCCCTCAGTTCTCTTCATGTTAAATTAAAAGCGCTGTCAGCCCAGCCTCCCCGGGTGTTTGAACATTTCCTCATTTATGTACCGTAAAGTCATCATTCTTTCTCCCATCTTATTTTTCTTACGGCTTCATACCACATTGGAGGTGGAAGTATCGAGGGGCTTATGACATTACCAGTGCCACCCATAGTAGTGATGGATCACTTTAGCTGCTCTGTATGTTAAATCATTATTCAAATCAATTTCATGAATAATCTGAATATTAGATGGGTAAGATAAAGGAATGCTGATGTATTGGCAAATAAATGAAAAAAAACAGTCATGGCCTAGAACAGCTTTGAGGGCAGGCCTACTTCTCAGTGTAAACCTTCACATGTTGAAATTTGCTGATGTCTAGATTGAGAGCTTGGTGTGATGGTTTTTTGATATGTTTGCGCTTGTAGGTATCATTTATTCAGAATCTGGTCTTCTGTGTGGAGAGGGCGTACCGTGTGCCAGACTTTGGCATGTGGGAACGGGGAAGCAAATATAACAATGGAAGCACAGAACTCCATTCGAGGTGAGTTTTGTCACTCCTTTTCTGTTCTCTTCTATAGCTTTGTCATTAAATTAACTTGATACATGGCAAGTTTTAGACATAAAAACAATATAATATGACTAGATGATAGCATAGTTATTTTAATGTGTCCTGCTGATCATATATAATATAAGTTAATGAGTTTTTTTTATAAATGTAACTTGTTGATATTAACCAGAATATTAATATTTGTGCATATATATCTTTTTAGAACAATTAAAAAGTATTTATTGTGACTTTTAATCAATTTACCTGAATGATAATCTATAAAAACACTAAGAATTTTCAGTGATTTGTAATAAATATCCATTTTTCAAACTGCACATCATAATCAATTTCTACATTTACTTGTACCATTTAAAATAATTAGTTTTAGTGTTGTCTATAATTGTTAGTGTTTGTAATTTGTTTTGACAAAATAATATAGATCATGCTTGCCAACACTCCCGTTTTTCCCGGGAGTCTCCCGTATTTCAGACCCCTCCCCCCCATATATATATATGAGCGATATCACATGAGTAGCAGTGCGATATGGCTGAATATCGCACTTCTACGAGTGTGAAATTGCGTTCATTAAACAGTTTGAGGGCATAATCGTGTATATAAAAAAGGTAAAATCAAACATGGAGAGTCTCAAAAATTACTTTGTCCGAGGAACTACTTCAGCCATTCATTCACATCTGGAGCTGGGAATTGAAGGTCAAAACAGCAGAAACCGTTGTTCACAAAGTCACTTTAGAGCTAACATTTGAACGATTCTCTAGCATGTCTAAAATGATGACAAAACAGGTGATTTTGCTCACCTTATTATATTGTTTAGATTATAAGGCTGAACGGCATAAAATGCCATCAGTCTACAGAGATTTCCCAGTATTTCTCTTTTGGAATCGGGAGATCACAATAATAAACACAGAAAAAGGCAAAGCAAACACTACCAGATTACTATGGTATACATACAGCACTACAACATACAAAAGAGAGAGATCGACTTAGAATGTCACTTACCTGTTTTATAATGATTTGATCAGCTGTAGTTTGAAATTATGCTGCGTTTTTCTCCTCTAAGGGCTTATTATGCGGTCTCTGTCGCCATCTTGTGGCGGAACATAATTTTTATATCAGCTCATCCATATTCATGTTGAATGCTGATTGTAGTCAAAGAATTAAATAAAAAAAATTCAGCTGAATTTATTCTCAAAGTACTCCTTATGCTCAGTATGGAGTAAAACAAATGTTTGCTTGCTACTCGCATTAATGCAACTCAGCCCCTGGAACAATGTGAGAATGTTTCAGCTCATGTTGAGGATGTTATAGATTGGAGCGTGTTTTGATGGCCCTCTAGAAAGGGTGGCACTTCATTTCACCTCCTCTGGTTGAGTCCATGAGTGAATAAACTCTAACTGAGAGGACTCACATAGAGAAGCTGCTATCTGCCCAATGCAGAAGTGATTCTCAGCACTCTGCAGACAGTATGGACTGTGGCTTTGCCCAGACAATATGCTTTTTTAGAAGAGCAAGTCGATAGGCAGTGACTCCAGCAAAATTACTCTGCCTCTCTTTCATAACCAGCCTCAATAATGATTCTCTCAATCACGGGTTCCTTATCTTGAAGTCACAGCATCCCCACTGAGCCAATTAGAGTATTGACTTCTGCTCTTTGCACTTTTAACTGAATGAAGAATCTAGTTTAGCATTTTAAGCAGGTATTGAAATATTTTATAATGATCAGTTTATGATTCACCACTCAGTTGTCGGTCAAGCAGGGGAGAGCTGGTATAATTGGTATAATATATAACAATATATTTTTCTTTTTTAAATATTTCCCAAATGATGTTTAACAGAGCAAGGAAATTTTCACGGCATGCCTGGTAATATTTTTTCTTCTGGAGAAAGTCTTATTTGTTTTATTTCGGCTCGAATAAATGCAGTTTTTAATTTTTTACAAACCATTTTAAGGTCAAAATTATTAGCCCCTTTAAGCAATTTTTTTCACTTGTTTACAGAACAAACCATCATTATACAATAACTTGCCTAATTACCCTAACCTGCCTAGTTAACCTAATTGACCTAGTTAAGCCTTTAAATGTCACTTTAAGCTGTATAGAAGTTTCTTAAAATATTATTTACTGTCATCATGGCAAAGATAAAATAAATCAATAAAATTAGTTATTAAAACTATTATGTTTAGAAATGTGTTAAAAATCTCTTTGTTAAACCGAAATTGGGGGAAAAAATAAACAGGGGGCTAATAATTCAGGGGGGCTAATAATTCTGACTTCAACTGAGTGTGTATATATATACTGTATGTATATTTTAATTTTCATCACTTTGTTCACTTTTTCAGAAAGTAAGTACCTTTAACTTTTGTACTGTAATTATGAAACTAGAAATATAAATGGTAAAGAAATTAATAATGTTTCTATTTCAAAAGTTTCAAAAAGTTTCTATTTCAAATAAATGTTAATTTATAATATTTTCAGAGTATCCTGAAAAGTATCACAGATTCTACAAAAGTATTGAGCAGCACAACTGTTTTTAACATTGATAATATTACTAAAGGGATAGTTCAGCCAAAACTGAAATTTCTCTCATCATTTACTCATCCTCCTTACTCAAACCTGTTTGAGTTTCTTTCTTCTGTTGAAAACAAAATAAGATATTTTATGGAAAGATAGAAACACCACATAGTATTTTTTTTACTACTATAGAAGTCAATGGTTACAGTTGTTTAACTTACTAGAAAATATCTTCTTTTATGATCAACAGAATAAGGGAAACTTATAAAGGTTATATAAATACTACTGTAAAAGAGGCCAGCTAGTGAAGTAATCTAGCAAAGGAAAACCTCACTCCTCTGACCTTTAAAGGTACTCTAGCGACAGATGCTATAGGCCATGGTTTTTAGCCTCCTTGTTAGAGCAACCGACTCCTATACAAAGAATTGTTGGTTAAATCCCAGCTCAGATCGGGTTAGGTGCAGTAGGACCAGTAGGTTACACCTGGGGGCTCGTCCGGGATGGGAGTGAGGTTTAGGGGGATGAGTGTAATGGAGGACAACTAGCGAAGTGCTATGCAGGTAAACCTCACTCCTCTGACCTCAAAAGGTGCTCTAGCGACAGGCGCTATAGGCCATAGTCTTTAGCCTCCTTGTTAGGGCAACCGACTCCCATACAAAGAATCGCTGGTTAAATCCCAGCTCAGACCGGGTTGGGTGCAGTAGGACCAGTGGGTTACATTACTTTAGGATGAATAAATAGAGAGTAAATTAAATAGACAATTCATTCTAATATGGTATGGTGATTCACATATAACACAAATGACACACTAAACACAATAAATACCATCACTTAGCATCAGTTACACAAACAAAAATAAATAAATAATAATAAAATAATATTAATAATACACCATCAATCAACTACATTTATTAAATAACCAATATTACATTCTAATTGATCATGTGCCACTAAAGATTGCAGTAATGCCTGCTGAAAATGTAGCCTTGCCATCACAGGACTAAATGGCGATAATAAATGGCAGAAATAGTTTTCAGTGTTACCGATTTCTGCTCTATTTTTGAGAAGTGAATGCAGCCTTAAATCCATGTAAATGAGTCTTATTAGGAAGATTTAGTATTGTGCTGTATTGTAATTTTATGCACCTCTAATTTTATGCACCTAAGACAAGTTTTTAAAACCTTAATGGTAACCTTTACTGTCATTAGATGACTGGAACTTTGCTACGTTGTTAAAATAATTGAGCCATTATTATCTTCATTATATTGAATGTTATGTCTATACTGGCTCAGCTTGGCTACTTCCAAGAAAAGCTTGTTCTCTCAGAATATTATAAATAAAATGATTAATTTTAACAAGTTGAAGCAAGTACAAATATGTTTCTCATAAGTAATTTAATGATTTTCTGCAAACACGATTATCCTGGGTATGGAGTAAACAACTGCTGCATTGCTATGGATGAAGCTCAGAATGAGATATGTGATCATTTTTATATGAGTGTAATAAAGATCGCAATTAGATGTCGCTTTAGTGTTTTTAGAGGCAACATTCTTAGATTCTAAAAAAAAAAATAATTTGCGAATAGTCACAAAACTCCTGAGGGCTGTAATTCAAGACCACTCTAGAGGCCTGATTAAAACTTTCTGTTGTAATTTTGTCACAAACGTTCAGTTTAATTAGAATGGGAATAAAAATATTTCACTTAATCACCAATACAGAACCCACTTTTCAGCTGCAATATAAAACTTTGAACAAACATAATATTCATCTCGCTTTTTATACCATGTCTAGTTAAGAGTTGGCTCAATAAGCTTGAATGTAAGTATAACATAGTCTTTCTGCATCATTGTCAGAATTTACCAATATATCTGGGTCTCCCTTCTGTCTAGGCATAAAATCAATAGTGCCTCAGCCTTATGTAGCTTGATTGTGATCATAGCTGATGGTTTGGTCGAGACGCACGAGGCAGACCTGGATTCTACCGTGTTCTTTTCAATTTAGAATTACTCCCAGTGCCTTTCAGTTTGCTCGTTTTCTGCATTTTCGCTATTGATTTTGCTCGCTGAGAGCAATTGGATACTTTTTTTTTTTTTTATTGCTCAGCACACCTTGCTCTAATCGTGTGCTCTAATCGTATGCTATACAAGAGTGAGTGGCTGAAGAAGCAAAAATGACAGAAATTATTAGCTTTGTTTAACCTCAAAGGAGTCTTTCATGGATAAAACGGCTTTAGATACTGGCACCTGAAAAGGAACAGAACTGGGTTTAATGAGAGCTCAGTTCTCTGTTCGCAAAAAAAAAAAAAGTATCTAGTGCAATATTCATTTGTCCTAAAAAGATGGGGCTCGGTTGTGATCTGATCTGTTCTCTTACAGCTCTGTGGGACTTGCCAAGGCAGCTCTGGAAGCCATCAATGGATTCAATCTGTTTGGAAATCAGGTATTGCTGACAGTGCTTATTGCTTAATGGGATTATACTAACAAAAATCTACATTCTGTCGTAATTTATTCACCTGCCCTAATTCCGGAAGTAAAATTCATTAACTTTTATCCATTGGGAAACCGATTTGTAACAATAACTGATAAACCTTTAAGGACAGATGTGTTGTACATTGTTGTTCACAAGTTGGTAATCAATTGCAGAGGCTTTTGTAGAGCAAAGAGCACCAAAGCTTCTTTCACTCACATAAAACAACACAAATGATGCTTTGGAAAACACGGAGACCACTTAGAAATTCTCTGGATTTACAATTAATTAGTAAGACCAAACAAAATGCTCTAAATGACTTTTTTTTATTTTATTTGAACCTTTCTAGATTAGTACAAATATTGGTCACACATTACAATAAGGTTTCATTAGTTAATGTATTTACTAACATGAACTAATTATGAACAATTCTTGTACAGCATTTATTAATCATAGTTCAACCTTTACTAATCCATTATTAACATCCAAATTCAAGCTTGTTGACATCAGTTAATGCACTGTGAGTTACTATGAACTAACAATGAACAACTGTATTTTCATTAAGTAACGTTATATAACATGAACAGATACTGTAATTAATGTATTATTCGTTGTTTGTTCGTGTTAGTAAATCCATTAACTCATACAACCTTTTTGTCTTACATTTTACTCAAACACGTATCAATTAAATCCAGTAAATGCTTATTTTGGTGTATGTACCAAAGGATGTATTGTTTAGACAAATCATTTCTAAAATGAGTGTCTTTTGTAGTTCTTTCTCTCATTAAAAACCAGGAAGTACACAGTCTGTTGTGATTTTATGCGTTCATAAATTTTCCTATATTCGTATTTCAATATCCTTTGCTCTAAATCAAAGCTTTAAATCACCTTGTTGCTGATTTGATTTGGTTAATAGCTTATAATGCCATTAACAATTAAAGCCACAAGCAGCATTATGCAGAGTTCAAGCATTTAAGGACTTTTGACACTAACGCCGATTAGGTCACGGGCCAAAATGTATGGCTGACACTAACACACATCCACAGTGGACATAATGTTGACACACAGACCAAAGATTTAAAGGGCACCTATGATGAAAATCATCTTTTGAAAGCTGTTTGGACAGAACTGCGTGTAGGTATACAGTAGTGTCTCCACAGTCATATTGGAGTGATAGAAACACAGTAAGTCTCGTTTTTTGAAATTTCCTGACATTAAAATAGGATCCAAATCCCTCCCATTTTGAGGCCTACCGCAACGTGATGTATGAGTGCGGTTTTCCCACCCACCGAATTGATTGACAGCCGCATATTAACATGTTTCTGTAGTAACGCATATAATCATATCAACAAGACAGGATGTTGCAAAGCAACTGATATTAAAAGATCTGTTCAGCTCACTGTGATCATCAATCATCATCTAATGTGATCAAGAATGAGTTTTACAAGTTTAAAACGTTTTTAAAACAGTGCATGTTTGTAATGAATTACAGCGATTTTTACCGTCTTTATCACCACAGCCGATCTCAGTACAATTATACGTAAAAGAAGATGCTTCAATCCCGGTTTGTGGATGTTAAATCAGGTTTATTTTGTACGTTAACATAACGGATATCCATACAGCAGAGGATATTAACATGTATCCTGTCACATTTAGATCTGCTTCCTTCATGTCTGTCACTGTGCTGTTTATCTGACACAGCCGAGGCGGAGATTGAGGCACACTCTGACAGACAGGCACGTGGGAACAGTTGGTGGGGAGAACTAGCATTAAAGGCACAGGCAACAACAACAGCTACATGGTGTTTAGAGCAAAAAAAAAGGTATAATCAATAAACTAATGGGTGTTTTGAGCTGAAACTTTACAGACACAAAATCTTGAAAAAGGGGTAAAATAGGTGCCCTTTGATGGTTAAACTATGACATCAATAATAGTCATTAGTCATGCTTATACATACTTTGTCACATACACTTGTAGATATACGGTTTGGTCTGCCCGTTCCGCATTATGGCTGAAGAAAAATAATAATAATAAAAAATCCTAACAATTAAAATAGGGTTTCAGCACTACTATATGTGCTTGAACTCTTATGAATAATAATTTTAAAAATCCTAACAAATACAATAGGGTTTTAGCACTACATGCTTGAACCCCTTAATATCATATTGGAAAAAATTGTGTGAAAAAATCAGAACCAGTACTGCTAAAAGATCTGATGAAGACGTGAACAATGCTATTTGAAAGCTTTATGGTTGATTTATATCGATTGATTTATGTTAATTGATTTATATTTTTGGTAAGTAAATAAATGTAAGCTGAACTTTTTCTACAATACAGTTTTGTGAACTTGTAATCAATAGCTAACAAACTACAAAAGAGATAATTGAGTCTATGTGGTGATGGAAGTTTAATTTTTATGTGAGCCACCTCTTTAATCAGTGAGTAATGAATGCATTTTGAGGAACTGTGTTTAATGTCCCTAAAAGAAAGATTTTAGTGGTTCAAAACAGCTGAAGGACACAGTGTACTAACGGCTCTCTTTATCTTTATAACAAATAAATGTGTCTGCTACTGCACGGGGTCCTAATTCATTGCATAAATGTGTCCAAGGGAAGGGGAAAATCAAAACCAAGTGATCAAGATGATTGGGTTAGATTGTGTTTGAGCTATTCGTTTTGTCAGATTTCCAACTTTGATGGATGGCGAATACGGCTTCCTTCTATCTGATTTTGGTGCTCTTTTCTTTTTGAAGCAGTCATTAGTGGGATTAATTTGTTTTGGTGTTGAGGGAAAATCAAGATGGCAGTGGGCCACATCCATTATATTTGGTAATGGACCGGAAAAGTGATAACATCCTCAAAGCGCATCCATTTCGGAAGAAGAAACTCACCTCGGTTCACGCACAACTGAAGGCCCTTCGGATTGCCGTGTTTAATGTATTGGTAACCTTGATTGTTTCTCAGTTGTTTAACAGAAGGACGGACAAGATTTAGAAACATGGGGCTGTTGTGTGGCCACTGTAGTTTTGACCTTTTGCCAAGTTTCTCTCTAATGCGGCTCTCTGTGTTTTGTCATTAGCAGGAAACATGGTGCGGTGTATGAAACTGCTTTATGGAAGTGACTGCTGTACACTATGCTGTTGTGAATTAATGGAGGTCTCAAATGGCTGGCTTTGCCATGTGTCTCTCAGTTGGATGAGAGGCATGCTGTGTCATCACGTGGGTCATGTTATTAATGATGGCTCTCACGCTCCATTTTCTCGCTCAATGTGTACGTCAAAGCAGGCGCTTTCATGTGTTTGTTTGGAACAGAGCACTGTTATAGCAGGATGAAAGCAGGTAGATCTTTGACGCCATATGTTGAGCTACATATTGCTCTTTTTTTCAAATTTTAATTAAAGCGCCATTAGTTTGAAACCTTTGTACAAAGTCTAGTGCTAAGATTTAAAAGATGTGCTAGATGCTCAGAGTAATTAGTGAGGTATCCAGTTTATCTTTATATTTTTGTTTCCAAGTGGTTTATGTCCTGAGGCCAATATGTTTTTATTATGTAGGACAAAAACAACCATCTAGCTACATTATCTAAAAATGCTAAACTATATATTATCATCATATCTATTATATTATCTTCACTATAATAACATGAAAAAAGCATATTGCTGCAAACAGATTGTCACAAGGGGAGACGCTGACAGGGAGTGTGGATCCAAACGTAGGTTTATTGAACAGAGAATGGTCAGACAGGCAATGATCACAATCAGGGGTAAACGGTTGTACACAGGGAATCCAGAAACATGGTCGAATAACAGGTGAATGGTCAATGCAGGTAGCAGGCAACGTAAACAAACAAACAAGGCTCGGAACACGGCAGGACAAGGCAAGGAAAACGCGTCATAATGTTAACTTAGACAAATAAACAAGACTCAGCAACAAAGTGTGTGTGTGCGCTGTATTTTAAGTCCATGTAATCAGTTCGTAACGATCCTCCGGCTGTGTGTATGCAATCAGTCATGATCGGGAACCAGTTGTGAGTGTGTGTGTAGCATGACTGGATCTTGTAGTCCATTTAATGGCAGATTTGTAGTCCTATGCAATACTGTGTGTTTACTAGCGATTTTTGCACAGGCTGGATCGCTGGTGATTGTGACACAAATGTTGTTTGGCTGAAGACTGATTAATGCTCGTCGTGTCCACAAGTGCATTGGGTGCACATAGCAAATGTGACATCATCTCAGCAGAAGTTTACTTTTTGGGTGCACGCAATTAGGGATGGGACGATAACTGTTTTTCTCGGTTTGGAAATTTTTCTGCTATAGCATTCCTACAGTATGTGTAAGATTTGTTTATTTTATGTTTTTTTTTTAGGACAGCAGTAACTCCAGCAGAAAAAATATCCAAAGCCTGACGTTTACTGCTTCAAAGTATCTTAAATGTTTCTCGAAATAAAATATATTGTGTTCAAATGAGAAAAAAGTTTTAGTTTTTTACCCAGACATTTAAAAAGAATTTATTTTAGAGCAGTAATCACAATATCGTGAAACCGTGGTATTTTTATTCAAGGTTATCATACCGTTAAGATCTTATATCTATACCTGTGACTGTATAAGAATATTAAAAGCATTCAGGCATAAGAAATTGAATAATTTCTAATATTAATAACAGTGAATTTTATTAAATTATGTTTATTTTTATTATTCAATTACTACTTCAGTTAGATAAAGAGAAAACTGAAGTTATTGCATTTGGGAACAGAGATGAGGTTCTCAAGATGAATGCGTACCTTGGCTAAAAACAAAAAATAAGGTCAAGGATCTTGGTGTGATTCTGGAGTCAGATCTGAATTTCAGTAGTCATGTCAAAGCAGTAACTAAATCAGCATACTATCATCTCAAAAACATTGCAAGAATTAGATGCTTTGTTTCTAGTGAGGACTTAGAGAAACCTGTTCATGCATTTGAGACCAGCAGGGTGGATTACTGTAATGACTCCTCAATGGCCTTCCCAAAAGGACAGTCAGACATTTGCAGGTCATCCAGAACGCTGCAGCCAGGATTCTGACCAGAACCAGAAAATCAGAGCACATCACACCTGTCCTCAGGTCTTTTCAATGGCTCACAGTTACATTTAGAATAATTTTTAAAGTATTACTACTTGTCTGTAAATCACTAAAAGGCCTAGCACCTCAATACATTACAGATATGCTCTCTGAATACAAACCTAACAGATCACTCAGATCTTTAGGATCAAGTAAATTAGAAATTCTATGTTCAGTCAAAGCAGGGTGAATCCGCCTTCAGCTACTACACCCCTCACTGCTGGAATCAGCTTCCAGAATGATCAGATGTGCTACAGCATTAGGCACGTTCAAATCAAGACTGAAAACACATCTGTTTAGCTGTGCCTTTACTGAATGAGCACTGTGCGACATGCGACAGATCGCACCATTATATCTTTCTTTTCTTTTTCATTTTTTTATAACCTGTTTTAACACATTTTAATACGTTTTTATCTGTTTTAATCATTTTTAATTTTTTTAATTGTTTTTATTTTCTTGTTTCGATGATTAAATACTGTTTATACACTGTTTTGTATCTTTTAATTTATTGTATTTATCTATGCTTGTAGATTGTTTATTAGACTTTTATATTTTTTATAAATTATTTCAAATAGATCTATTCAAGTCATCTGGTAAAATTGTATTCATATCGTAATATATACCACAGAATAACAAAATATCGCAATGTTAGATTTTTCCAATAGCGTGCAGCCCTACAAAATATACTAAAATGGCATGCCATATTTAGACAGTATTTAGAAAGCATTTACATCCACACTTTGATTTGAATTGTTGATCTGCAAATGTTCTCAGTTAGATTAACGTCAGCTCTTATCTCAGTCAGTAGATGATGGCGTATTCTGCTGGAGACTACATATCACTGGCACGCCTCCCATTCTCACTCTCTTCACAGTCATTTACATTACAATCCCTCTCAGCATGTAAATTGTTGGTTCACAAGCTCGTATAAGCATTTCGGTTCTTTGTGAGCCTCTCTAGATGAGCTAAATGTGCCACAAAATGGTGCTTGTTGTATAATCGGTCTAGGCAAGCAGGAAAAGCCAAATTGAAAAAGTGCTCTCAGTTTAAATGGAGAGGTGTGTGAGGAATGCAGAGGAAAACGAGGCAATACTTTGTTCTGATTGGATTGCCCTCGATAACCAAGAAGATGCCGTTCACTGAGGGCTTCTGGAAAAATGAACAAAAAATCTGACAAAATGTGAATTCATTTCATGCAATTGTAGTTTAACTCAAAGCATATGATGAGTGGAAATCAGGGTTTATACAGTTTTTTCAAGCAGATGGATGGATGGATGGATGGATGGATGGATGGATGGATGGATGGATGAATGAATGAATGAATGGATGGATGGATGGATGGATGGACGGACGGACGGACGGACGGACGGACGGACGGATGGATGGACGGACGGACGGATGGATGGACAGACGGACGGATAGATAGTTAGATAGATAGGCAGACGAATAGATAGATAGATAGATAGATAGATAGATAGATAGATAGATAGATAGATAGATAGATAGATAGATAGATAGATAGATAGATAGATAGATAGATAGATAGATAGATAGATAGATAGATAGATAGATAGATAGATAGATAGATAGATAGATAGATAGATAGATAGATCGATCAATCGATCGATCGATCGAATAATCAGTAATCACTGAAAAGATTTTTAGTGACCGCTGCATCTGAGCAGTATGATTATGTGGTTTTGCAGAAAAGTGAGATGGCTTGATTTTTGGAGAACCTGTGTGGGACTGAATGTTACTTTTAAATGACAAGTAAATCTTACATTACCTAACTGACTTTGTGAAATTGTCTGTAGCTCCCCAATGCCAGCGCATCCCCGCACCTCTTCTCTTGTAATGCTGTGGAATTCTGTCCATCAAAACAAGGTGACAAATTGTCCATTATTATGCTTGATTTGTGATGTTTGTTTAACTCTGCCCTGCAGGGATGCTCCTGGTCAGTCATTTTCGTGGATCTGGATGCTCATAACAGAAACAGACAGACTCTGTGCTCTCTCCTGCCAAGGGAGTCTCGTTCCCATGTGAGTCTTTTTTTCTGCCTGTTATCTATACAAACTAACTATCTAGATCTATTATTAAAGGGCCCATATTATATATATATATATATATATATATATATATATATATATATATATATATATATATATATATATATATATATATATATATATATATATATATATATATATATATATATATATATATATATTTTTTTTTTTTTTTTTTTTTATATATAGAAATTGTGTTCCCTGAGGCCCACTTAAATTGTACTGATAGCCTAGGCTTCTTGCCTGAAAAGCATTCATAACTTAGTTTCTCATAATTACTGTCTAACTTATGGGTATACTTAGTTGTTCACATGCTCAGACTGGCATGTTTAATTTGAGCTTAAGATGTCAATGTAAAGTAAGTCTGTATGTGAAACATCTGTTAAACACGTTGTGGAAGTTAGATGTCAATCTGCAGTAGGATATGATGCCGGAATGTGACAAACCTCTGAGGTTGAGCTTTAATGAACAAGGGTTAATGAATTTAGCTTTTTTGATGATGATAAACACAAGATTTTAACAACTTCAATTTCATACCTCGTTCTCATAAATTCCTTTTTTTTTGTGATACGACCCCTATAATAGCACAGTGTCACCTGTAGAAAAATTAAAAGGGATAGTTGACTGATTTTTAAACCCATTATTCAAATTTATGATTTTTCTTTATTTTGTTGACCAAAAACAGAAAATATTTTAAAAAGTATGGATGGATGTCACTGGTTACCAGTTTCTACAGTTCTTCAGAATACTTTATAGAGATGTTAAATTGCGAAGATCTAGAGTTTTTGCCGAAGGGCGCATCCGTGGCGACCTCACAAACTTTGATGTTTCACCATGAAAGAAAAAGTTTATATAACTCAGGCATGCATTGTCTGATCTGCTTTAAAATCCACACGTTTGATAACAGTCCTCACCTGAACACGTTTACATGCAAATATCCAGTTACACTCATAGCGCCACCTGCTGGCAACAGAAAATGACACGTTTTTACACTGTAACAAACTCCTCCTAGAAATTTTATCAGATTGAATCCAAGTTTTGTCAGTATAATCCAAAGGCCTTTGTGATGTTAAATTGTTAAGATCTAGGCCCCTCTTTTAACGATCTAGGTGCAAAGTCCATTAAACTAATTTTGTTTGTTAAGCTCAAAGATTTGTTCCAAAACTATTTCTAAATTCAGTTCTAATTTCCAGCAAATGAATAAATGAACAATAATAATGATGTGTGGTCAAAAAACTGAGTTATTTCCAAATACACATGCTATGCCCCATATGGTCTAAAACCTGACAGGTGGGCAAATCTAAGCGTATTTTTAATAAAACAAATATTAAAATGCATATAATAAATAATACTACTACTACTAATAAAAATAACATTATACAAAAGCAAATTGTCATGAATAAACTGAAAAAAAGCCCCCCGAGATGAAGAAGGCATGAAAGCAGTGATTTTTATATTTATGTAAAGTATTAATTTTTGTAATATTTTATTCCTTTAATTATTTTTTATTTGTAAAGATATTTGCGTATTGCTGTACATCCTGTGTGTATTAAGCAATGTTTAAGCAAGGCGCACATCTAACGTGCTCTGCGCTGGACTTTAGACCTCTTCTTAGCTGGTCTATTGAGCAGTCTAATTTAGTTCCTCAAAATAGCAACGCGCCAGCAATGCGCCTTAACACACCTCCTTTTTTAGACCAGAATGCCTCTGGCGCACATATGAGCGCAAATGCATTTGCTATTTAAACAGCGTGGTGAAAAACGTCAAAACGACACTTGCGTCCAGCTGAAACTAGCAAACAACATTTGCGTCACGCCTTGCGCTGCATTGCGCCGGGTGTATGATAGGGCGCCTAGAGTTTTCGCGGACTGCCAAAGGTCAGTGTTTCGCCATGAAGGAGGAAGTACTTATAACTCAGCCAAACAATGTTCGATCTGCCTGAAAATTCACAGGTTCGATGAGATTCCTCTCCTGAAGACATCTACATGCCAATACTGAGTCACATTCATAGCGCCACCTGCTGACAGAAGGAAGTTTGGCAAAATCTGTGATTTTCTCAGGTTTTTTTTTATTTATATCAGCTTAAATTATTGTTGTCCACTGTTCTCTGTCATCCTAAGGCCACCGGTCGGCGGTGAGCCCGGTAAAGAGGTCCCTTTCATCGCTGCTTGCAGCTTTAATCCTTCTTTTGTGTTTAAAAGAAGAAAGAATAATTTTGTGGGTGAACTAAAAATTTCATGCATTGTATCAATCAACTTGCAAAGTCTCCTTTGCCGTTATCAAAGCACAGATCGGATTCTTCTCTGTGCCAATTTTACTGGAGAACAAAGTGATCTCTGCCAAAGAACAGGTAAATTAGCACAATTAAGCCTAATGAAGGCTGTGCATTATGCAGAAATATTCTTCATTTCAAAGGTAGTTTGATTCAGTGGCTTCAAGTGTATAGACTTGCATATCACATGTATTAAAGCCTCTCCGTGAGTCTGACTAATGTGTTATTAAAACTGCACAGGCTAATGCAGAAAAATAGACCATTCTCAGGAAGAAAGTGCTCACTTAACCCTGGGTTCCCTCAATATTTCCTGATGGAAGGCAAATTCAATAGAGCAGCAGCGAGTCGCTCAATGCCTGCTTCTAATGCTCTTGTCTTTCTAGAACACAGATTCAGCCCTCCTGCCCTGCATCAGTTACCCAGCGTTCGCTGTGGATGATGATGCTCTGTATTCCCAGACTGTGGACAAGATAGTCCGCAAGCTGAAGGGCAAGTATGGCTTCAAGCGATTCTTAAGGGACGGCTTCAGAACAGCCAATGAGGACAAGAACCGCAGGCACTACAAACCTGCTGAGATGAAGGTGAGTGTGGTTTACGTACCCGTTGAAATGAAATCGGACTCATAGGAAAAATGAAAACAGCACATTTCTCCACATTTGAAAAGAGTTATTATGACTAGCCTCAGGTTTAGACATTTTATTTGAGAAACAGAGATTTTGCTATAAAGGTAAGCGACAGATCTAATAAATAAATGAATTATGTGCCTCTTTTTAATCTGGTGCAGATTTGCTTATTTATCCATCTCTCAGGAGAATGCGAGGGCTGCGGGTAAATCCCATTTGATTGGGTTGAACAGTGAGGATATTAACTCCAGAATTAGCCTGGGAACACGCTGCGTATGAATCTGAAATCTGAAAGGGGAAGATTTATCCTGCAGCAAATCATCCCATCAGCAGCAGGAGCTGACCTCCTACAATGAACAAGCACATACAGAGAAATGAGAAATTACATTCTTCAAATTATCCATCATTGCAGTTCATTTACCTGATTACTTTATCCACACCCAAAAAGAAGTACCATGGTATTCTGGAATTCAGATACTATGGCAGTACCAAGCTGTTCCTTATTTATACTGTAGGGCATTCCCTGGTGTCAACTAATTGTCATTCAAGTCATTAGTCGACTAATCACACATTTATAATACTCATTGAATTGCTTAAGTATATGTGGGGAGAACGTGCTGTCTCAGGGCTGAGAAATAATGTTGTTTCTAACATTTTTCACATTACAGAGAAAAATTGAACCATAATGATAAGCATTTTTAAAAAATTAAGTGTTTAAGCACATGCATAAAATGAGCCGAGTCAGTGCTGGCAAACGTTATGATTATAAGTGTGTGTGGGAAATAAACTGCAAGGAGACTGCATGAATATTTTAATAATTTCAAAGAATGAACCCAAAGCAGAACAAGAATTACATGCAATTACATCACAATCTATGTGCTTGCCAACACAATAACTTAAACACATTTTGGTTTAAATAATAATAATGATAATAAAACAAACTAAAAATATTACAAATATTTATGTTTCTCTTCAAAATGGACACTAAGAAGCATCCATAACTTATTTGCATACTGCAACACTTATTAATAACATTTTTTAAATTAACAATCATAATAACTACACTACCTAACAAAAGTCTTGTCGCCTATCAAAGTTTTAGGAACAACAAATATTAACTTGACTTCTAGTGGATTATTTGGTATCAGAAGTGGCTTATATGAAAGGCAAAGGCCTCTAGATTACGCTTATTTTTACCAAAATAAAATATGATCATGCCTTGATTTGTAATTATTTAATTAGGACAGTAAGCTCTGACTTTGCTTAGACAAAAGTCTTGTCACTTAGCAGAAATAATGTACAATATAGAATAAAAAGTCATGGTGCAGTTGAAAAAGAATTAATATTGTGTATGACTCCCATGAGCTTGGAGGACTCCATCCACACATCTCTGCAATGACTCAAATAACTTATTAATAAAGTCATCTGGAATGGCAAAGAAAGCGTTCTTGCAGGACTCCCAGAGTTCATTAAGATTCTTTGGATTTATCTTTAATGCCTCCATTTTATCCCAGGCATGCTCAATAATGTTCATGTCTGGTTACTGGGCTAGCCAATCCTGGAGCACCTTGACCTTCTTTGCTTTCAGGAACTTTGATGTGGAGGCTGAAGTATGAGAAGGAACACTATCCTGCTGAAGAATTTGCCCTCTCCTGTGGTTTGTAATGTAATGGGCTGTTGATGTTGCAATCTACGCTGCAGATCCCTTGCACGCCCCCATGCTAAATGTAACCCCAAACCATGATTTTTCCTTTACCAAACTTGACTGATTTCTGTGTGAATATTGAGTCCATGTGGGTTCCAATAGGTCTTCTGCAGTATTTGTGATGATTGGGATGCAGTTTAACAGTTCAACATCTACAGTACCTTCTGACACTTTTCCAAATGATCAACTAGAAGTCAAGTTATTATTTGTTGCTCCTGCAACTGGGATCGACAACAAGCCTTTTGTCAGGCAGTGTACAAGTTTCTATAAAACTGCATGACAACTTTTTGGTGCTAAAATGAATAAAAGAAATAGTCTAAAATTAGGCTTTCCTAAAATATGTATACTTTAAGTATAGATTTTTTAAAATAAAAACGTAAATAGACTAAAATAATTGAAAAATGTGTTTCAGTGAACAGTTTTTGCAATATAAGTATAACCTACAGTATTATTTATTTACAGTATGTATTATTTAGAAATAAATAAAAAAATTGAAAACAAAAAAGTATATTTCAAAACAGCCACTTTCAATATGTTAGAAATCAATAAATGCTGCTTAGTTGATGTTTTTTTTTTATCATAGAATCGCTTATGAAAACTAAACCTAAATAATCTAAGGCAAAATCTAAAGTAAAGTCTAGAATCTAAAGCAGCATGACCATTTTCAACACTGAGAGTAATGAACAGTGTTTACTGAGAACCAAGTAAGCGTATTAGAATCTGTGATGGAGGATGGGGTATTTTTTGAGGAGACATGGATATAAGAATAGAGGGCCTCATTTGATGTAACATTTTAGCTTACCTATTTTTTTGCTGAACTCCAACGTCACCTCCTTCATTGTCCCAAATTAATAAATGGTCCTGTCATACAAATAAAAAAAAAACCACACTCAAGGTTGCATCTATGTTGGCATGTTCACATAACCAGTGGCAGGCTTGTTACAATATGTTGATGACAGCTTAATGGCTTTTATGAATGGCAGATCAATGATTTTGTTTACAATTGGATATTTATGCAGAAAGAAGGCACATTTCAATTTGGAGGCTGATCAGAAGTGAAAAAATCCAAATCAGCCAACAGACTGTCCTGATATAAGCTCATTTGTATGTTTTTCCCCGGTGCTTAATTTGTAAATGAATAATTCCCGGAACAAAACCAGGAAACAAAGGTTACTGTGACTGCTGTCCCCCAAACAATTTCAGTTTTCCTGCAACATGACATCATTAAACGGTGATAGCGCAAAAAAAGCATCACATTTCTGAATGGTCTTTAATTATTTTGTGCCATAAAATGTTATAGGTCAGTCATGGATAGGAAAAACATGTAGCTACAAACATAAATCGTATGAACAATCACTATTCAGGTCACTTCACTATTATGTGTCAAGTGAAAAAAAAATAATTCCATGACTCACTCAGTCTAATCTTCAAGAAGAGCCCACAATTACCTCTTCTGTCATGTTTTTTGGCTGAATACTTCACTGACTACTACATAGATCACTTTGCTTCTGTCTCCTGCTATCCTGATCCATTCGTGCAGTTTCATCTTCTCAAGATCGCTTTTGATCAGGCTCATTATCGGATTTACCTGTGGTTTTAAAAAATGAAAATACTGTATGCTTGACTACCTCTTTGCTATTTTGAAAATACAAATATTATTTTTGTTAGCCCCTATGCTATTATTTATTTTCGCTGCTCGCTGCACGTGAAACAATCATCAATGATCGACTGATTGTAAACATAAGAAATTGTAAACTGTCCCGCACCATCTACTACTATATATATTATTATTAAAAAAAAAATTTATTATGTAATTTCCTTATATTTAAAGGTGCCATACAATGAAAAGCTGTATATGCCTAGGCATAGCTGATTAATAATACTTTAGTAAATAGCAATTACATAGCTGGTGAAAAACAAGCCAATCTGAACAAAACACAGACTCTCACGACCTACGCGGGATTGATAATATGCGCACTTCAGGCTGTGCCACAACATTTCCTTGTGATATTACAAAAATTGTATTTTTAAGTTTAACTAAGCTTGCGTTAAACTTACAATATATGTGGGATTATGAAAATGGTAGAGGCAAGGAATAAAGGAGCAGTTCTGTTAAAAAAACGAGCCATGTGTCTCATCTGTTCACATTACAAAATACAAAGTATGAGCGTTTTTTTTAATTATAAAACTATAAAACCTTCCTTAAGAGGCACTCGGTCTGTTTACATTATGTTTACATTATGTTTACATATATTGTTGGTTAGTTGAATGTGTATATTGTGAAATGTGTCACTTATGTTTGCAATGAGGCAACACACACATGTATTACATCACACTTTGTGCAACCGTGCCTAGAGGAAGCGCAACTGGTGCGATCGGTTCCCTTTGAAATAGACTGGACAAAGAGCGATGATCGTGCACCCACATTCCTGCTGCTTTTAAGAGCTCAAGATTTAAAAAAAAAAAATACACATATTCTTTTGTAAGCAGCAGCGGTCACTGCTTTCATTTTAATTATTTTTTAAACAGATTATTAACAGGCCTATATTAACTGTGTGTGCTTGCTCATCCTTTCATTATCAAACACGCTATGTTTTACCTACTTTCTTTTGCTTACAGTTATTTTTGTTAATATGGTTTAATTATATTTTTTTACAATAACATTGCATTAATGGGAGATTACTCCCCATTTATGTGTTGTTAACTGGTGATCTGGGACTTTTAGCCAGGACAGATTACTGTGCATATTTTAGATACATTACAATAATTCTTTTTTAAATGTAATGTTTTTTAAAAGAAAACTTTTGTTGAATTAAAAAGTGCACCTATAAAGCTATATTTTCCATGTTTTGACACATTAAGAAATTGTGGCTAAGAAATACTTATTTGGTGGGGTCATACAGTCCCTGACAAAAGTCTTGTCGCTTGTGTACAAATTGACCTGAAGTGCTCCTGAAATATATTTCTAATCAAGATTTTTTTACAAGAAATGGCTTATTTTAATCCCAACAGCTTTTGTAATAATGTTTCAGTGCAAAACGAAACTTTCAAAAAGTATTGTAATATTCCCAGCTTAGTAAAGCCCATTGAATCAATTTATGAAAAGACACAAGTGTTGTCGCCTTGTCATATGAGCTTCACCTGTGACTAATAATGGATCAATTAGGTCTCAGGTGTGTATTAAAAGAACCCCAGTACACTAGACCTTCACATTAACTTCAACTAGACCTCTGCAAACATGCCTAAGATTCACCCTGAGACTAAAGTGTTGATTATCAAAAATCTGAAGACCAGATCCACTGTTGATGTGGCAGACACCTTCAATATGTCTCAGCGTCAAGTACAGAGGATAAAAAAAAGATTTGAAGAGACTGGAGACGTTTTTGACAAGCCCAGGTCAGGCAGACCCCGTAAGACAACTGCTCAAGAGGACCGTTTGTTGGCTCGAAAATCCAAGGCCAGCCCATTTTCCACTGCAGCAGAGCTCCACAAGACCTGGTCACCTGAAGTTCCTGTGTCAACCAGAACAGTTTGTCGGATTCTGTCTCGAAATGGCCTCCATGGCCGAATCAGTGCCCAGAAGCCAGCACTAAACAAAAGACAGTTAAAAAACCGTGTGGCATTTGCCAAGGCCCACAGCCTGCTAAAAGGATGGACACTGGAAAAGTGGCAGAAGGTGGATTTTTCAGATGAATCTTCTGTTGAATTACACCACAGTCGACGCAAATATTGCAGGAGACCAACTGGAGCCCGCATGGATCCGAGATTCACCCAGAAAACAGTGAAGTTTGGTGGCGGAAAAATCATGGTCTGGGGTTACATCCAGTATGGGGGTGTGCGAGAGATTTGCAAGGTGGAAGGCAACATCAATAGTATAAAATACCAAGAAATCTTAGCTACCTCTTATATTCCCAACCATAAAAGAGGCCAAATTCTGCAGCAGGATGGTGCTCCATCGCATACTTCCATCTCCACATCAAAGTTCCTCAAGGCGAAGATGATCAAGATGCTCCAGGATTGGCCAGCCCAGTCACCAGACATGAACATCATTGAGCATATGTGGAGTAGGATGAAAGAGGAAGCTTGGAAAAAGAAACCAAAGAATATTGATGAACTCTGGGAGGCATGCAAGACTGCTTTCTTTGCTATTCCTGATGACTTCATCAATAAATTGTATGAATCCTTGCCAAACCGCATGGATGCAGTCCTTCAAGCTTATGGAAGTCATACAAGATATTAAATTTGGATATCACAGCACCACTACTTAATTTGCTGACTTATTTTTTTGTATTTGCAGTAAATTTGTTCAATTTCTGTACAGGCGACAAAACTTTTGACTTGCCAAAATTTGACCTTTCTGTCTTGATTAAATGATAAATCTTTTTTCAGTGAACCTAATTTATTTCAGTGCATTAAACATCATTTGGGAAGGTTTCAGCTTTTCATATGAGCTATTTCTAACATCAATTGATTAATTAAAAGTTAGGTTAATAGCAGGTGTTTCTACAAAATAGATAAGCGACAAGACTTTTGTCAGGGACTGTAGATAAATTTGGTAAATCCTTAATTTTAAGCCCTGAAAAGTCATATGAAATAAAAACTGATTGTATTGCAACACAACCCATTTGCTCATGCACACTGAACAAGCTAATACACAACACACACAAGAAGTTAAATGAATGAGAAGGCATGTGGACATAACACCACATCTAAATCAAGTCATTTTAACATGTCAAAGTCAAATTTATGCATATAAAATATATTTTCCCAACAAGAAAAGTGTGGCTAATGAAAATGGCGAGTGGCTAGTAATGTTGGAAATCTGCTAGCCACAGTGGCTGGTGATCAAATAAGTTAATGTCAAGCCCTGTTCACAACCATTCCAAATATGGTAAAACGGAGCTTTTCATTCTAGTGGTCATACATGTGGTTATAAATGAGCATATACAAGTGGAGAATTTGAAGCTGGAGAATTGAACTTACCTAAGCTGCCATACTTACTATTTAGATATCAGAGAAAAGTTTAACAAATTGAATGAATGCCCTCTAAAATATGATTTGTACATCTTGATGTTATTGACCAGTCACGCTCAAAAAACAGCCTTTCTGCATGGCTGGAGTTTCCGTTCTATTGAACCCATAACCAAGTTATGATGGCAGAGGATTTCAAGTCTGAATGTCTCATAGTGACTGAACGTCCTCTGGTAAATGATATTGTCTTGCTAAGTAATTGTGCTAAGTGAAGGCAAAGACCCATGAGACGACTTCAGTTTACTGTGAGTAGGCCTCCATGTCGCTCTTTCTCACCCAGGAGATGTTCATTTAATATGTCTGCCTCATCCAGCTCTCTGACTGCACTTCTCTCTGACTCTCCAGGGGGTTATAGAAACTGATATTAAGAGAGGAAACAATGAAAAAGAAACAAATCTAGATTTTATTTTTAGGCTTTCATGGTTTAAATGTAAGCCTGTTGGTGCAATTGGTGTTAATATTCCACTTATAGTCTTGAAATATTGCCGTTTGAATCAAATCTATTTTTCTCTCAGTCAGTTAGAGAGTAGAATTATATAGTTATATCTTCTCAGTTTTAGACGCTGACTATACACAAACCCGATATTTATCCTGAAACAGCTTATTTGCGACATGCCAATGATGCGAGACCAGTCCAATTAACAGCCTTTATTTCATTACATCCTAATCTCCCGTTCTGATCTCCTAATGCCACGCCGATTGTCTTCCGAGATCGCTGGCGGAGATAGAGAAGTCTTAATTACATTTGGGGAAAGGTTGAGGGACATTTTGTTCCTCGTCAGCCATCAAAGTGCGCGTTAGATTTGTGCACCTCTTAAGCAGCTCACACGATTTGTATTTTCAAAAGAGAGATTTGAATTGAGGCTGTCATATTATTGGCACCAACGAAAAGAGGATCACTGAATTGTATTACCAACGTTTCATGTCATGAATGGGGAGAATATTGTAAACGCGTGAGCTTATTATAAGCTTCATAAGTTTTAATTGCAGCCTGGAAAGTGGGTTGCTAAATGTAGTGTGGTTTTTATTCGCTGAAATGGCATCAGAATGCTCCACAGGCCCACACTAAATTGTTTATGGTAATCCCTATTTATTTGGTTCGATATTGATATAAATGTTACGTTTCTGATGGATTACTTCCATAGTAAACTCCGTCTGCCCACACACGAAGCTCTAATTTCAGATTCATGTTTGAGAAGAAATGCTGGCAGTGTTTTACGGAGCATCTGTAGGCACTTAAATGTTGACTTATACTTTTAAATGAATGCGATTAAAACGCGCCGCAGTCTCATAATTTGAATTAATCATTGCTTTTTCACACTCGCAAACCATCTCTACATCTGAGTTGATTTTAATTTCAAACCCAAGTGATTCATGGCTCAGCTCTAGGGAAAGAGAGACGAAGCACTATGGCTTTTTAATGGAGTTTCTGCATGACTGCTGTACTTTACTTCAACATAATTGTTTTCTGTTTTCCTGAACTGTCGTAAGTTGAAAACAGAGGTTGTCTGACATTTCCTTTGTCATTTGAAGGGCTTATGTTTAATGTATTTGCATTTTGGTACAGGTAACATGGTGTGTAAATATATACTAATCATTTAAATGTGTATATATTTTTAATTCTCACAATCACATTATGCTAATGACACAGATTTACTGTAGGAATACATGTCAGTGTTTCCCAACTCTGTTCCTGAAGGCACACCAACAGTATATATTTTTAACGTCTTCCTAATCAAACACACCCGAATCAACTCATCAGAACATTAGAAGAGACTCCAAAACTTGAAATGAATAAGGCAGTTAAGGGAGAAATCCAAAATATGTACTGTTGTTGTGCCTTCAGGAACATGGTTGGGAAACACTGCATTAAACAAAAGCACTTCTAAACATTTAATTATCTTTGAGTTATTATATGACCAGTTTATGCTATTAGTCCTCATGTCTTATTCATTTCCCTGTTGTCTTTCAGCTCTTTGACGGTATTGAGTGCGAGTTTCCAATTTTTTACATCTACATGATGATTGATGGTAAGAGTCATGCATATTAGTTGAATTTAATGAATTTCATTTTGTTTCATTAAGCGATGTAATTGTTATATATAAGTCTTCTTTAGGTACCAAAGTCTGCTCAATTTTAAGGTAAAATACTGTATACTGATAACCACTAAATAATATATTATAAAATATTATTATCATAGATTACTATGAGTAATCTAGTCGTTTAAGATCTAGTCATGGATTTTTTTTCTGTTTTTCATAGTAAATTCTAATGCAAAAATCACTTCATTTGGACATTATTAAATGATATTATTGTAACATGAAATGACAAATAATATATAAAGCCATTTATACTTTCTTTAACTGTAGCTTAATAAAAAGTTAACTTGTTTTGTAAAATAAACAGTTTCACCAAATTTTAAATAAACAATGTATAAAATATATAATGTAAAGTATTTTAAGTTTTACTCTGTAGCATGAATGCTAAGGGAATTTTTATTAACTTCCCATTATTGATGTTTTTATTGTAGATTTTTTTTTAACCAATTTGATATATTTTGTAATTTATTTATTAACTTTGAGTTAACCAATTATCTTTTTATTAACAACAATTTTTAGCATTTTTAAGTCTTATTTTGTAAAATAATTTTACTAGCAGTTTCATAGTATTTTAAAAATTACAAATGATATAATTTAAACTATTTTAAGTTTTTCACTTTAGCATATATGATAAAGGAACTTTTGATTAACTTCTAATTATTGTTTTTACTGTAGTATTTTTACATTTTTGTTTTATTTATTTTTTAAATAAAAGATTTGTTTTGCTTTTTACTTTATTTTGAATTAAAATGACAAACAGTACAGCATAATTATATTTTTTATTGTGGTGAATTTGGTAAAGTTTACCAAATTCTTTTTTTACTGTGGCATTATTGCAGTTTTTAGAAATAAGAGTGTTGTGTATAAATGCTGAGTTCATTTGTAAATGTCCTGTTTTTGAGTAGTATCAAAGTCCCTTTAAGGCAAGTCATTTCACTCTGCGGCCATCTTTGAAACCCCTATTGGGCAGTAAGCTCGGGCATTCTGTCTGAATGGGGAAACATCAATTTCTCGAAAACTGTTTGCCAAGCTTATTTACATTACATTTTTGGAATCACCAATAAAGTAAAACAACAACCATCTCATAAGTTTTGTTTCTAATTGTTTGAATCAAACAAAATCGACATTTTCACTCGCTTTGAATGTTATCACTCAATTGAATGGGCGTTATCAGTGGTTATCAGCTTTTAGATATGGGCCAGTAGCATACCTGCCAACATTTGTATCTGAAAATCCGGGAGGGGGTTGGGGGTGTCTGAATAACACTGTTGAGAATTAACTGTTAGTAACTGTGCTATGGAGTGGGTTTTCGGGCAGCCGCTGTGATCGGATACTATACCAAAGTTGGTGACCCAGGGGTGTTACAGACTGGAACAAAGAGCTGAGGACCTGGGGGAGGGGGTAGGGGTCGGGGGTGAAATTACGGGAGTTTTCCGAGAGAAATAACAAAATGGGAGGGTGGCGGGAGATGGGTCTGAAATACGGGAGACTCCCGGGAAAAACTAGAGTGTTGGCAGGTATGGCCAGTAGGGGCCTTCTGCGCCTACTGGTAGGCTTGAAAGGCTGTTATCATCCATCCACATGGTTAATCAGCTATGCTAATAGAGAAGACTCCAGATCCAAATCTGTTTTTACTTTACTGTGACATTTGGGTTTAGGACAGGGGTAGGGGTAGACGTTAATAAAATACAATATATTGGAAATTTATTAAATAATATAAATAAATATAGTTAACTTCCGGCCACAGCCTTATGTGATCTTTAGCTGATTAACAATAGGAATGGATGATAACAGCCTTCTGCGCCAACCAGTAGGCACAGAAGACCCCTACTGGCCCATATCTGTCAGCCGATAACCACTGATAATGCCCGTTCAATTGAGTGATAGCATTGGAATCGGGTGCATTTTTCAGATTGCCTGAATTAATGCGCATGTGCACTTGAAAGGAATGAGATCACGACACCAACCTAATTTGTGGCCGTGTTTCACATTATCATCCTCTGTATAATGCTTCGTCAGATCGCGCTGGTCTTCTGAAGTAATTCACAAATGGGTTATGATGGCGAATTTCTTCTAGAAATAACAGCGACTCTTTGTTTACCAGTTTGTGGGCGTTTGAGTAGTTGCTGCTGTCATGTGATGTGCGTTTGACAGGACGGACTGTACCTCGCGTTCATTTCATACAGATTACAAAACAAAAATAAATGCTTTCAAGTGCACTTGGTTCATTTAAAAAATGTAGAGATTTATGTGGATATATTTCTTATGTCTGTGAAGCAAGTATTCACTGAGATTCTAGTGTGTTTGTTGACCACCAAACTGTCGGGGCTTAATTTGCCATATTGACCGTTACACTTTTCCCCATTCAAAACTGTACTTGTGACATGTCTTGTGTATTCTATAGTCTTTGGTAGATTTCCTGGAGGATGGGGATGCAATTTTTTGTAAATTTCCTTTCCGTTCAGGTGTGTTCAGAGGAAATCCCGATCAAGTCAAAGAGTACCAGGAGCTGCTACAGGCTGTCATCTTCCAGTCCTTTGAGGGTAACTTATACACACAGATACGAGCACATGCATATTTTTTTGGACAAACTGCCAAAGCTTGTCATGCAGTGATGGTTCTCCTTTGCCAGCCAGTGTCCTCCAGCCCCTGCCAATGACTGTTATTTTCCCATTACTCTTTATTAGAGTGGTCCTTTCGTATTCATCTCTCCCACACTGCATGATTTCCTCAGACGCGTCTCAGTCAAGTGCACAACAGAGGAGATGCTCATTATTTAAACAGACCAGAACACCGTCGTTTTCCCACAGGCAGATTTTAAAAAAAATAAAAAAAAACTGCTTTCATGCTGTTTGACAGTCCTTCAGACCCACTACCCTTCAGAAGTAGAACCATAATAAGCAACATAATAACTAGCTCAGCTCATTTCATTTGCTTACAGTGAGCCTCGCCAATACAGATGAGAGCTTAGTTTAGTCTACTAAATTATGCTTGTCAGAAAAGGTGAAAATATGGTTAGGCTGGATATTGCTGACAGCCAGTTTGCAGTTTGCTAAATTCAAGCTACAGCACATCCAACAAATGAGAGTAGCAGTAAAATTACTAGCATTTTTGCTGAATACTGAATATTTTATATTCCAGACAAAATTTGGCCAGTTAGTTCTTTTGTTTATTTTATGACATACAAAGAAAATAAATTCCAAATGCCTATTAGTTTACAACACTGCAGGGTTTGGAGTTTGTAAAAATGCACTCATGTTTATTAAAGTCTGTTATGTGCTCCCATTGAAAGCTGATGTGTTCCTTTTTTGGGGGATGAAGATTAAAAGTTAAAATAAAAGTTTGGTGTGTCAGATGAAGAGTAGACTCAGAGTCGGAGATTCGATAAAAAGTAAGAAAATTTATTGAACATAGTTTGCAGTTTTAAGGCAGAAAGGTTTCACACTCATGCAGAGCTCGCTAGTCGATTTTATGACTTACAGTAACAACAACACAGCAATAATACTCTACACAAAACCAGAAATGGTGTCAACTCAGATAAAATGTTCTGATTGGTTAAAGCAAAGATAGACAACAGATACATATCTACGTCAATGCGGGGTCATATCTGAGTCCAGATAAGGGATGGAGACAGGAGGTTTGGGTCAGGTCCATAGACTGTAAAAGATATGGATGTAGTATCAGTGATGTCACAAATAGGTTTCTGAAAAGCACAAATTAAGCTACATGTAGGCGTGGTCAATCGTTGCCATTTTATTTGCGCTTCATCGCGCTGACCGGGGGTTACCAAAAAAGGGTAATGAGTGTGAGCAGACCTACAGATGCTTGCTAGCATTTTGCTTAGACAGGTTTTCTTTGGGAGAAATGCTTAATACTTCATTACCTGCGACTCGCTTGTGTTCTGATCACAAGTGCTTGGTTGTGTACTACAGTATATCAGTAAAGTGTTTATTAAAAAAAAAAAACAATGTTATAATACATTGAAACACTAAACATTGTTCTTTTGACGTTTTTCTACAGGAGTAAAACACTAATAACTTCCAAATACTTCAAATATAGTCCGTGTTAGTAAATGCAAGGCTATTTATGAAATCCAGGCATAACACTCTATGAAAACATACAGAACGGAGACCACATGGGAAAGCTAGGTTGCTGCCGGAAGTGGTGTTGGCGAGACCAGCAGGGGGCACCCAACCTGTGGTCTGTGTGGGTCCTAATCCCCCCGATAGGGATGGGGTCTCTATACTGCTCAGTGAGCGCCATCTTTCAGATGAGACATTAAATGGAGGTCCTGACTCTCTGTGGTCGTTACAAATCCCGGGATGTCCTTCGAAAAAGAGTAGGGGTTTAACCCTGACATCCTGGCCAAATCTGCCCATGGGCCTCTGTCTATCATGGCCTCCTAACCATCCCCATACCATAATTGGCTTCATCAATCTGTCTGCTCTCCACCAATCAGCTGGTGTGTGGTGTGCGGTCTGATGCAATATGGCTGCCGTCGCGTCTTCCAGGTGGATGCTGCACACTGGTGGGGGATGAGGAGATTCACTTAAATTTGTAAAGCGCTTTGAGTGCCCAGAAAAACGCTAGATAAATGTAAGGAATTATTATTAATTATTATTGTTAACACGCTTCAGATGACTGTTCTATAGCCTACAGATAATCAATCTGTCAGATTCTGGTGTGCATTACAGTTCCAAAGAAAATTATAAATGATAAATTATCTTAAATAAAACAAATACATTTATAGATATGGTATATAAGTATATAATTTCACTCACCTAGGAAATGGAGGCCACTTGATTGGTTTGTGAACACAATTAAGTGCACAGCATGCCATATTATCTGATTGAAGAAAATAATTCCAAAAGGCAATTGACTGTGTAAAACTACATAAAACAAAACAAAAATACGATGTATATGCCGAGTACAGTGAGGTGATATGACTGCAACCAGCGAGACCTAGCCGCCACTCAAGTGGCCACGCCCTTAATCATGCAGACTTATTATAACGTATTATAAAAGAAACAGATGAGTTTTAAAAAAATTCACCCTACTCACAGTTGTCATGAATGGTAATATTAGCTTTATACACCAAAATCGTTTTAGTACCAGGCTGTCAACACCTTTTTCTTTTTGCTGTAAAGTTGGCCATTTGGTCAATTGAAATTTGCTCTATTATGGAGCCAGGCCTAGCAGAATTTCTATAAATTGCAGTTTCAGTTACTTCCATATTAGCTTCACGAGGGAGATTGAGATGTTGCCACTTGGTCAGGTCGCCCACAGACTATTCAGGGCTGATCCCAGACCTGTAGAGCTGACCCCTCGAATGCATATACACACGCAAGAGCACAATCTGTTACAAAAACTCAAGGTTGTTTCTTTGTACTCTCAGCTGTCTTATCAAACTGGTTGAAAACTGGTATAATCAGCATTCAGGCTGCAGAGTTGACGCATTCAAATAGCAAATTCACATTAGACAGTATTAACACCTAGCAATAACAATAAGAACAGGCCCTGCAGTTCCACTCAAGAGGTCGCCATGACCTATGACCTGGTTTGATGGCTCCTGAAAATAGAGTTTTCACAGACAAAGAGATGGACAAATGCACTGAACATTTCTAAATTAGGCAATGTTTTAACTTTATTCATTAGTCAAAATCATTTCAAAGATTAAATACTGATTCAATTAATCATATTAGTAAAGTAATGAGAAAAAGGAAAATTCCTTGCTGGGACGGATTTGAAGACAGAAATCCAACCCCATCAGTTTCTTAAAAATATAGCAAAAAGTGTAATATTGTGTTAATATTACAAAAAAAAAAAAAAAAAAAAAAAAAAAAAAAAATATATATATATATATATATATATATATATATATATATATATATATAAATCAAATTTTTGTAATGGAAAAGTTTTCTAGTCATCAGTGTTGCATGATCCTTTAGAAATCATTCTAGTTTGTTGATTTGGAACATTTAACAACTATTGTAATTATTATTATTATTATTATTATTAATATTATTAATTAGGTTAAATTTAAATTATTAATTATTGTTCTTTAAATGCATCATACTGAATAAAAGTTCCTCTTTGTTTTAAACAATAGTGCATATTATTTAGCATAGCCGGGACTGTGTGGCTACACAAAATCTAAACTCTTTAAATGTTGTTTAATTTGATTCTCCACAGGCCACGCAGTTATTCCTAAGTATTATCATGTGCCAGCGGACTTTGTGGAAGCTGAACAGAAGAAGCGCGGCAGCCAGAAGCGCTTCCCCAGCAACTCAGGCCGTGATGGGATGCTGTTCCTCTGGGGACAGGCCCTCTATAACATCGCTAAGCTGCTGGGTGAGTTTCGGATCCATCTAGAGCCCGGGGTCAGTCAGGGCTGCTTCACACAACAAAGACACCAACTAAAAGAGTTTACACAGATATTCTTTTATTTATTCATGCAGCGGCTTCATGCCATATGCTCGTGCTCCTCAAAAGGAAAGAAAGTTAAATCTACTTAAACTAAGAGAACTAACAGAATCCCTTTTTAAGATAAAATGTTGTATATATATTAAATACTGAAACTGTATTAAAGAGCTCCTATTATGCCATTTTAAAGGTTTTGTTTTGCAAATCTTTTTTTAATTGATTAATGCTGAGTTCAGACTGCACATTTTTTAAAGTAGTCGCATCACAGATGTTTTTACACTGCATGACTATATGGGGTAGCATTCCGTCACTGCTGTGTTCACAGTGCAAGATGGATCGGAGACAGGGGGTTTCACACTGCATGACTTTACAATAGGAGAATTACTGACAACTTGAGAAAGAAGCCTTTAGTGGGGTAGAAAATGTACTTATTTTGCTCACCTGGGTTTTGAAGGGAATTTGCAATTTCTCTTCAACTTTGTTTTCTTTTTCAAGCCAGATGTGGTAATGCTCAGATGACACGTCAAACAGACACAGGTGCTTCTGCCAAATTTCCACTAGTTTTTCCTCCATTTGGCCTGCAGATACCCATACTAGTGGATGTTGCTCTCTCATTAGCTGTAGGTAATCGCCGATGTTATATTCAATCAGAACACATTTCACACGGCATGATTTTAATCGTCGACAGGTCCAGATATTTAGCATGTCAAATATCTCACAGGTGTCAGCAACTCATCGGTGATTCTCTCAGATCACGTCTTTGATGAGTTCACGCTGTGTTATTGTTACTCATGTGAACAAGCACCGATTTGCCTGTGATTTCAGGCATTGTCGGCGATTTCTCAAAACCTGTTGGCGAGTCAAAATTAGGGCTAAAATCATTCAGTCTGAACTTGGAATAAGGGTGCTTTCACACCTGTAGATTGTTCTGAAATGGATTTCAATTGCTACAATGTTGCTTTTTGTTCTCTGCGGTTCGCTTTCACACGGCAAAGTTTCTAAACAGACCAAAAGCTCTCTTCACATTGGTCAGAGATTCATGGTTTATGTTGCAGGATTCTACTCAGCTGTCATACTTCGTTATTTTAGTTTATGGCAATGAGCAATAAGACATTATAAGCGAAAAGGTGCACTTTTAATTTTGAATATTGACACCTAGAGATGTTGTCACTAAGGATAAATCAGAGGAAAGACTTTCTCATACATAGCCTTATTTCAGTTGTCAAGAGTTCTAATCTATTGAGTCTACCTATTGAATCTAATGCTCGAAATATGAAAAATAGTTTTTAATTGTTCGGTTGGACAGCATCTTTTCACTTTCGTAGTCAACATGAAAGGCAATTTTACCGCTGGGAATGACATCTCGCCCTACTCATCATTCTCTCTTTATATAGCCATACAGTATATATGGCTATTACATTACTATAATACACTGTGATATAGCCTGGTTTGTTAGTGGGTTGGATCATATTGCTTTCTCAATAGAACCAAACCGCCCCAGAGTTTGTTTCAACCGAGCCAAGACCACCTCAGGTAGGCAGTCTCAGACCGATTGTTTTGGCGTAGAGGAGAGTGTGATTGAGGTGTTCACATATGCTCAAATGAATCAAGCTAATAGGGAAAATACACAAAGTTCATAAAAAAAAATTCCAGATTTGAAAGCATTATCAGACTTATCCTAGGTGGAAATAAATAAATAAATAAATAATAATAACGCTTTTTTTTCCTATAAGTTACACATCAGTTTTTTTTTTCTATCTCAAACAATTCACCCTTTCTTAAGCCTACTCTGTTCAGAGGAACCAATCGCTTTAATTAAAGTGTTGAAAACTACAATTGTGATCAGTATTAAATCATTTTTGTTTAAGTTCATGTCCTTTCCAGTCGCTTTGATTTTGTTTCTTCTGTGAAGCCCCAAAAGGCAATAGTTTTCAAAACTCTTTTTCCCTTATGCACCGAAAGCAACAAAAAACGGTCTGTGTGACTTGTGCAGCATTCCTCAAAGTCTTCTGAAGTCATTTTTGTGAGCAACAGTCAGAAAATGGAAGTCATTATTCAATAATCTTCTCCTCCTCCTCTACCGTAGCTCTTGACAGATCTGCCCATGTCAAGTTTGATTTTCAGCAAATAGCATTCTAAGTCCAATAACAATCTTTATTAACTATTAACATGGTTTTCCCCACAAAATATTGTATTTTTAGCCTTATTACCATCATGCGCATGCAGAATGATTCATACAGTAGACAGTGATTCATGTGTATTCACTGCAGCAAAATCCAGACCAGCAGAGATGATAATAATCCACAGGAAAGGCTTGTTTTGGAAATTGAAAACCTTGTTTGAATTAAAAATGCAGTGATTTGTTTTAGAGCTCATGTTGTGCTGAACAAAAAAACAACAACAACAGTTATTTCTGTTCTGTTTGCCTTACAGTGGATGGTTTGATCAGCCCAAAGGACATCGACCCCATCCATCGCTATGTGCCACGGCAGGATCAGAGGAACGTCAGCATGCGATACTCCAATCAGGTGAGTCTCTCTCTTCCTCCAGTTATATGAATGCACAATGTATCCTGTAAACACACATGTGAATGGCCTGTGTGTTTGTTCTCTCAGAACCTCATGCATAATTTGTTTCGGGCATCAGCCGAAGCCCTCAAATCTCCGTATCAAACCCCTACAGCTGACTTGATTTGCAGATCCATTCCTTGCCGATATGTTAGTGCTGAGGCAGACCATACTGTTCCCGATATAAGAAACCTGCAGACTACTGTTTCATAACTAGCACAGAGCAACCTCTACATTCTGCAGTGGAGATATTTTGTTGTGTCACTTGAGTACAGTATCTGCACAGTCCAGTTTTGTGTTTGAGTTGTGTCAGAGCCCTGATAAACAACAGGAATTAGGGCTTGAAAATGTGTATGCACATTCAAGTGAATATTTTAACTTCTTGTAAACATTACTGTAAGTCTTGTTAATGAAATACCACTGGTAAGCCTGAAGGTACTTGTACTTGTACTCACACTGTACAGTTGCCTCGAACCGTGCCGAAGCACGCTTGCTATCCACCCCCCACCCCCCACCCCACCTTCTGCCCCAACTTCCTGCACTCACATTGCATCCGAGCCGGAGCACACTTACGTCATTGAAGAGAAGCGCTCTCGCTCAGCACAGTGGAGATTTCTTTAGTTATATCATTTTAGTTGCTTGATATGCTATGACACACAGTCAAATAATTCACTGAACAGATCAGTCACTTTTGACGCTCATAAAAGATCATAAAAGTCCTCGTGCTGCAGGTATTTGGAGGTTTGCTGTAGGTGTAGCTGACGTGCAGTGATGGGTTTGCATCTTTAATAACTAACAGTTTGCCTTCATTAAACGGTAAGAATGATTAATAAATCCATATGAAACAGTCCTTTAAAAGTCATGTCTCCTCTTTAGTTTCGGGCTCAGGTGCGATTTGCATTCACACTACAAGCGTACTACGCCAAAGCCTAAGTGAACTGCGCTCTAGCACATCTCTTCCAACCGGGCTAGGGCCGGCCAACTGATCCTCGCCTGAGCTCAATTCAGAGCACTCACACTTCTCAAACGAACCGGGAAACGTGCCTGGGCACGGTTCAGATAGCATAGTGTCAGTACGCCCTAAGGCCCTGTTCACATCTGGTATTAAGATGCATTTTCATCAATACGATCACAAGTGGACAAAGGAGAGACATTACAGTTCACATCTGGCATTTAAGTGTGTCTTTTTGTCCAATTTCGACCACTTTCAACCTCTTTGGTGAGGGAGGGTCTGTGGGCAGGCATTGGCTTTTTCTGATCAGCTGTATCAGTCAGAACCCCTAGTTTTTTGTGATTCCACAATCGCTGAATCCAACGCAAAATAAACAAAAAGTCGCAAATTTTTGCAATCCTGCAAAATTCTTAATTTAAGCACAAATTAAATCGCAAAAAATGTAAATAATCTCATAAAACATCCAATTCCGAACCATATAATCAAATTATATTTATTTCAGTTTGCAATTAATTGTTTTACATGACTTTTAGACGTTGCATACACAGCGCACGTGATGTATTTGAGTGTCCCTCAAAAAATGATGTCACCTGTGCCCTCACAATCATTACATGACATGGAAGTGGGTGGAATTGTTTTGCAACCTGTGCAGTAAGCAGACATGAATGAAGCGCGAGTGATTTATATGTTAAGTCAATGCAAAGATTGGATTAGGCATACTCTGGCACGAATTGGGCGTTTTGTGCGTTTGGCGCTTCAGACTGCAAAAGAAAGTTTGAGCAAACATCTAACAAACGAAGCAATGGAACAGACTGAACAGCAAGCAGCTTGCAATGATAGAAGTTGATTCAAGGATGACGGCTGCTAGACGTGACCGAATAGAAGGACATTTTGGCTTTACATGTACGGTGTGCGTAAAATTGATAAATGTTTTTGTTTAACTCTTTTCCTGCAGTTAACAAGAGAAAACGCTTCCCTGCTATTGACGAGTTTTACAGCAATCCATGCTTTAGGTGTATTACAGTAGGGGAAGCCCTAATACATGTCGTGAGTGAGGTACATGTCAGATGCCAGGGAGTGAAATCTGAGAAAAAGTAAAATTGTGGATAAAAATAAGAGTTATACAACCTTCCTTTGGCTTAATCCCTACTGTTTTAGATCTGTTTAAGATATTGTCTTGACAAGAGACCAAAATATAGAAGCTTTTTTTTTATTTATTTATATAATATATATATATACACACACACATTTTTTTATCGCAAAATAGTCCACAAATTTTTTGGAATTACCACCACAAAATCTAGGGGGTCTGATCAGTGTAATGCTTACAAAGCTAGTTCAATTTCCATACTGTAAAGACTAAATAATAAAAAAAAATAAAAAAAAAAACTTAATAAAAATATTAGATCAATTAGACATCTTTTATGAATAAGGTACTTTATGCATTGACTAATGAAATTATAGATAATTAATTTCTTAAATTTCCAGTTAACTACTATTAGGTTTACACACTATATTACTGTCACTATATTCATGCGGAGATGAATCTCGGACAACAAAATTAAGGATCTAAGTGCAATTCAATAATAGTATTTCTGTAAGCAATCAATGGTCAAAACTGTCAAAACAGGTTCATACAGGGCATCCAAAATGTAGTCGAAAACAGGCATAAGGTCAAAAACTAGGCAGCTATCAGAATTGCTATTTTTTATAATTTGAGCTAAAAAGTAACATCATTTACATGCTGTTGACACTTTTTTCAATTCATCTTTATTTCTATAGCGCTTTTACAATATAGATTGTGTCAAAGCAGCTAACACAGAAGTAAATTAAAACTGTGTCAGTTCAGATTTCATAGTTTGAAGTTCAGTTTAGTTCAGTTCAGTGTGGTTTAAATTTCAATCCTGAAAGTCCAAACACTGAAGAGCAAATCCATCGATGCACAGCTCCACAAGTCCCAAACCATGCCAGCCAGTGGCGACTTCCGCTAAAGACTAAAGAATTCACTTAAAAAAAGGGACTTAAATGGCCATAAAGGGGCTTTGCTTCCACACACCATATGAAACTTTCTCTCTAGTAGCGTTTATCATTGCTAAGCAACCAGTCAGTTGAGCTATTTGCTGGGTGCTGTGGATAATGTGCAAAGGCTACTCTCATAGAAAATGTATAGCATATTAAAGACTCATTTATGATGCACAATCTTGTCCGGTGTGCTACAGGCTTTACACTTTGCATTGTGCAAATGGCAGATGGTCCTCTTAGCAACATGAAAAACAAACATATTACAATTGTAAATGACAAAAAATGCTCCAATAACAGTAATATGAGCTGTCAGAGAGTACATGGAGTTACAATAATGAAAGATGGCTGAGCTCCGAAATGAGCCTCTTACTAACATTGTGTAATAATTGTATGATTGTTATTAAAAATAACAACTTTGACCCTGACCAAATAAAGAAAATAGTATGTATCAATTTGTCTAAGGTTCCAGACTTAATTAATTATTAAATATTAAAGTTGTATATTTTAATAAAGTAGCCATGGCCTATTTCATAAATCTAATTTGCAATCAAATATGTATTTATTTTTTGCAAAAGAAAAAGAATAAACAAATCAGGACTGGTAAGGGAACATTCTGCTTGACAAATTTTTTTATGCCTCCAATACAAACCTAATATTTACAATGACAAAATTTAAATGTGTCTCTTCAACAAGATTCTGCAGCATGTCTTGCTGTTTATAAATGAGCTCAGCTGGCAGAGAGAAGCCAATCTTTAGCAGCTGTTTGAACCATGTGTGTTCGCACTACAAGAGCAATCCTGTCTAATGCATTTTCGGACACCTCTGGATGCGGTCGAAAGTGAACAAGCTCAAAACATTTCACACCCTATTCACAACTGCACTTAGTGTCTGTCCCACTTGGGATTGTTGAAAATGCATCTTAATACAGGGCCTAATATTCAAAAGTGTGTTATCAATAAGGTTTTTCTTTTATATTTTATATATATATATATATAATTTCTTCACTAGGAATATGTTAAAATGAAAAAAAAAGCATTTTATTTACAAAAATGTTAATTATCAATCAAAATTCCTTTGTCTGTCAGTATCTAATGAAGAAATCTACCATAGTGTCTGTAAAAAAACACTTTTTTTTTCAAAATTGCAAGTATACTCTGTCATTCATTCATTAATTCATTCATTTTCTTTCAGCTTAGTCCCTTAATTTATCAGGGGTCGCCACAGCAGAATGAACCGCCAACTTATTCAGCATATGTTTTATGCAGCGGGTGCCCTCCCAGCTGCAACCCAGTACTAGGAAACATCCATACACTCCTGCATTCACACACACACTTATACACTACGGCCAGTTTAGTTACCCAATTCAATTACAGCGTATGTCTTCAGACTGTGGGGGAAATCGGAGCACCCGGAGGAAACCCACGCCAACACAGGAAGAACATGCAAACTCCACACAGAAATGTCACCTGGTCCAGCCGGGACTCGAACTAGCTGTGAGGCAACAGTGTTAACCAATGAACCACCGTGCCACCCACTCTAAGCAATCGTCAAATTAGCATTATTTCTGAAGGATTTTATGACATTTTCTTTAAACATAAAACTATTTTTAAATAATATTACCCCCAGACTCTTAACCTGAAGAGGAAAGTTTAACAAATTAGGTTTTATTGAGCTTGAAATCATATATTGTCTGGATCATGCACAATGCAGTAAAGAAATGGATAGGACATATACTACTTTTTCAGATATTTTGCTGATAAATTCCAAAACAATATATTGCCTCAACCAAAAAAAGTCAATAAAAGAGATTTTTGTTATTTACTTTTTTTTAAAAGTGCATTCATCTGAATAAATATTCATTTGTACCATGGTAATTGAAAAAAAAATAAATAAAAAATAAATAGAAATATTCATTCATTCATTCATTTTCTTTTTGGCTTAGTCCCTTTATTAATCTGGGGTCACCACAGCGGAATGAACCGCCAACTTATCCAGCATATGTTTTTTACAGCGGATCCCCTTCCAGTTGCAACCCATCACTGGGAAATAAATAGAATTATATAAAAGCATATAATATAATATCTGTGACTTTGGACCACCAAGCCAATCTTATGTTGCACAGATATATTTTTGGAAATAGTTATAATCAAAATTATTGCAGCAAACCAGTACCCATTGACATCCATATTAGGAAAAAAATTACTATAGAAGGGTTACCGGTTTCTTTAAAATATCTTGTTTCTGTTCAACAGAAGTAACTAAAACAGGGTTGGAACAGGTAGTGGGTGAGTGAATGAAAAGAGTAGAAATGCTGCTGAAAATTTTGCTTTAGCACAACGGAAATAAATTACATTTTTCTTTTAATATATTACAATAGAAAAGCTATTGTAAAACATTAATAAAAATAATATTGTAAATATAAATTGTTCAATTGTAAAAACAATTTACAAAGTTACTGTTTAGGCTGTATTTTGATCAAATAAACAGCCTTGCTGAGCAAGAGATCTTTCAGAAACATTTAAAAGTCATAATATGCCCAAATTTTTAACTGTAGTGAAAGGGAGTGATCATTAATTAATGAAATGTTTGAATTTTAATGTTTAAAAATAACTTTGTGGTGTCAGCCCTGTTCTGTAAATGCACCAATGATTTTATGTTAGATATTAAATGTCGTACGATGTCTGTAGCTGTTAAGAAGCTGCATGTCAGCAATCTCAAAAATGAAGGGGTGTTTATTATTTATTACCCATTTATAAATATGTTTTTTTTTCTAAAGCTCTAACTACTGAATGCAGACTTCATATAAGGATGTGAGGAAGTAAGAAGCTGTCAGAAATGTCACTTCATGTCAGGAACGTAGATCTGACACTTCTATTGTAGTGAGGATGTTGACTCATGCGTGAGATAAATGCTAACAAAGAGTTTGAGATTAATGCTGAGTGAGCTGAGTGTGTTGGGTAATTTCAACAAAACATACACTATTTTTCATCTAACACACATGTAAGCTATTTGTTGTTAATGTATGGGATTTGTAACCACATTATTTCTTTCTTTCTTTCTTTCTTTCTTTCTTTCTTTCTTTCTTTCTTTCTTTCTTTTTTGCACAGCCAGTTTTTTTACAGCCTAACCAACAACTAGTTTTATTCTTTTATTATTTTAAAATTGATTCTGTCAACATTCATTACATTTTTTTTAATCTTTGTAATTTCTAAAAGAACATGGCCTGGTCTTTTCACAGCATGATCTGCTAATTTAAATCGTATTAATCTATACATCAGACGTTACATCTGAAAATGGATTAAAAGGCTTCAAGTGGATTAAATAATTGCTGCACTGGATTACTTTTTCATCATATTCACTTGTTCATCAAAAGCTGCTGTAATTTTAATTGCATTCAATTTTGCCTGGTTATTACCACATTGTTTTAGTATAATATTTAGCTAAAGGTGGTCAGTCTACTTGTTGCTTGCCTACCATGCATCACTGGCCATCATTAATGACGTTTGTGATATCTTTGACATGGTAGAAATAGCTATTGAAGTTCCAGAAATACTGTGAACAAACATAAAGGGAACATTATAAAGGCAGACATTTTGTTGCCATATCTCCACAAACATTTCCTCCATTGCATAATCCTTCCCCCGAGCAGCTTCACCAGCGCCATCATCTCTCTTTTATTTCACAATGTTTGTGTACATCTTAGCCTCTTAGCTCCTATTGGCCAATGCTACAGAGGTGACAGAACCTTTTATGGAGGACCATTAACAAATTCAACTTGTCAGTCTTTGTACTGGGATCTATCTTGAAGTACACAGCATCAGTTGTGGTCTACTAAATAAGATAAAAGGATTGATTTTTGTATCCCAAGTACACTTATTACTGTAGGTGGTTCCCAAGTCCTGTACTTATGCATTTCTATGCCCTTTTGTAGTCTAAATACTGCAAGTAGTACATTTAAACTGAAAATTCTAAAAAAAAGTGCACTTTAAATACCTGGATGATGCAGTTATTCGACCATTAAACAGAAGTGTGGAATGTTGGACACTTCATGCATTCAACAGTTACAGCTTTGCTTGTGTAGTAGAAGGGGTGGAGCTATTGGGTACTGAGGTTGGATTACTTTATTTATTGTGGATTGTGCCAGCAAAATTACCTCCCGATGGTGAATGCTGAAGGTTGTACTCATGACAGGAACTCTTTGGTAGTTTAGTCATTCAGTTCACTAATTTGAAAATTGTTAAACCAGGCCCGTAGCCAGGAGGGGTTTGTGTGGTTCGAAAGACTGACAAAGGTCCTTACATGAGCTCATTTGTCCTATTTTGACTGCTATGGTATGATAAATTGTGAAAATAACCTATCGAAAAAGATTTTAAGACCTAGTGGAATCTTCTGTTGGCTGTCATTTCGGTGGGACTTCAGCTAATCAGTTTTGTTTAATGCAAACAATCCAACATCCAGCTGTGCAAGAAAACATACAATCTGACACAGGTGAAGTGACAATAAATATAACCTCTTAAGGTCCAAGGTGTTTTTTTACATGCATTTTTTTATTTCTCTTTGCTATGTGGGCTTATTGGAACCTAATTAGAATAAAAATCTAAGTATCATTTTTTGATATGAGATACTTTTAGAGAAAAATGATGTCCGTATATGTGGACCCCTGGTCCGAATTTACATAAAACACTTTTTTCCTGAATGTTTAATGTATATATAACATAGAATAATTTTTTTTGAACTTGCTTTGACTATCAGAGAGTAAAAACTATTTTTTTCCATTTTGGACAGTTAAAAATAGGGTTTGGGACATTTCATATGCTGCAAAACAGTTGCAGGATGACACTGTATGTCTGTAACAAAATATAAAACATTCAAAGTATTTTAAATAGCCCCTTAAGAGCTAAAATGGGCTGTCCACATAAGCCTTAGGAGGTAGGCCCTGGACAGTGTTTAATTTAAAACTTTATGATTATGGTTGGGGTTAGATTCCTTTTTTTTTCTAATGATATGTGACGTAATAAATTTGTATATTTTTTTATGTATTATTCTTAATATATATAGAGGAAATAATTTTGGTACATCAAAAAGTGTAGTTATGATGACCATCCGACAAGCTAATCCAGCTAAAAATATTGCTCAAAATGTCACTGAAAAGCAGTATTTAAATCTCATAAATAAATAAAAAAATAAGGCGAATAACTGCAAAAACATCCACTATTTGAGATAAAAGAACCACCCCTTTCACCAGGCTGGCTACGGGCCTGAAAATGTCATTTGGAAAATAGTTTGAATTTCCATCAAGTGAAAAAAAAAAAGCTAGTTGTGCATTTGTAAGACACTAAACTCATACACTACATGGTTGAGTATAAAAGTGTATAGTGTGTCATTAGGGACACAACTATTATAATTTATGAACCGCCAAGGCACCATATTGATAATTCTAAAACAAAACTAATATTGTTTAGTCTGAAATTGACTTTTTCATGAAAAATCAAAAACTTGAAACCTGTCTACTACGAGATCAGTGAATTGTCAGACCTAACAGCTGTTCTTTCATTCCTTCCCTGACTGCAGCTTCCTACTCCTGTCTACTTTGAATGCGAGACTCTTGACATCTCAAAGGAACGTGCCTTGGTATCATGAAACTAGTCTAATGACATGGTCTTTAGGAAACTTACAGGCAAAATAAAAACGCATTCCAATCGTATTAGCATTCGTAATGTTGCTTAATTTTACACCGCCAGCAAAATCACCAAATAACTTCAGTTGAGATGTAACTGTAGTTTGATTGATATTGGCTTTAGGAGCCAACATTTGTCTAATGAGAAGCGATGATGGCAGGCAACTGTTTTATTCATGAGTTGTGCATGCTTGCATGGGATATGGGAGGAGTCCTGCTGTTTTGAAGGAGGGCTTTGCATATTGCACAGTAATGCGTAACATGCTTGTCTCTATTCTTTTGCATCAAAGGCTGTAATGGCTAAAGGGCACATTGGTGTGACTGCTGTTTGTGTGGTCTGTGGGTAAGCATGTGCAGCGGTATGTGTTTGTGTATGGCCATATGATGTGTCAGTTTATGTTTGTTTATGTATTAAAGCCCGTCGTTGAGCATCTTTCTGCAATATTTATGCCAGAACTCATGCACTACATGATTAAATATGATTGCCAGTTTGTGTTTATGCATTAGTTGTTTTCAGCCCACACTTGTCCTCCTAACATCTCCCATGCTCTGTCCTCGGCATGAAGGCAGATCTTCATTCTGAATCGTGTCCTTGTTCAGAGATTAGACAGGCCTTTTTTTCCCCCTGATTGATGGATGTACCCTCTTTCAACAAAGCACAGATGGAGCTCCGTTTAAATTTAGAAACGATTGTTCAGCAGAGCAGCCAAGGTGCAGGAAGCAGCCTCATCTTTTTGCCTTTTAAATAGCGAGGAAGGCTTTTGAAATGCATCCCCTCGCTCACACACACGCAAGCTCAGAGGCCTTTTTGCAGTTACTCTGTTATTTCTCTGATTCATATTTAATTTGATGCATTAAGACAAATGTATTCCAGCAGAACACGGTGCCATTGTTTTTTGTTCTCTGTGCAATGTGAAAACACAGGATGTTCCTGCAGCGCGTCTTATAGGATGGGATTGTTCGAGATTTGAGTAAAGGACTGTGGGGATTGGACACGACCCATTCCACATGAAATCCCCTGTCTGTGTGTCTTTTTGCTGGGCTGAGTCACTTCATAAACACTCTGAGGGATTTAGGAGAACAGCGCAAATGATTTAGAGATCTCGTTGGACATACGTTAATATCAAGTGCACAGATGGTCCAGGGTTGTGTAAAATGAAGATGAAGTATTAAGTGTGTATAATATGTAAGGGTGTAGTACAGTACTGTATGTGTTCAATGTATTGTATTGATTCTATAGATTGTCAGGGCTTACGGTGCGACCAGTCATTCAAGGGTAAAAATAAATAAATAAATAAATAAATAAGTAAGCAGTAAGGAAGTAATGTAATTTATATAGCACATTTACCGTGTATGGCCTTACAACCAAAGCACTTCACAATCATGAGGGGGGTCACCCCACTCCACCACCAGTGTGCAGCATCCACTTGGATGATGCAACAGCAGCCACAGGACAACGGCGCCAGTGCGCTCACCACACAAAAACTATAGGGGATGTGGATAGACAGTGATAAAGCCAGTTCGGTGGATGTGGATAATTGGGAGGACATGATGGGTAAGGGCAGATAGAGGGAATTTGGCCAGGACACTGGGGTTACACCCATTCTATTTACGAGAAGTGCCATGGGACCACAGAGAGTCAGGAGCTCGGCTTAATGTCTCATCTGAAAGACGGCACTCACTGACAGTATAGTGTCCCCATCACTATACTGGGGCATTAGGACTCAAACAGACCGCAGATTGAGTGCCCCCTGCTGGCCTCTCTAACACCACTTCTAACAGCAACCTAGTTTTCCCATGTGGTCTCTGGCACTGCTTAGCTTCAGTGAGTAATTGGTCTTGGGCTGTAGGGTGATATGGCTTTGACTATATCTCTAAATAAATAAATAAAACGTCTGCGACTATGGTTCAACAGACACACATTAGGCTCATGTCATGGTTTAAACCAATCAGAGATAGTGAAGTGTGGTAGTAAGGTACTTTTCTTGTAGAATTGGGCTTTAAATAAATAACTTGTTGACCACATTGTTCAATATTGTCTATATGGTTAAAAAATGTAGTGCACCTAACTTTTGTGCTGTTGCACCTAAGAAAAAAATTAGGCATATTAGTGCGACCGGTGAAAAAAGTTAGTTTAGAGCCCTGATTGTTCTGTAATTTTGACATGCGATTTATAGGTGTGTTAAATCCATCACTCCAAGTAAATCCAATTCTGAAAGTTTTTATTATAGAAACCTTAGTTTGTATACCTTTGCACAACTTGAGCACATCGCAGTGCTCCACATTCATAGCATCATAAAAAAAAAAACTAACAATACTGTATACAGTTATAAAGTCATTGAACCACTGTATAACTGTCACTTTTGACTTGATGTTGTTAAAATGGAAATTGCAAATACATCTGTATATTTATTATACAAATATTTTGTTTCCTTTACTGTCAAATCATCAGATGCATATAAAAACAAATTTGCATGAAGTAAGACATATGTAAACCAAGATCATTTTGTGAAGCCATTCTGGTGAACAAACACAGCAAAGGTTTACAATATCTTTAATCAAATTGAGAAAATAGAGCTGATTGTTTCTGGTCTGCTCTTTCTGTTAGAACAAAATCAGTTTTGGTGCACATTATTGTATCTAGTATGTTTTGACTAATTTCATGTAACAGTCAATATTATTAACCCTCCTGTGAAATTAATTATTTTTCAAATATTGAAAGAGATGTTTATAAAAAAAATCCAGGACATTTTCCAGTATTTTCTGTGTACTGTTTTGTTCTACAGAAACTTACATTCTTTTAGTTTGGTGGGAATAAAGAAGGTTTTACTTTTTTAAAATTTGAGTTCAATATTATTAGCTTTGTAATTTGCTACAGAACAAATCACTGTTGTCTGATGACTTGCCTAATTAACCTAACTTGCCTGGTTAGCCTACAATAATTAACATAGTTAAGCCTTTAAATTGCACTTAAGCTGACTACTAGCATGTTGCAAAATAACTGGTAAATATTATGTAATCATCATGGCAAAGACTAAATAAATGAGTTATTTTATTTTATAGAAATATTTATTAAATCAACATGTTTAAAATGTGTTATTTAGCACAAATTCACAGGAGGGCTAATAATTGTATATATATATATTGATATTGATATTGTATGGACCTTATTGTTCACGTACGAGCGGCCACATCCATTGGAATCTTTTTGGCTTGACTTGGTCATTCACTTCTACATTAATACAGCCTGTTATTATGCTTGATGTTGCAAACTAATATTTTCTTAATATATTAGTCTATTTTTCTATGTGTAGACATGGACACAATTGTTTGTAGATCATGTAGTTTGACTGTTTTCTGCCATTTATTATTCCTGGTCAGTTCTCCCATAGGTAACTGAATCGTAAGATCTGAAACAATCACAAAATCGAGCACACTTCCGCATCGCAGAATAAGGTCAATAATAAACATACAATTGAAGTCTAAATTATTAGCCTTGATGTGAAATTTTAATTAGTTATTATAAAGTTGAATTAGAATACCATCCTACTGGCTGCCTAGTTTTTATTTCAGGAAATGAAATTCAAAAGATGTTCCTTTCTTTGTTCTGAATTCTGCACAACCCTGGTACATACGAATGCACATTTACTACATCACGATTCATCATAGAAAGCCACTTAGACATGTTTGCAAGTAGGTGCACACATCCCGCCTTTGATGGGGATCTAATTCACCTTGTTTGTGCGTGTGTAAGCACTGAATCCTGAAATGCTTAATGGAAAATTCCCAGTTGTCATCACAACACATGCTTACATCCACTCTAAAGCACCACAATTGACCACCTGCATGTTAAGAGACAAACAATACACTACACTGCTGAGGAGAGAGTGATGATGGGTTGAAAATATTAAATCGAGAGCAAGAAACGGGCCATACATTTAGGGAGCAGCAGAGGGATTTTGTGCTGACGGCTGTGCTGAAACATATTTGTTGTTGAAGCTGAAAGTCGTTTCTCAAACGTCTGCGAAGTGGTGACAGATGTGTTGTATGTTTATCACCGACAGCCAGCAGACGTGATGAATGTGGCAAGATATCACTTATGTGTCACTCACTCACTTATTATAACTCCACACTTTATAGTGCGAGAATCCAAATCCACTGTCACTCTGAAGCTGTAGTGTTTGGAGTGTGTTTCTCTCTGAACAGGCGCACTGCATGCCAAAATCATGGACAATTTTTGTGCCAAATATTTGTGTTTATGTGAACAGGCCTTTAGACCCAAAACAATAAAATGCTTCCATTAGACCCAGGAACAAATTTGAGACTTCTTGAGACCAAAATCAGTATCACACCTCCTACAGGGTTCTTACGGGTGCTGGAAATGCTTACAGTTTTTTTCTTTTTAATCTAGTGTGATTTCAAGGTTTGAAAAGTGCTTACATTTTGTATGATGTGCTTGAAACTACTTGAAAATGTAATGGTAGTTATTGCTTTCTTATTTTGTTAATAAATAGGCAATGGTAATTAACTTTAAAGGGCACCTATGATGAAAATCATCTTTTGTAAGCAGTTTGGACAGAACTGTGTGTAGGTATAGTGTGTCCACAGTCATACTAGAGTGATAGAAACACAGTAAGTCTCCTTTTTTTAAAATTCCTGACGTTAAAATAGGATCTAAATCCCTCCCATTTTGAGGCCCACTGCATGTATGAGTGTGGTTTTCCCACCCACCAATTTAATTGACAGCCGCATATTAACATGTCTCCATAGTAATGCGTATAATCATATCAACAAGACAGGACATGCGCAAAGCAACTGGGATTAAAAGATCTGTTTAGCTCTCTCATCAATCATCATCAAATGTGATCAAGAGTGAGTTTTACAAGTTTAAAACGTTTTTAAAACAGTGCATGCTTGTAATTAATTACAGCGATTTTACCGTCTTTATCACCACAGCCGCATGTCAGTACAATTATGAAAGAAGATGCTTCGATCGCGGTTTTTGGTCATTAAATCGAGTTTATTTTGTCGTTAGCATAACGGATATCCATACAGCAGTGGATATTAATGTGTATCCTATTACATTTGCGTGCAAAGTGTGTGTGTGTGGGTGAACTTTGTAACAACATTGTTTGTGACTCATCATTCTCATTATCTCCACAACAAATCTTAACATCTGCTTCCTTCATGTCTGTCACTGTTCTGTTTATCTGACGCAGCCGAGATGAAGATATATATATATATATATATATGTGTGTGTGTGTGTGTGTGTGTGTGTGTGTGTGTGTGTGTGTGTGTGTGTGTGTGTGTGTGTGTGGGTATGTGTGTGTGTGTGTGTATATATATATATAATTTAACATTTGAGTAAATTACATTTAAGAGAAAATGGCAGTAATTCAATGGGCTGCGGTGAAACATGCCATCAAAAACTGTCCTAACTATATTATATGCAGCAGTGGTTCCTAATTCCGGTCCTCAGGACCCCTCGCCCTGCACATTTTGTATGTCTCTCTTTTTTGAGGATCAGTATGAGGATGTCTCTGTTAAAGAGCTGATGATTTGAATCAGTTGAGTTAAGGAAGGAAGACCAAGGCTCCATCCAAAATTGCACACTTGCCTACTATATAGTACGCTAAAAACAGTATGCGAGCTGAGTAGTGCAGTATGTCTGAATTCATAGTATTCAAAAAACAGTATGCAAGAACTACCCGGATGACCGACTTGCGGCGAGATTCTAAAGTGTGCATCTGATGGACGCTATGCTATCCCATAATGCCACATGAGAGAATTCATGAATGAGAATGAAGCAACACAACTATGTCATGTGATAATGACAAATGGCAGATGTAGTACATCTGAGTTCCATTCATACCACTCACATTTATAGTATATAGAAAGTACTATATACTCAAGTATGTATATACTCAAGTAGTAGGTGATTTTGAATGCAGCCATACAAAATGTGCAGGAGTGGGCTTGTTCAAAGGACTGGAATTAGAAACCACTGCTATGTAGTGTAGTATAGTATAGTGTAGTATAGTATAGTATAGTATAGTATAGTATAGTATAGTATAGTATAGTATAGTATAGTATAGTATATTATAGTGTAGTATAGTATATTATAGTATAGTATAGTATAGTATACTATACTATACTATAATATAATATAATATACTATAATATAATATAATATAATATAATATAATATAATATAATATACTATAATATAATATAGTATACTATACTATAATATAATATACTATACTATACTATACTATAATATAATATAATATACTATAATATAATATAATATACTATACTATACTATACTGTACTATACTAGGGTTAGGGTTAGGGTTATAGTATATTATATTATATTATAGTATAGTATAGTATAGTATAGTATAGTATAGTATAGTATAGTATAGTATAGTATAGTATAAAACAAAGAACAAATCACATCTGATATAATTTGATGAAGTATGTAAATATGTAAAATGCCACATTTGTAAAGTGCTGTAAAAGCTTGAAAAAGAACCTGGAAAGTGTTTGAAAAGCAATTCAGTTTGACTTTGGAAAAGGTGTAAGAAACCTGCTCTTAAAACCCAGACTCTTGTATAACTAAATGTAAATTATTATTTTTTAAAGGTGTAGGTTTAGGAGTCCTGGGAACAATTAAGAGAAGTCCAAACTAAGTGAAGTTCACCAAATGTCTAATCCTTTATTCAAAAGTACAGATTATTAATAAACTTCAGCCGAGCTGTGAAAACATCTTCAACCAATGGCTCTAAATCAAGAGAAAATAATTCCCTAAAAAGGCATCTTTGTTTATAGCTTCATTATTAAATATGCATTTTCTACCCTATCCAGAACACAGTGGTGTCAAAATAGAGCATAGTGGTTTCAAACATTTCAATTCAAGCTTTAATTTATGCAAAAACAGGAAACTCAACTTGGAGAAATCCAGTCTGGGTTGAAGAGCAACAGCTCAAAGACAAAGAAAACTTCTTACAAAATATAATAACCAGACAGATACAAAAGCTATTCCCTGATAAATGTAAATTTTCCATCACAAGTCTCAAATCAGATTTTGTCAGTTTAAGAACCAGCCAGTCCATTTTAATTAAATAAAAGTATTAGAAAAATACTGAATCTTTGTGTAACTTCAAGCAGCGAGGCTCAGAATACATCTGAAACGAATGCCTTTTTGTGCTTTAGTAATGTTTGAAGATTATTAGATAAGGGAACCTGTGGAAGGAATTGCAAAAAGCGTCAAGGTTAGCTGTGTGTCAGCTTCTTTCATATTACTCTAGTGACTGCGTGTTTTATCAGAGGTTTAAAAACACAGTCCCACCCTGTTTTCTCAAACCACACCGCACAGAATTTCTAGTGGAGCAGATCTGCAGGTATTAGTAATCAGCCTCCTTATCTTCTCTCACACCACACACTGCATTTTTATGGGAATTACATCACATACAACACCACTGACAAGCAGCAGACTCCTGAGGCTTTAACCTGCCTCACTTTAATATAAATTGATTTTTTTTCTTCTTCTTGTCATAAGGATTGCCGACTAGATCTAATATATCTGTGGTCTTTCTAGGGAAGGTTGATGTGTATCGAGTTCACAGCAAGCCTTTGTTCACAATTACACTCCCACCTTCTCCAAAGTCCAATCCCCAGCCTTTTCAATTTCTTTAAGGTGATTGTGCCAGGCTTGTGCTGTTGCATAGGGAGCCCCCTCACTCTATTATAAGATGTGGGATGAAGTTGAAGAAGTAAGCACTTTTTCCATTCTGCTCTGGAAAGATTTTTCACTCTCTCTTTTAAACGGAGTGTTGTCCAGAAGCTGTGGACCAATCATTTGATTTAACATTTTTATTATTCAGCATTTTTTTCTGAATCCTAAAACATATTCTCAGGTTTAAATAATGTATTGAATCATCACATTTCAGTGTTGTCTTTTGATTAAACACTGGCTGCTTTATCAGATTAACTACTAACTAATGTGAATATCTAATCAGCCAATCACATTGCTGAAAAACACTGTAGACATATGCTGCTAGGAGAATAGTATATTTTACTTTTATATAATAGGTGAATTGAGCAGGTGTCAGAATTCATACAATTAAAAAAAAAAAAACAGTAAGCTAGGAGTACCTGGATGATGACTGCATTCTCTATTAGGCATACGATAGACATTTTACTATCCCATGAGGCTGTGAGAGAGGAGGCGTCATATTCTAAAAATAGCAGAAAGCGGCGATGTATGACATGACAATCTCAACATGGTGAATGTAGTACATCCAAATTCCATTTATACCACCCTCATTCACACTACACAGAACATACCTTTTTATGGTCAGGAAGTGGGTTAAACTGCAAAACTTAAGTAAAATCCAATTTCTGACACAGCTATGGTTAAGATGATCTTCAGAAGTTCAAATCTATCATCAGAATGAGGAAAAAAAGTCTTAGTGACTTTGAACATGGCATAGTAGTTGGTGCCAGGTAGGTTGGTTTGAGTGTTTCACATACAAGCATCTCTAGTGTTCACAGAGAATGCTTCAGTACAGAGAAAATATCAAGCAAGCAGCAGTTTTGTTGGCAAAAACGCTTGGTCCCACTTTATATTAAGTGACCTTAACTAATATGTACTTACATTGACATTAATCATTGGCTACAGTGTACTTATTGTGTAAATATGTGTTTTTACATTGTACTTATGGTTAATTAAATACATGTATGTAATTACATCTGTAGTTAATTTCTGTTTTGCATTTATAATTACACAGTTGACCATGCCTTACACCTTAACCCACCCTAAACCTACTGATACCACCAAACTCGTCCCTAACCTGAGCCGCATTCCACCTCAGTAGTGTTCTGCAATACATTATGAACACTGTAAGTGGACTGTATTTATTTTTTGATGCAAGTACACATTGTCCCTGAAGGGTCTACAATGGTACCTCAAAGGTACTTTTTAGGTACATTTGTGCACTGAAATGCACCTTTGAGGTACCACTGCGGACTCTTTGGGTACAAATATGTATCTTTTGTAAAGGTACTGCCCCAGTGACAGCTCCTGTACCTTTATTTCTAAGAGTGTAGTTAAGGCGACTTAATATAATGTGGGACCAAACACTTTGTTGATACATAATAATGTTTTGTTGAAGTATAAATAAGAGCATCGCTGAACACAAAACAAACCTTGAAGCAGATGAGCAACAGAAGAGTTACGTCATTAATTGGCAAGACTGGTCTCCATGAAAATAGGAGTCTGTACTCAGAGTTTCTTGCTGTTGAGAAACAGCCAGTTAGTTCACTAACCTCAGATGGCCTCCACAAATGCCATAACTCAACCCAATAAAGCACATTTGCAATGTGGATGAATGGGAGTTTGCATTTTGGATGTGCAGCCAACAAATCTGCAGCGAATGTCAGTCTGCTGCAATGTCAATATGGGCCAAAGCCTCCGAGGAATGTTTCCAGCACCTTATTGAATCTGTGGCATGAGGAATTAAGGCAGTTCTGATGGATAAAATGGACTTTAGACTCATACTTGCAAGGCATACTTAATAAAGTAGCCCAAGAGTGTTGTATCATTTCCCCCCTTCATATTTCAGCTCGATGGAGTACTTTATCAACTGAATTGTGTAAACCTAAAATGCGAACAGCTCCCAAACTTACCAGCTGCAGGGCTCAGCACTAAAATCTCACCGCATCAACAAAGAGATCTTCACATTTTGATCCTTAAAGGAACATTAGACATCTTGGAAGAGCAGCGGTTCACATGGGTTAATGTTTTTGCCTTTTGGCAGAAGAGCAGTCGAAGAACAATCTGCAACAGGAATGTGAATCTGCCAAATCCCTTTTATCCACATCATATCTCCAAGAGACAGTCCATTAGGTTTGCATTGATTTATCACATAAATGAATTCGGATAAAGAAGCTTATTTCACCTTGACTGATAAGAATAGAATCTTTACATTTATGTTAAGTCTGCTTTAAGTGTATGATTTTTGTCCCATTTAGTATGCATAGAAAAAGAGAATAGAATCTTTGCAACTCAGTTAAGTTTTTTCCCCTCATTTAGTTTGCATTGAATCATAGAATAAAATCTTTACAGCTCAGTTAAGTTTGTCGTTGTTGTTCTGTTAAGTTTGCATTGATGCATGGAATAGTATAGAATCTTCACTGGCTTTTTTGGTCCATTTCAAGAGTTCACACTTAGATAATGCCTGACTATTTTAGCAGGTTTGGCATGCTGTTCCGGGAGAGAACCCTGAGCTCGGAGATAGATGAGCCCAAGGCTCCCGCCTGGTCAATGAGCATTAGGAGGGATACGAGATCAGGTAGTTCTCGAGAGCTTCCCAAAAATAGACCGCCAACCGCACCAGTGTGTATGTTACAGTGTCAGTGTTACATGTCTTTAGACTGTGTGAGGAAGCCGGAGTACCCGGGGAAAACCCACACGAACACGGGAAGAACATGTAAAACTCTGCACAGATAGTGCCGACTGGCTCAGCTAGTATTTGAACCAACGACCTTCTTGCTGTGGGGCAACAATGCTAGCCACTGAGCCGCTGTGTCGCCCGATCCTAGAATTGAGGAGGAGGGAGAAGGGATGGGGGGGTCTTCCAAAACCAAGATGAGGAATGAAGTTTAGGTTGGATATTTATGTTAAATTTGGAATGATCTGATTAGCTAGCTAATGATTAGTGATAGGGACCAGCTGCAGTCATTCCTATCACATGCTCCTCTCGAAATTAGTTTGTGAAACTTCACTTAATTTCAGACTCAGACTTAACTTTATTATCCGGTTTAGGGAAACTAAAATTGCAGCAAGGTGCCATAACACAGGTGAAGGTCCATGTACACATTACTAAATTATTACCACAAAACATACAGTACAACATTTTTTAGATGCATCTCCCTCCTCGCTGGACTCATTTAATGATCTAATGGCCACCATAATAAAAGAAATTCTAATTCTGTAATGGGGATAATGGGTGATGCGGGGTGCATAAGATACCCTAAGCTCTCTTTAAAACATAATTACAGTAAATTACCATTGGACCAGTTTGGTTAAAACCGATGATCTTGCCTGCCACCTTCACCAGGCTACTTAACTTGTTCTTATGTGATAGACTCTGATTACCATACCAAGTTATCTTACAGTGCAGAAAAATAAAACAGATTTAATTAATTGTTTATAAAACAGTGTCATCATAGAGGTATACAAACCCAAAACGATCTAAGCTTCCTCAGAAAAAGTCTTTGTTGAACGTTTTTTATAATTTGCATTAAAGAATAGAATATTTACTGCTCAGTTACTTTTTTGTTCCATTTAGTCTGCTCTGAATAATAGATTAGATTCATTTAGTTTATATAGAATAAATATTGACAGCTTAATTCAGTTCTTTTTGTTGTTGTTGTTCATTTTAGTTTGCATTTAAGACTGAACTTGCTTGTTTGACATTAATTACATAGTGTGAATCACTTCAGAAATCACAGCCTGCTACAGATGCTATAAAAAAAACTTACCTGATTATTAGCTGCCACAAGGGCAATGTTGTATTGCTGTTTTGTAGTTGCTACCATCTGCAGAAACAGAAAGCCTTCTAATAACGTGAAAGTGTATTGCGATATATTTCATCTGAAACTAAAGTAGTTGCATTTCATTAATCTGTACTTTTACACCTTTGTGATTCCTTCAAGCTGTGGAGTTTTGCCATTAGTGATCCCATCTCAATTCCAGCAGTTCCAGACACTGTGAAAACATATTTTGGCTGCCGAAGGGGAGTTTTTTTTTTCAAGTGCTCTTTCCATCAGATATAAAATTTCCTCAGCTAGCAGGAGCAGCTTTACACCACAGTCAGTCTTAGCCTAGATACTGTTGGAATCTAAGGATGTCAACATATGACTGTGTTGAATTTGTGAAAGATCTCCATGTTCAAAAGATACTATTCCATACCAGCAAAGTAAGCAGATAAACAAAATAATCTGTTTGTAGGGCAAGCAAAATAATCTTGTTTTTTCCTTTTTACATAAAATTATTTTGCTTACCCCATTGGTGGTATATGTTGCTTGTTATAAGGGAAAACTCACTTAATTTTGACACATTATTTCTTTTTACAAGACAATATGTTTTCCTTGTTTAGAAAATGCTTCTTGATTTTAGTATTTTTAAATATTTGGAGTAGAAAAAACACAAAAAATTCAAAGTAAGCAAAGCATTTTTGCAATGTGTACATGTATACACTACACACATTACACACATACAATTACAATATTTGGTACCCCAATGAATTCATAAAGACAAAACATTTGTTTTCCATTGATTTTTTTTCTTTCTTTTATTTCTTTAGTAGATCAGGTTGAATAGGACTAGGAAATTATTCAAGGATAGTCTCCTGTTTCTCAGGGCAATAAATATTAGCTAAAACACAGGCCAAATTCACTGAGTCATTCTTTACAGTGGGTAAAACCAAAGAACAGAGTTGTGATTTGTGGTAAAAGGTTGTTGAGCGCCATATTAAACTGTATGGGGAGATTCAACAAATGGTAATAATAAACTTTTACAAAGTGATGTAATACTTTCAAAAATCATGATTGCAATATACTGTATTACATTATATATACTGTATACAATATACTGGTTCACTTTTACCATCAATAATTAAGACATTTCAGTCAATGGAACTGTTATGACTCAGTCTGTAAGAGGAAGATGTGTCTTCTTTTGTTCAAGTGGGTAAAACAATCATTAAGAAGTTAGTTGTGTCTTGGGATCACAGAAGCTGCTTTTCCACTGGTTGGTACAGTACAGCACAACTTGGCTCTCTTTGGTTTGGTTTGGTTTGGTTTTGCTTGGCTCGGTCTGCGTTTTCACTACAGTTTAGTAGTGCTTAAAGTGGGTGAGCATATCGCTATCTTTTGCGAAACCTGTTTTGCCATGACATCATCATTTTCATTCTGGGTCGTCCATATCTTGCTAGATTTGCTCCTCAGTTACTAGTAGCTATGTTTCCATCCAGAAATGCGAATTAACTTTATGTGCAAAACAGGAATATCGCATAAAAGACGTGCAAATAAAGTAGCATTTCCATCCACTGAGTCAAAGACAACATAATCGACACTTCCTGATTAACTAGCGCCAAGTAATAACAGTAAAAACTGAATTTGCTGCAGTAGGAGAAGCTGCGTCAATCTTTTCTTTATTTAATAAAGTGACTCGTGCCTCAGAAGACAAATGCCTACACGCATTGAATGCGTAGTGGTGTTTGAATGCATGAGATGCATAGCACAGACACTCTTGATAGTTCTGGAGGTCATTAATAATATAATAACACATACTGAAATGGTTAAGGTGTTTTAGAATGTCCAAAACAACATTTCAGATGTTTTACAATGTGCTCAGCTGGCTGGTTTATCCATTCACACACATTTTTATCATCACATGATCTCTTATAACAAAATTATGTGACCGTTTTTAATGTGCATACTGGAATTTGTTCGGTAAAAGTTTTTCCATTGTAGTTTATGCGCATATTTTCTTATAGAATAAAAAGTTTATCCTATTCAGTTAGGCTCATACATTTTTTTATGCGCATTTTCAAAAACTTTGAATAGGTGAAATATAATAGGTGGATGGAAATGTAGCTAGTGAGAGGAAGATCTCCTCTTCTGACCATGATTTTTTTTTTTTTTTTTTTTTTTTTTTTTTTGTGGTGGTATTAAAACAGCTGACCAACAGTCCAGCGGTTAGTGCTGACTATTTAAATATAGCAGGTTTTTATCTTGTGTCACAAATCCGATTACACCTGAAGTGACTATTCCCTCAGAACAATTGAGCAGCAGTGTGGATGCTTTTGATAATGGTATGGCTCACTTGGCACTTCACCTGAGGTGATACTAAAAAATTACTGGGTATGAAACACCGTGTAAAAGCCCCCTAATGTGAGTCATACAGAAACGTGTCGTATCATGCAGTGAAAAAGTGCCTAAAGTCTCCAAACCTACAATCCAACATCACCTCAAGTTGTTTAGAAGGGTTTCAGGTAATAGGCATCTACTTTCTTCTATATATAAAAAAAAAAAAACTCAAGTGTGTTCAGTTTTTTGTTAATATTTTTTAGTGCAGTATGTAAGATTGGTGCAGACAGACAAATCGCTTGTCTCTGGAATCTTGTCGCATTGCGTGTTGTTAAGACACAGTGACTACGTTTACATGGACATCAGTAATCAAATGATTTGCCTTAATCTGAATAAGACAATAATATGATTAAGGTGTTTAAATGAGTTGCTTTTTGAATGTTCCTTTCATGATCCTGTTTTACATGTTAAAGCACATAATTCGATTAACGTCATTGCGTCACCACGCTATCCACATTCCTCTAGAGTTTCATGTAATTTCAGGTGTTTCATTCTTAATTTGTCAACTTTAACAGCAGTTTGCCACTTTCACTTTCATTTGGAAACATTTCATGCATGCCCCCTGTGACAAACGAGATATTGGATGCACGTATGAACTGCTGGAGGAGTGTTGTTTTAATCGAATTTGATACTGCACGCCGTATGGGGGAAAAAAAACTCAGCGTTTCACGATGCAGGTGTCTATGGTCCTTCAGTATCTCGGTAGGTGCAGAGAATAATGTCAAACAGCCGTGTATGTATGAAATATCCTGTCGCAAAACACGGAAATCCTACACAATGGTAATAGTTTGATTAAAGCGTTTACATGTCTGTGCTCCATTTCAGTAATGCGACTACATCGGCATACTCCACATGTCTTAATTCGATTTCTGTTTAGTTCGATTATGACGTTAGTCGGATCAAGGTAATCAAAAATCACTGTTTATATAGTAGACTCTTAATCAGAATATTGTCTTAATCATATTAAAATTAGATTATTGGTGTCTATGTAAATGTACTCAGTGTTACAATGTATGCTGCTCAGCTAATGTTTACATTTGTAATATTTATATTATTTGCTAATTGAAAATCACATAATGTCCATTTTTAAACTCTGAATCTCTCTCATTTCGGAGGCTGCTGTTGACCTGTAAAGGGGCACATTTTCAGTTGCACCCGCATACATACGTTGAAGCAGCCTTTTACGATTGAAATGAAATATGGTGTGTTTTTCACTAAGGCAACCCGGAGTACTGAAATATAATTAGGTAAACTGGCAGTGGGTGGGTTATTGAGACCAAAACAAAGACAGACATTCCGACACGGAAAGCACATTTAGCATTGTTTTTGAAATAAACAAGTATGTTCACGTAGCATGCTTCCTAAATATCTGCAAACATATTATGATATTTTTATGCTTTAGAAGAGTAAAAAACTCACATACAGCATCTTTAAACAAAAGATCAAAAGGTTAAACAATAAAGACATTTTTTGCCCTTATCCACAGATACAGCATGACTATGCTAAAAATTGCAATAGCCTTTATCTGCATTTGTTCATTTTTTATGACAGTTGTTTTGGTCTTGAATTTAATGAATGGTTCTGAAGTTGCAGTGGAAGAGAGATTTGTCATTAGAGGTAAATATTGACTACTTGACTCACCATGGGGCTTCTGGAGCAACATTATGAATAGAGATGATGTGACTGATTGTTAACGGAGACATTAATAAAGAGCATTTCTTATCACTGTCAGTCCTATTGAGCTGTTGATAGTTTATTGTGTGCTGCTTTTAGTATAGAGAAAGAGAGAGAGAGAGAGAGAGAGAGCCTGCAGCAGTCTGCAGAGCACAGAGGGGCTCCCACCAGTACCACTAGCTGACTAGACTTGCAGGGTTTTGTACAGCACTAATGTCATCGTTCTCACCACTTCCAATAAAACATCTCTTTATAGCATCACTACAAAGCTATAACTACACCGCTGTGAGTAAAGATGAGCATATCAAAGGTGAAATATTTTTTTTTGAAAAATACTGTTGCCTGTTGCATTGTAATGAGGTATACCATAGTGTGTATTTTATAGCTTATTATAAACAAGCTGACAGTTATTTAATGACTGTGGACTTGCAATTTTATTTTAATTTATTTCATTTTTCTGAAGCTAAATGATATGATAATGTGGGTTCCAGTGACGTCATCTCTCTGAATGGCAGCTTAGGGTGCTTTCACACCTACCTTATTTAGTTTGGTTGAATCGCACTAGAGTTCGTTTTCCCTCTTGGTGCGGTTCGTTTGGGCAGGTGAGAACGTAGCAATCGCACTCGAGTGCGCACCAAAAGCGTACCAAAAAAGCGTACCGAGACCTGCTTGAAGAGGTGGTCTCGGTACGCTTTCAAACGAACCCTGGAGCGGTTCGTTTGTGGTGAGAACGTGATCCAAACTAAAACAGACCCAACCGCAAAAAGTACTGCGCCTTTTTGGACTAAACCAGCTGCCGTAGTGTGATGCGCTGTCTATCTTATGGGGTTTAGAGGAAAAATATTTGTTGACAGCGCTTTACCAACAGTTTTAAACAGAGAGAGAGGGAGGGAGGGAGAAACATTACCTGATGGATCATTGGTATTATTTCCGAAAGATGACCATGTCGAAGTTTAGCTAAATTATTTCACGCCTTCTCCTAATGCTTTCGCCGATTGCAATGCATTAAAACATTGTTTTCCAGCCCCAGCCGCCCTTCATTCTCGAAATGTATAGTTTGTCTAAAGTGATGCATACAAACTACATAGTATACTATGACCAGGGATACTGCGTCAGCCAGCGCAGCGACATTGTGTGTCTGCCGGTTTGTTTATTTGCGGTAGTTCCACGTGAATTCTGACCAATTGAAAAGCAGTTTAGGAAATACGTTTAATAACATCTGGCCAGTAAGTGATGTAGATTTTGTTACATGACTGCATTTTGGTTCGTTTCAACTGGTTCGGACCAAAGCAATCAGTGTGGTGTGAAAGGGACCCAAAATGGCAGAAAAATGCTACAATTTATAATTTGTTGCCTTGGGTCTGGACCAAATGAACCGAACCACATATGTGAAAGCACTCTTAAACAGCAGCTCCTCTGAGAAAATCGTTTATAAGCCCCATTAAACCATCAAATATTTTATTTTCTCAACTCGTGTTGCTTGATAAGTGGGGTAAGTATGACAAGAAGAGACATTAACAAAAAATACACTGCTGGAGAAACTTCATAGGTCTCAAACTGGATTCCTGGAGGGCCGCAGCTCTGCACAGTGTTGCTCCAACCCTAATCAAACACAGCTGATCCAATTAATCAAGGTGTTCAAGACTAGTAGAGACTATTAAGCAGGTGAGATTGGAGGTGATTGGAGGTAAGCTATGTAGAGCTGTGGCCCTCCAGGAATTGAGTTTGAGACCACTGCTTTACATCAAGAAAATATAGACAACATCTCTCACGCACATGGAACAGATGGCGAAGCTAATGCTAACAACGCTACTCACCTAAGTGACACAGCAAGTTTGACAAAAGTTCTGGAGGAGATAAGGGACTTTCGCTACTGTAAGACACAAAACAACAACTAAGTGAGATAATCGCCGAACTCACTAGTGTTAATCAAAAGATCAAAAGGAAACGCAAATTGGAAAAGCAGAAGACCGCGTCCAAAACATAGAACAGGTGATGAGCAAAATGATAAAAGTTATGAATCAACAAAAATATAAACTGCTCGACAAAGAAGGGAGGTCACAAAGGGAAAATATAAGGATTTACAATGTTCCAGAGGGAGCCGAGGGGGCATCGATGACACAGTATATATAGAAGTTTCTACCTGATGTGCTGGAGATTCCTCCCACTACAGATGTAGGTATTGAGAGAGCTCATCGGGTGCTGGCCTCAAAACCAACAGGTAATAGAGAAGAAAGACCGTGGTCGATAATAATTCAATTCCATCGCTACAAAATTAAAGAAGAGATTCTACGCAAAGCCTGAGGGGGAAAAAAGTGCTCTGGAATGAAAGACCGATATACTTTGATCAAGATTACTCTCTGACGGTTTTGCAGAAACGCAAGGAATATACTGAGGCTAAACGAGTACTAATACAGAAGCAGATACGCTTCCAGACCCTGTTCCCGACTTAACGAGGAAGAGGATGGGACACCACTTTATCAGTCGGCAGAGGATGCGACTATAGATATGAAGGACAGAGGACTGCCCGTTAATGTCATCACGCCGAAAGAAAGCCTCGCTGAACAGCTATCCCGTACTGCCTGGGAGATGATGTGAGGATTGAGACCACAGGAGACGGAAGAAGAACGAGAAAGGAACATTAGGGAAAGGTTGCAAGTTTTTAGAATGCGACCCTTGTCCCTTTCAGACGAACTTTAAAGGTGCTGTATGTAAGTTTTTGACTGTTCTAAAGCATAAAAATACCATAATATGTTTGCAGATATTTAAGAAACATCCCAAGTGAACATACTTGTTTAACTGAAAAACAATGCTGAAGTCAGATATTCTGCTTTGAAAATGGGTTTTCCGTGCCGGAACGCTGTCTTTGTTTAGGTAAATTTAACCTGCAGAATGCCAGTTTAGCCAATTACATTTCAGCACTCCGGGTTGCCTTGTTGGAAAACAGCGTATTTCATTCATTCATTTTAGAAAAGCTCTAAAAGCATGCGCCCGTGACCGAAATGGACAGTATCAGACGTCGAAATGAGACAGATTCAGTTCCACATGAGGTTATTACTTAGCAAATGATATAAACATTACGAACGTAAACATTAGGTGAGCAGGTTACATTGTAATCTCGTGTCCAAACAACACGCAAACAGCAGTTTAGCTGTTTGCACCAGACGAAACATGACAGAAATGTAAATACAGCCATTCAGAAGCACAGAATATGCACTCGCTCACGAAACGGTAAGGTTTAGAATCTATTCAAACTCACATTGTTAGCATTTAGCACTGAATAAAACACACGAGGCTTACCTGAGGTGCACTGTCATAGGTTTCACATGTTGAGCTGTGAGAAAATGAAACCGTTTCTAATATCTCAATTCGAGGTGTTGGTTAGAACTAAAACTCCTTTTAATATGGAAAATATTCCCTCTATCGCGTGTCGTTGATTTTATTTAGAACACAGGTTTAAATCACTCACTCCTGTACTCAATCTGGCATCCCACGCGTGCGTTTATTTTGATCTAGGAGTGCAATACCTAGTTCAACCACTGGGTGTCAAACTTACATACTGCACCTTTAAGTGTAAAAAAAATCATATGATAACTGACATCTCTGTAAATACTGTATACAGTTGAAGTCGGAATTATTAGCCACCCTGAATTATTAGGCCCATTTATTTTTCCCCCCAATTTCTGTTTAACGGAGGGAAGATTTTTTTCAGCCCATTTCTCCCATTTAGTAACCACAGTGTGGTTTAGTGTAACCATCTTAGAAGTCGACAAGTGAACGATCTCTACTGTTTTAAATGCATTCATATTTGAATAGTCTTGTAGTTAATTTCAGCTTTTACTCACTTTACACAAAAGCATCTGGCTGCTGCTTAAATGTTAATGTTAATGGTTTTACAATTGACTGTTTTGCAATTTTGTTGTCGCTAATGTTTTTGGTGCCACTAATGCTGCATAAACACCTGATTTAACCCCAACACTTCTATCTCTCCGAGATCTTCAGTGTTGTTGTTGCCGCATTGCGAACTGTAGAAGTTATACAGCACCTTTTCACTTTTTGAGCACTGCACCTGTCGCAGACTAATAACATACCCAGACATTCGCTTTCCCATCCATCAAGGGCAGCTTGAACCTGCTCCCATCCACCTGAACAAAATACCATCCTCCTCTGCAGCCCTCGCGCTAGGCAGAATTAGCATGTATAGTCTCTGTTGATCAGCCCTTGTGATGACTCACTGCACTGCCTCCACAAAATGCCTGTGCCAATATGTCATTTAAACCAAAGCTGTGATTTGCCCTGTTCACCGAGCACTTATCTCCCCCGTTTCAGAGGAAGCAAACAACAACACAGCCCAGACAAACAGCCCACACCTCAAATATATTACCATCTTCCGTTCAGACTAATAGATCTGTCTATTCCAATTTTCGGCGCAGTTGAAGGTGTGTGATTTACATATTAGCTGGTTAATATTATGCTCTTTGGAAGTGGTTTAGCAGTAGAACTGCCAAGGGATATTCTATTCTGCCAAGTCATCTTTGAATTTTGCAGTGGAGCAACTTTATTGACATTAAATCCATATAATTATATATTTTATTCTATTTCTACCTTGAATGACCATAATGATCAAATTGAGTTTTGCATTAGAAATGGCATCTTATTTTAAAATAGGCTACATTTAGCTATAAAGGTGTCCATAAAGGTGCATTGAACTGCATATTAGTGAAGTTTTTATTAGTTATTATATCCTAAGATCTGCTTATATCCTAAGATTTGCTACATTAGGATACTCATCACATTCATTAATATTTCCATTTTTCCATAAAAATATCCATATTTTGGTGGCGTGGTGGCGCAGTAGGTAGTGCTGTCACCTCACAGCAAGAAGGTCGCTGGTTCGATCCTCAGCTGGGTCAGTTGGCATTTCTGTGTGGAGTTTGCATGTTCTCCCCGCATTCATGTGGGTTTCCTCCGGGTGCTCCGGTTTCACCCACAAGTCCAAAGACATGCCGTACAGGTATGTGTGTGAATGAGTGTGAATGGATGTTTCCCAGAGATGGGTTGCAGCTGGAAGGGCATCCGCTGTGTAAAACAAATGCTGGTTAAGTTGGTGGTTAATTCCACTGTGGCGACCCCAGATTAATAAAGGGACTAAGCCGAAAAGAAAATGAAAGAATGAATGAATATCCATATTTTTAATTCCAATGTTTATTTTTGTCTATCCTAACTTAAAATATGAATTTATTTATGGATTTTGATTCCAATAGAGGCTGGATTGTTTCCAGAACAGTGTAAAGGCCATGTTTTAATAAATAAATAACCCAATAAAGGTTAAAAAATAACCCAACAAAGCACCAAACATTTTTAACTAAACCATTGGGTTAAATAAATAACTTTTTAGAGTGTGGCATCACTAGTTGTTTGATCAGTTTAGCATTAAATATGCAATAAATATCCAAACAAAATAATCTATCTTTTTGTCTGATAAAGTAATACAATATTCAAAAAGGAGAACAGGAGCGCTTCATGTAAATTAACCAAACATCACCCTATATATATATATTAAAAGAATATATATTGAAAGCCTTGAAATAAAACTTAATGAAAAGGATGAAAACAAATTTTACTGTAACTTAATCATATGTAAAAAATAATTAAAGGCGCATTTGGATGTGACGAGTCAGGAAATTCATCTTTGCGACAGACTCAGTCAACATTCTGTTCTTAGTAAAAAATCTAATATTTTTCCAGAATCATTTGTCCTATAAAATGTGGGGGATTAACATAATATTTATTTTTCATTCTACTTTTATGTTGAAATCACTTGATACAGCATTTAAAATAGATCTAAAGCCGCAGTTGGTTATAGACCTAATTTTATTGACATACTGAAGTAAATTATATAAATAAAACCAAATATATAAGAATACTTAATATAGATTAGGATTGTATTTGGGTTTTATTTTAAATCGAATTCAATTTAAACTACCTGTGACTGACTGACTGGCATGATTCGTGCAGTAACCACCTCTGTTCATGACAGCGGAGCACTGTCCGTTTGATCGCCGTCCGTGTGTGGAATGGCCACGAGAAACGAGAGGCACGTACAGTACTGTATGCTGAGAAACACTTGAGAGAAGTCACAGATTCACAGACTTCGTAGCACACGCAAGTTAACTACAGGCTCAATCTGACGAATCGGTGCGCTTTAATTTGATTTTTTATTTATAATAGTAAGTTTTTAATTAATTTTGGAGAGACAGGAATAATGTTATCCTTTTATATATAAAGTATATATATCTTAAAGTTTGTCTATCTTAAATATAAAATAAATACATGATCAAAATAATGGTAAAAATGTAAACCTGCATATTTTAAAACAAGGTTATGATGTATTCTGTACAGTGGAGTTTGTCCCATCTGTATCTACCATGTTTTATCTACCAAACTATTCTGCATCAATCTGTATTTAATGGCATTTATACATTATAGAACATTTTCACTGCAGTAAAAAAAACTTTGCTCTTCAGTTTGAAGGACACAAAGTGTGAAATGCACCGTTAAATGTTATGGAAGAGATTGTAAAATAAATGGACAGATATTCAAAGCTTCATTCTTCAGTGTAAGTATTCAGTACAGTCTAGTAATAGGGACTACTATAGCCATTCTAGTAGCTATAGAAACCTGGTAGTTGTAGTGTTAAAGTAAACGAATGGCATGCTTGGTTATTTTTTGTTTAGCAGAAATAACGATTGTTTAGAAACACTGTCAAGCCCCCCCGAGTTGTGATCTCCAGAAAACAAGGCAAATTAGCCACTGAGATGCTTTTGCGGTTTTGACGTTGTGGCTGTGGAAGGTTTAAATGGCTGCTGGGTGTCCTCTGTGTGTAGGCAGAGGGCTTTAGCCACTGATTGATATGACCCAACCTAAACCTTCAGCAATCAGCAGCTCATTATCTCAGCGAAATTACTACATCATCCAGCCCAAACGCCTGTAATGAGCTAGCATAAAGAATCAGAGCTCTGATCCACAATCATCTCCCTCATCTTTGTCTGCAGTCTCTCTTTCTCTCCCTCTCCGTGAAGCTTGTTTCCCCCCTATTCCCTCCTGCCGCCCAGTAATCGGTTATACTTTAACTGCTGTGACTTTTCTTTCACTCTTAAGGTCTTTCTTTCTTTTCTTCATTTCTAGTGAAGTCACTCACTCCTGAACTCGCAGGCAATGGATTTTACACTCAGTGCCCTTGCCTTTAAGTCTAGTCCGTTGAGACCTAAAGTTTTCCAATACATCTTCTTTGCTTGTTTCCTGCAGGGTCCCATTGAGAACGATGTGGTCATTCACGTGGCCCTCATAGCAGAAAGTCAAAGGTAAATGAATTCTTCATGTCTCTCTCTCTCTCTCTCTCTCTAATTTTGTCCTCTGGTCTAATTGATGCCTGCGCACTAATTGTCGAGCTATTCTGTAGCCTTCATCTATCAGCGCTCTCATTTTAAAGCTTTTCTGGTGAGACGGGGAGGTGAAAGAGGTCATGTGGCCAGCTGGTCCCAGCCAGACCCGCTCTGCAGTTCATTTAACACTGTTCACCTCTGCACTTAACCCACCCCTCCCCTTATAAACACTGCAAACCTTAATCAAGATTACTTGTTCAACACAAACACCCTTAAATGAAACTGCAAGTTCCACTTAACACCTCACCTTCTCTGCAAAGATGAAGTAATGTTGCTTTAATATTGTGGCGTAAACAGCGGCAAAGGTTCTTGCTGCTTGCGAACATACTTCATTCTTATTGTCCCCTTAGCATGAGAAGTGCCTTCAGACCATTTATTTGTATAATCACACTGTCATGCAAGATTTTATTCCCCGTGCACTTTATTGGATGCCTCAGTGCTTGATTATTAATCCTACACAATCACTTTTTAATGTATGTCCACTTAATAAATATTACAAGTTAAAGTCTTTTAAATTATGTCAAATATTAAGTATAACCAAAGACAGAATGACCAAATGGAGCCTTTTCACTTTTCCTAGTTTCTGAGGAGTAGTAGTCATAGTTGGATTTTTTTGTTTTTGCATTCACATTTGCTCAATAAGAGTGGTGCAGGAATGCCATCAAAACCTGAGGAATATTTACAATGAGTAATGTACTATCTCTGATAAATATAACATAACTATGCTTTTAACATAATGCTGTACAATGTATTTTAGACACGCTGATATACACTCACTGGCCACTTTATTAGGTGCACCTGTCCAACTGCTCGTTAATACAAATTTCTTATCAGCCAATCACATGGCAGCAACTCAAATGGATTTAGGCATGTAGACATGGTCAAGACGATCTGCTGCAGTTTAAACCGAGTATCAGAATGGGGAAGAAAGGGGATTTAAGTGACTTTGAATGTGGCTTGGTTGTTGGTACCAGACAGGCTGGTCTGAGTATATCAGAAACTGTTGTTCTACTGGGATTTTCACGCACAAGCATCTCTAGGGTTTACAGAGAATAGTCAGAAAAAGAGAAAATATCCAGTGAGCGGCAGTTCTGTGGTCGCAAAGGCCTTGTTGATGCCAAAGGTCAGAGGAGATTGGCCAGATTGGTTCCAGCTGATAGAAAGGCAACAGTAACTCAAATAACCACTCGTTACAACCAAGGTATGTAGAAGAGCATCACTGAAAGCACAACACGTCCAACCTTGAGGCGAATGGGCTACAGCAGCATAAGACCACACCGGGTGCACTTCTTTCAGCTAAGAACAGGAAACTGAGGCTACAGTTTGCACAGGCTCACCAAAATTGGACAATAGAAGATTGGAAAAATGTTGCCTGGTCTGATGAGTCTCAATTTCTGCTGCGACATTTGGATGATAGGGTCAGAATTGGCATCAACATCATGAAAGCATGGATCCATCCTGCCTTGTATCAACGGTTCAGGCTATTGGTGGGGATGTAATGGTGTAGGGGATATTTTCTTGGCACACTTTGGGCCCGAGTATTGTTGCTACCAATGTCCATCCCTTTATGACCACAGTGTACCCATCTTCTGATGGCTACTTCCAGCAGGATAACGTGCCATGTCATAAAGCACGAATCATCTCAGACTGGTTTCTTGAACATGACAATGAGTTCACTGTACTTAAATGGCCTGCACAGCCACTAGAATTCAATCCAATAAGGCATCTTTGGGATGTGACGAAACGGGAGAAATCTGCAGCAACTGTGTGATGCTATCATGTCGATATAGGCCAGAATCTCTGAGGAATATTTCTAGTACCTTGTTGAATATATGCCATATAGGGTTAAGGGAGTTCTGAAGGCAAAAGGGGGTCCAACCCAGTACTAGTAGGGTGTACCTAATAAAGTGGCTGGTGAGTGTACAATTATGTATATTTCGTAAAATGTATGTTTGGGGTGAAAGTCAGTGGGCAGTTTATGTTGTAGAAGAAGGCATTCAAGTATCATAAAGTTATGTTTACCACAGACCTTTTTTTCTAAATAATTTGAACCCCCTTTATAAAAACCCACAGGGAAATCTTGAAAGAGATCGTTCTTTTTCTACAATAAATCATTACAGATGATTTTTGGTTGAAACCTCAGTTGTTCTTAAAATGTACAGTAGCTTAAAAATAAACAGCACGTTTCACCAGAAAGACAAAAATATATACAACGGAAAATATAATGTCCATGGCTCCTAATGATAGAAACAATATAAAATACAACAATTAACACATTATTTACCATAGTGTCAGCTAATGTGCAAACATCATTATTGGGCAAGTAGCTAGCACTCCAGACTGTCAATACACTCAGACCTCAGTGTATCATCAGAAGCCACAGGTATTTTGTTTTACCCATTTTTTATGTTTTTAATTATCTACTGAAGTTAATAAAAAAAATTAGATAAATAAAGAAAACATTTTTAGGTGAACCAGAATTCCAATAGCATTGTTTGTTTTTGAACAAGAGAATTGAATATGGCAAAACAGTTGAACTAAATGAAATTAGTTTCTCAAGAAACAAGCTATACAATAATAGGAACATCTGTTGGTTTTTAAAAGTTTGTCATTCATTTTGCAATTCCTTTTTCTTTTTTACTAATGGTGCAAAATGACACTCATTACATATTATATATATCTATATATTATATACATATATATATACAGTTGAAGTCAGAATTATTAGCTGATTTATTAGCATCCCTGTTTATTTATTTTTTCCCCAATTTCTGTTTAACAGAAAAAAGATTTTTTTCAACAGATTTCTAATCATAATAGTTTTAATAACTCATTTCTAATAACTGATTTATTTTATCTTTGTCATGATGACAGTAAATAATATTTTACTAGATATTTTTCAAGACACGTCTGTACAGCTTAAAGTGACATTTAAAGGCTTAACTAGGTTAATCAGGTTAACTAGACAGGTTAGGGTAATTAGGCAAGTTGTTTTATAATGATGGTTTGTTCTGTAGACTATTGAAAAAAAATTAGCTTAAAGGGGCTAATAATTTTGTCCTTAAAATGGCTTTTAAAAAATTAAAAACGGCTTTTATTCTAGCCAAAATAAAACAAATAAGACTTTCTTCTGAAGAAAAAACATTATCAGACATACTGTGAAAATGTCCCTGCTCTGTTAAACATAATTTGGGAAATATTTAAAAAAGAAAAAAAATTAAAAGGAGGGCGAATAATTCTGACTTCAACTTTGTACATATATATATATTTGTGTCCTCTATGTGTCTTTCAGATTGCAGGTCTTCCTCAACACCTATGGCATCCAAACACAGACCCCGCAGCAGGTGGAACCTATTCAGATCTGGCCTCAGAAAGAACTGGTGAAGGTATCGCTGTTCAATCAATCAATCAATCAATCTTGACCAACAAACAAATCTTTCAGCCTGGTCAATTTCTGTGACAGACGCTCCATTAGACCACTGGCTAGTTTATCAAGTGACCACTCAGCTTGGATTGACTGCCACATCACTCATGTCAGTCAGTGAATTATTTTTTGCATGCTATTGAAGATTTATACCACGAATTGAACCTTGCCAGTGTCCTATTGATTGCATTAGTTTAACGAAGGACCCTTAAAATGTTTTCTCAGCCATGTAAATGTTCTTTGTGAACTTTAGTAGCAATATATAAATTGTCCGGGGTCTGAAATCTATTCCTGCCCGTACTTTCTGTAATCGGCAGAACACAGAGCAATGTGCAATGTGTTTATGTGCTTGTTCTTCTGTCTGTGGGAGTGAGAGTGGGTGGGAAGGTTTTGTCACCGGAACGTGCAATTTACTGCAGTTTGGTTTGAAAGCTGTTTGAAATCAGAAACATTATCTGTTTCTCTTGACTCTGTTCTATCTGCGGTCAGTTTTGTGTGCCTGAGCTCTAATGTGCATTAGAGAGAGTGATAGTTTGCTGAGTTTGCTCTTCGGATGCTTATGCGGTGGCCAGCCGAAAAGAAACAGCTGGAGCTTACTGGACATGACTGCCTACTTTAGATAACCTCTGCCATTGTCACCTTTCATGGTAAATAAGTTAATAAGACATTATATTATCTAATGAGACATATTATTGTAATGAACAAGAAGTTCTGTCATGAAATTCTATTTCCGGCAGCTAGTTCTCTGCAACTATTACGTAGTTGCCCTCTGAAGCTAAGCAGGGCTGCACCCGGTCAGTACCTGGATGGGAGACCACATGGGAAAGCTAGGTTGCTGCCAGAGGTGGTGTTAGTGAGACCAGCAGGGGGTGCTCAACCTGCGGTCTGTGTGGGTCCTATTGCCCCAGTATATTGATGGGGACTCTATACTGCTCAGTAAGCGCCTCTTTCGGATGAGAGGTTAAACCAAGGTCCTGGCTCTCTGTGGTCATTAAAAATCCCATGAGTCCTTCGAAAAAAGAATAGGGGTTCAACCTCTGCATCTTGGCCAAATTTGCCCACTGGCCTCCGAACCATCCCCATATTATAATTGGCTTCATCATTCCTCTCCACCAATTAGCTGGTGTGTGGTGTGCGGTCTGGCGCAATATAGCTGCCATCGCATCATCCAAGTGGATCCTGCACACCGGGGGTTGATGAGGAGATTCCCCCCCAAAAATCTGTAAAGCGCTTTGAGTGTCCAGAAAGGCACTATATAAATGTAAGGAATTATTTCTTCTTATTATTATTATTATTTATTTATTTATTTATTTATTTATTTATTTATTTATTTGTTTGTTTGTTTGTTTGTTTGTTTGTTTGTTTGTTTGTTTGTTTGTTTGTTTGTTTGTTTGTTTGTTTATTTATTTATTTTTGGGCACACAGGCTAATAAGTCTTATCCAATCTGCTTCCAACTACATGGTGCAGGCTATTGGTTGCTTGCTGTTGCCTCAGCAGCTAATGAGCATACTCCTTAGCTTTTAAATACTTCAGTGTTGTTTGCGCTTGCAATATGGTACATGTTTTTGGATAACCTCCACCCCACTTACGTATCGACCTGCTACTGGGGTTTTCATTTATTTCATGTTTGCAGCAGCAGGGTTTTATATTCTCAGACGTATTATTCTAAATCAAGTTGTAATGACATCATTTTAATTATTAGTTTGAATGGACTGTCTGCATAATTTTAGTCCTAATATCTTCATGTTGCACTTTATTCTGGTGCACCCAACACATTTTCAGCTATGAATAACGTTTTAAGTTCAACCACACCTAGTAGTCTACAAATACTCTAATAAGAGTCAACTAAAATTGAAAATTGAAAATTTTCAATTTAGTTACAAAAAAGGCTTTTCTTACTTAGATTTTTATTGTCTTGTTTTTAGTCCAAATATCAAAAAAGTAAATCAACTTAAGAAGCATTTTCTAGACAAGCAATCATTCATTCATTCATTCATTTTCTTTTCGGCTTAGTCCCTTTATTAATCCGGGGTCGCCACAGCGTAATGAACCGCCAACTTATCCAGCACGTTTTTTAAAAACAGCGAAGGCCCTTCCAGCTGCAACCCATCTCTGGGAAACATCCACACACACTCATTCACACTCATACACTATGGACAATTTATCTTACCCAATTCATCTGTACCGCATGTCTTTGGACTGTGGGGGAAAGCGGAGCACCCGGAAGAAACCCACACGAACGCAGGGAGAACATGCAAACTCCACACAGAATCGCCGACTGACCCAGCCGAGGCTCGAACCAGCGGCCTTCTTGCTGTGAGGCGACAGCACTACCTACTGCGCCACTGCGTCACCAGCAAAACATTGTCTTGTTTTAAGAAATAATATAATAATAGTATTATAATATAATAATATGCCAAAATGAAGCGAGTTTTTCCTTTAAATGAGCAGAATAATATGCCAATGATGTAAGAAAAGTAATCTTATTTCAAAAGGAAATACTAAATTATTTGGCTTACCCCTTTGGCACATAATTTAGCTTGTTTTAAGTAAGAACTTAATATTGGCATATTATTTCTTAAAACAAGACAATAATTTTTGCTTGTCTAGAAAATGCTTCTTAACTTCAGAACTTTTAGATATTTGGACTAGAAACAAGACAAAAAAATCTTAGTAAGAGAAACATTTTTTGCAGTAATAAAGTGTAACCCCATTTGTAGTCTCTATATGCCTACATCATGACTCAACACAACTACACAAAAATCTAGTAACACTACAACGATAAAACCCTCCAGTTAGTGCAGATTTAACTCTGGAAAACACTATAATCACTGACACCGTCTAGGCCAGGGATGGGCAAACTTGATCTTGGAGGTCCGGTGTCCTGCATAGTTTTGCTCCAACCCTAATCAAACACACCTGCCTGTAGCTTTCTAGTGATCTTGAAGACATTGGCTGTTTCTCAATATCCGTTCTTCAGCGGTCTTGCGTCCTCGTGTTCTCGTGCAATGTCATCATCAGCTGCCAAAGTTCAGTTCCAATACTCAAGACCACAGGAGCAGAGGACGCGTGAAACTTCCTGGATGTGTTCTTGATATTGAGGACGCACCGATACAGACTTGAGCACCGATCTCGCTCTAGAAGTCCCAGAAGTCATTGCGACTGGAGGTGGGAAGCGCAGCATTTTATTTAGATTTATTATTAAAGTTCAGAGATATCACTTATTTACCTCAGGAGTTTCCCTAAATGAAATGGTGAATATAAACATTACCATGGACATCTTAATAAAGTAATAAACACATTAAGGCGAGTGTTTGCTGAAATTCCTATTAAAATCTGTTTTATTTATATTGTGCAGCGTTTATTTATAATGTTTTTATGCATAGTATATATTTTGAAAAGAGAAAAAAATAATAATAATAAATCGTTGTATGAATGCTGTAATGTTTAAATAATTCTCCATTTAAATTGTGTGAAGGTCACGTGACCATGAGGAAGAACGCAGCATTTAATTCCTCATAGGACATTCTCTGTTCTCGTGGTCTCCCGAGTTCGTTCTTCCAAGGACACCTGGCAAGACCGGTCTTCACAGGAACGCAAATCCGTTCTCTGCGTTCTTGGAATTGAGAAGCAGCCATTGATTAGTGGGTTCAGGTGTGTTTAATTAGTGTTGGAGCAAAAGCCTGAAAGGACACCGGCCCTCCAGGATCAAGTTTGCCCATCCCTGGTCTAGGCTGTCTTATTTACAGTGTTTTTGTAATGTTAATCATTCATTCATTCATTTTCTTTTCGGCTTAGGCCCTTTATTAATCTGGGGTCGCCACAGCAGAATGAACCGCCAACTTATCCAGCATAAGTTCTTTTACAAAGCAGGTGCTCTTCCAGCCGCAACCCATCACTGGGAAACATCTATACACACTCATTCACACACACACACACACATACACTACGGTCAATTTTAGCATACCCAATTCACCTATACCACATGTCTTTGGATTTGTGGGGGAAACCGGTGCACCCAGAGGAAACCCACGCCAACACGAGGAGAGCATGCAAACTCCACACAGAAATGCCAACTGACCCAGCCGAGGCTCGAACCAGCAACCTTCTTGCCGTGAGGCGAACGTGCTACCCACTGCGCGACCTCGTCGCCAATGTTGATCATAATGTTGATAATAATTGCTTGCTTGCAATGCTTAGGAACTATTACTCCATCCACACAGTGCACTCAAAAAAAAAAGATTTTTGCAACTTGATTAGACTACATATTTAAAATAAGCTGAATCAACACAATTCTTGAAATTTTTTTTGGAACAACTTAATTGTTTTATGTTGAACCCACCTAAATTTGTTAAGTTAACTTAATCAATTTGTGTTAGGACAACATTAATGAATTGTGTTGAACCTTCCATTTTTTACAGTGTGAGTGTTGCAGCATCTAAACCTAAAGTCATTACAAATTACTGCCGATGTCTATTAATTTGACTCTGAAGCTACTTTATGACTGTCAGGGGATGTATCTTTTGGACTCATTATCATCTGCAGTAATAAAAAAGATTGAAATGCATTTGCAAACTCTCAGGTTAGAATCTGTCAACTAACAAATCAGGTTCACCATTGCATCCATGCAGAAATGTCTGTGATTGGTTATTATTACTCAGTCAGATGCTCAGAAAACGTTGACAAAATGGGGGTACATCTCAATAAAATGCTCTTATAGATGCATAAATGCTGCACTTGTAATTGTTATTCATGTGCTAATTTGTGAAGCTCCAGTGCTCAGATATACTGTACAAATCCTTTCACCTGATATTCTAGAATAATCGTGAAAATAACAAGTGCAGATAAAATGGTGCTTCACAGGTTGACATGCTGTTTCTAATCCAAGCGGCAAGGCTGCTGAAAGCGATACTAGCGTGAACGTCTTTATTTCAGAATCCTGCGTATTAAAGAGGTTTGTTTCAACATCAGCGCTCTGGCTCCACTGCCCCTCTTGATGTGCTACAGGCTTAACACGCGTGACATTTGCAGGTTTCGTGTCAGGCATGTTGAGCTCCTGATTACAGGCAGGGCACTCGCGATTCAGTTGTGTCTTCCCCTCATTGCTATTCTGCACACAAATTTTCCAAGGTACAGAGATCTGCACTGAGAGAAAAAAAAAGAGTTCTGGAGCATAAAGCTCTCTCGAAAAATGTTCCTTTTGACAACTGGATTTTGTCTAAATTAGCTGCTATTTTCCTGGTTTGGTTGGATATGAGCTGGATGCTCCTCAGCATGGGCTTATTGTCGTGGTGTTTTTCTTTTTCCTCTCTCTTTTCGTCGTGTTGTGCAGTGCACTTTTGTACTGGAGTGTTATTCTGAGAATGCCAGACTGCAGGAGGTCACAGAGAAATAGAGCTCCATCTAATGTTGTGAATATGTTAGCACACGCTGGCTTTTTTTTTTACCGAGGCTCATACATGAGGTGGAATCAAAAGAAATGAGGAAGCAGACTCTGCTGCAAAAAATATTTATTATCGATAGACCTCAAAATTTGTGCAGTATGTCCAAAAAACAAAAACGTAATTTATTGCTATGTTAATAACAAATGGCAAACAGAGTGGGATCTTTATACAACCCCAGTGTTGGAAAAATTTATTTGTATGAATTGTTTCAACCGCTTCGACCAGATCTTTTTGCTCCCACTGCAGAATAGGCCCTTCCAGGATTATTATTAATAATAATAATAATAATAAAAAACATCATATTTTGTCATATTTTATTTTTAAAGGGCACCTATTTTACCCCTTTTTTAAGTTTTAAGTTTTTTTGTGTCTCCAGAACGTGTTTGTAAAGTTTCAGATCAAAACACCCATCAGATTATTTATTATAGCTTTCAGAATATTAGAATTTTCCGCTCTGAACACCATGTAGCTGTTTTTGTTGCCTGTGCCTTTAATGCTAGTTCTCCCCGCCCATCGTTCCCACGTGCCTGTCTGTCAGAGTGTACCTCAATCTCCACCTCGGCTGTGTCAGATAAACAGCACAGTGACAGACACGAAGGAAGCAGATCTCATGTAACATTTGTGAGAAATACTACAGTAAGAATTTTCCCAATGATTATTTGATGTATTTGTTGTGAAGTTAATAAGTCGATGAGAACGATGAGTCACACACAATGTCATTACAAAGTTCATGCACACCCAGACACACACACGCAAAGCACCCAGATGTTTAACTTTTCACTGTTTCTGCACGCAAATGTGATAGGATACACATTAATATCCACTGCTGTATGGATATCCGTTATGTTAATGTACAAAATAAACCTGATTTAACGTCCACAAACCGAGATTGAAGCGTCTTCTTTTATAATTGTACTGACATGCGGCTGTGGTGATAAAGACGGTTAAATCGCTGTAATTCTTTAACATGCATTGTTTTAAAAACGTTTTAAACTTGTAAAACTCATTCTTGATCATATTTGATGATGATTGATGATCACAGAGAGCTGAACAGATCTTTTAATCCCATTTGCTTTGTGCAAGTCCTGTCTTGTTGATATAATTATATGTGATACTGAGGAAGACTTGTTAAAATGCAGCTGTCAATCAATTCATTGGGCGAGGAAACCACACTCCTACGTCACGTTGTGGTGGGCCTCAAAATAAGAGGGATTTGGATCCTATTTTAACATCAGGAAATAAAAAAAAAAGAGAGACTTATTGTCTTTATATCACTCCTCAGTATGACTGTGGACACACTATACCTACACACAGTTCTGTCCAAACAGCTTACAAAAGGTGCCTTTTAAAAGTTAAGCCAAATACATTTAACGTGTTAAGAAAAAATAAAAACATTACAGCCATAAAAATAGCCAGAGAAGCATACAGAAGGCGATGGATTTGTTCTTAGCATTTTATGCTGCTACGCTTCACTAAACGATCAGACTTTTGATTTCCACTTATCTGGCCAAGTAAGGAAAGAAAGAAAGGTCCCATACATTTAGATGAATCCTGAGCAGTGACAAGGGCCATAAATATCCATGTGGGTGGACTAAAATAGTGAGCAGAATGGGAGAGAGACATGACTACAATTTCCTGTTATCACTGTGGTCTAAATGCAATGTGTAATTTTCCGTGGTATTGTGTTTGTAGTCATTTTAAGTCTAGTGTTAGTATTAGTTTCGATTGTCAAGGTGATCGTGGTTCATGTGTTAATATGTTGATGTTCCAATGTACTATGAGTCGGATATCTAATTTCCCTGTCATTGTTTTGTTTCTCAGGGACTCTTTACCTAAAATTCACAAGAAGGCAATTAAACTAAAGGCAAAAACAGTGTGTGCAACTGACAAACCCATAGCGTACAGGTTATTGAGTCTGTATGAGGAATATAGCATGAAAAATCTTCTTCACAAAGAAGTACATGTTCATGAGACTATAAAAAAATATTAGTAAGAATATTTCTATTATACATATATAAACATACACAGTGCTTCCCACAGGTTTGAAATATACTTGCGGTGGTAGTTGGATTGAAACATACCTTTTACCCATGGCACATGGTTACCTACATGCGACAAAAAAGTCATTTTTAACAATATTTTTATTTATTATACGCTGTTTCTATTCAATGGGTTGAAGTTGTTTTTTTTAAAGACTGTTGAAATAAAAGAGAAATCCACTATTTGTTTTACTTTTATTTTATTCAGGAGCCATGTGCACCCTCTGACAGGTCAAATCTAATGCTGACATTTTGTACAGTATTGCAAAATCATGTATAAAATATGCAGTACATTAGCATCATCAAAATATAAATATATATAAATATATATACAGAAAATGAGAAATAAATGACAAAGGAATAAAAACATCTATGGAATAAAAATCTCTAAAAAGTATTATAATTACAAGAATAAAAAGTGTCAATTATTTAAAGGCAAATGTGTCAATTAACCATTTCTAATGGTGTACATATATTTTGCAGCTAGTTTAGATGTAATTTCATCCTCTCTAAGGAAAATATAAATGTTTATCTGAGTCGTTTAGATCAAATAATTAATTATGTAATGTTTCTCTTGCTCTTGAGACTGTGCACGTGCTGTCAGCTGTGAAGCCAAGCGCAAGCAAATCAGGCTTAAAATAAAAAATGATGACAGCTTAGAAAGTGAAACCAAAAGCCGAATGCCGGACATTTTAGGAGATTTTTAGAAACCTCTGGGGGACATGTTTTTAAGTCAAAAGGCATGTCTGTGTGGGTCTCTGCAGAGCTTGTGAGGCTGTCTGTGACAGTTTTTGCGCACACACAACGAGAAGTACTGTAGGAAACGTGTAGGGCGAGAAGAGATTTTCCACTAGTTAATCGATCGTGGATGTTTGGCTATTGGGTGGATGCAAAAAAAAGTGTAAAAGGATAATAATAATAAAAGAAATGTCACCAAATATACTTGGGCGGCCTTTAATATACCTGGGCGGCCCGCCCAAGTCTATGTGTGGGAAGAACTGCATACATGTATATTAGAAACGGGCGGCACAGTGGGTCAGTGGTTAGCACTGTTGCCTCACAGCTAGAGGGTCGCTGGTTCGAGTCCCGGTTGGGTCGGTAGGCATTTCTGGTTGGAGTTTAACACGTTCTCCCCGTGTTCACATGGGTTTTCTTCAGGAACGATTGCTCTGGTTTCCCCCACAGTCCAAATACATGCGCTATAGGTGAATTGTGTAAACAAAATTGTATGCTTGTGTGAATACGAGTGTGTATGGGTGTTTCACAGTACTGGGTTGCAGCTGTAAGGCATCCGCTGCGTAAAACATATGCTGGAATAGTTGGCAGTTCATTCCGCTGTGGAATCAGGCGACTCCTTATACATAAGGGACTAAGCTGAAAGAAAATGAATGAATGAACTTATTAGAAATGTATAGTATTTAATATGCTTGCATCATGGTTGCTAAGTGCAGATTTGCTTTTATCTTTAGAAAGATATACTGTACAACTCTGTCTAGTGCTATACTTTTAGCTGGAACCCGAAGAGAGCCAATGAACCGTGAACTATCCCTACTATACCCTTGAGTAAAGTACTTAACATCAGGTTGCTTCAAGCAAGCAGAGACTGTAATAACTGAACTGTAAGTTGTGGCAGATAAAAGTATCAGCTAAAATAGTAATTAGTGTGACTCAAGAGAGCAGCTTCCTTGAGGTCTGTGTTGTCAAAGTGCTAAGTTCAAAACAATTGCTCAGATGTCTTTGTCTTAATTAACAAAACTATGACCTTGTGAAAAATATCACAGCAGTGTTAAACCAACTTAACACCGTGAGGTAAACTAGCCTGTCTGGTTGATCGTTCATTTGCTGTCTGTATTATGTCAAATATGAGGAGATATTAATATTCAAAGTAACAGGAGATCTCGGTGTGATACAGCTTTATCTAATGAAATCTCATTCAACAATTGCCATTCTGTAAAAAGAGCAGCATTGAACAATACCTGGAGTCTCCAGTGTGAATCAGTAATACAAAAGCCTACACATATCCCATCACGACTGTTTTGTTGGTCTTTTCTCCAGGGAAATAACCAGGCTTTCTGAATCAACTACTGAACAAAACATACATGTTATGAATTAAACCACAGGGTGCTTGTACTACAGTATAATGGCTCAGATAATACCTTTATACATAACAGACACAAACAGGCATTCTAGACCTTAATGAGTGTGATGTATGTGTGTGTTTGTGTGTGTCTCTCTTTTTCCAGGCATACCGCTTCCTTGCCGTCAATAAGAAACTTGGCTTAAGTGGGAGACCGGAGAGGCCTGTTGGCTGCATTGGCACTTGCAAGGTAAACAGTGTCTTCTGTGAACTGTCACAACCTCTCCTGATAGAGAAAGCAAACATTTACTGCAGCGGCTGCTCATTACAGTTCTTTGTGGTTAATCCTCATAATAACTCAGAGGCTCATAGTGACTGTGATAATTAAATATTAGTCCAATTCCCTTAGCAACAATTCACTCTAGCAAGAAAAAAATGCCTCATGTTGCTACATACTTGTATGATTGCTATTATTGTTGTTCTAGAAGACAAAAAGTGATGTTTATAAAGGTGCTACAGTATATGTTAAAATTCTATATTCATTTTTAAATGTGTTTTGCCAATGTGTGGACAGCTTAAATAAAACCTAAATACCAGAACTTCCCGACCTCCTAAGTTGCATTTGAAAGCCCGTAGACGACACGTTATTGCTGGAAAAATCAACTTGGTTTTATTTCTCTTCTATGAATGCAATATATACAAATATACACTCGCTGGCCACTTTATTAGGTACACCTTACTAGTACCGGGTTGGACCCCCTTTTGCCTTAATCCTTACGATTAATAGATTTATACAAGGTACTGGAAAAATTCCTCATTTTGGTTCATATTGACATGATAGCATCACACAGTTGCTGCAGATTTGTCGGCTGCACATCCATGATGTGAATCTCCTCTTCCACCACATCCCAAAGGTGCTCTATTGGATTGAGATCTGGTGACTGTGGAGGCCATTTGAGTACAGTAAACTCATTGCCATGTTCAAGAAACCAGTCTGAGATGATTCGCTATTTTGACATGGCTTGTTATCCTGCTGGAAGTAGCCATCAGAAGATGGGTATACTGTGTTCATAAAGGGATGAACATGTTCAGCAACAATAGTCAGGTAGGCTGTGGCATTGACACAATGCTCAGTTGGTACTAATGGGCCCAAAGTGTGCCAAGAAAATATTCTCCACACCATTAAACCCCCATCAGCCTGAACCGTTGATACAAGGTAGGATGGATCCATGCTTTCATGTTGTTGATGCCAAATTTTGACCCTACCATCCGAATGTCGCAACAGAAATCGAGACTCATCAGACCAGGCAACATTTTTCCAATCTTCTATTGTCCAATTTTGGAGAGTCTGTGCAAACTGTAGCCTCAGTTTCCTGTTCTTAGCTGACAAAGTTTGACATGTTGTGTGTTCAGCGATGCTCTTCTGCATACCTTGGTTGTAACAAGTGGTTATTTGAGTTACTGTTGCCTTTCTATCAGCTAGAACCAGTCTGACTATTCTCCTCTGACCTCTGGCATCAAAAAGGCATTTGCGACCACAGAACTGCCGCTCACTGGATATTTTCTCTTTTTTCGGCTCATTCTCTGTAAACCCTAGAGATGGTTGTGCATGAGAATCCCAGTAGATCAGTAGTTTCTGAAATACTCAGACAAGCCTGTCTGGCACCAATGACCATGACACATTCAAAGTAATTTAAATCACCTTTCTTTCCCGTTCTGATGCTCAGTTTGAACTGCAGCAGATCGTCTTGATTATGTCTACATGCCTAAATGTATTGAGTTGCTGCCATGTGATTGGCTGATTAGAAATTTGCGTTAATGAGCAATTGGACAGTGGTACCCAATAATGTGCCCGTTGAGTGTATAGTGAAATGCTTATAATATGCAGGATAATTGTCTTTTCTGTTTAGTTAATAGCCACAAATATACATTGTAATCCTTTCCTCTTAGGAAAGTGTAATTTTAGTGACCTCATCGTTTGACATAATTCCAGTGAATTCCAGAATTTGTACAAGTATGCCCATAGACAGTAGCTGTGATCAGATGCTTTATTATTGCAATTTCCTTAATTACAGTATGTCATTTTTGTATGTTTATGAAGTATTGAAAGAAATGCTTCAGCACATGATTACGTGTGTGTCTAAATATAGCTCAGCAGTATACTATATAATAGTAACATAACAATTGTCATGGTTGAGGTTGGGGAAGGAAGAGGACTAAGTTGCAGGAACAAAAACATCAGTTTATTTATTATAAAATAAAACAAAAAGCAATACCAACCCAGAGGGGGAAAACATTAACAAAAACAAACTTGGACTGGGCTGGCGGGGAAAAGCAGGGTTGGACAAGACTGGACAAGACGTTATAAGACAACAAACTGGCACAGGACACCAGACATGAGGACATTATAAAGAAGAAATAATTAGCAAACAAGCAGATGAACATGATGAAGTAATAATGGGTTAACAAGGAGGGTGGGACTAGACAATAGACAGAAGCACATGACACAATGAGACAACACAAGTCATGTGCTCACGTAAAACAGGACTAGAACACACAGCCAATAAGAGAACTCATTAACTGCGTGTTCACATGAAACGCAACACTAAAGCATGCAGCGCATCTAAACATGAACCACATGCTAAACACGTCACCAACAGAAGACTGAACTGAAGATATGAGCACACCATAAATGAAAACACTTACCGTCCATCCCGGCGTCAACTGAAACCAACTAGACTGAGACGCTGAGAATGATACAGCATGCTGCAGACAAAACAATCACAAACACCAGGACGAAAGCACGCATCCCTAGGACCTCGAAGAATGGCACAGCCCAAACTTGCCCAAGATGACGCTTATACAAAAGACAAAGACAGACAAGAACAGAATAAGAGTGCTCGACCCAAGGAAACTTGCGCTGAGCACAACATAAAGGACAAGACAGAACTGGATTGGACTCTGCCACCAAACCCAGAATTGACAAGACTGAAGTGGCAGAATCCTGACAATAATATTAGTAATAATATTACTAAATAATAGTAATGGCTTACTATATACTATTTTTTGATTTGATAAAAAAAATGATGTATCGATACATGTATACATTTCTGCAACCCGATTCCACATAATTTCACATAATAATCTTTATATTTATACATTACATATTCCTTACAAAATTTCAAATATACCTTAAATCAGGGGTGCTCAACCCTATTCCTGGAGATCGATCTTCCTGCAGTTTTCAGTTGCAGCCCATATCAAACACACCTGCCTGTAATTATCAAGTGCTCCTCAGATTCTAATTAATTGGCTCAGGTGTGTTTGATCAGGGTTGGAGCTGAAATCTGCAGGAAGGTCGATCGCCAGGAACAGGGTTGGTCACCCATGCCTTAAAGGTGCTGTATGTAAGTTTTTTTACTCTTCTAAAGCATAAAAATACCATAATATGTGTGCAGATATTTAAGAAGCATCCCAAGTGAACATACTTGTTTAACTGAAAAACAATGCTGAAGTCAGATATTCTGCTTTGAAAATGTCTTTTCCGTGCCGGAACGCTGTCTTTGTTTAGGTAATTTTCACATGCATAATGCCAGTTTAGCCAATTATAATTCAGCACCCCGGGTTGCCTTGTTGGAAAACAGCACATTTCATTCATTCATTCAGAAAGGCTCTGAAAGCATGCGTCCGTAACCGAAAGGGACAGTATGGGAGACAGATTCAGTTCCACATGAGGTCATTAATTAGCAAATTACATAAATATTACGAACGTAAACATTAGGTGAGCAGGTTACATTGTAACCGCACGTCCTAACAACACGCTGTGACGAGAGAGGCAGTGACCAGCTATTTGGCTGTTTGCATCAGACCGACAGAAATTTAAATACAGCCTTTCAGAAGCACAGAATATGCACTCACTTACGAAACGGTAAGGTTTAGAATCTGTTTAATACATGTTAACCCTCTTTAACATCATTAAATGTAAAATGGCATTCAAACTCATATTGTTAGCATTTAGCACCGAATAAAGCACACGAGATTTACCTGAGGTGATCACTGTCATAGGTTTCACAAGTTCAGCTGTGAGAAATAGAAGCCGTTTCTAATCATTCAATTCGAGGTGTTGGTTAGGACAAAAACTCCCTTTAATATGGAAAATATTCCCTCTGTCGCGTGTCGTTGCTTTTATTTAGAACACAGTTTAAATCACTCGCTCCTTGTATTCAAACTGGCAACCCACGCTCACGTTTGTTTTGATCCAGGAGTGCAACACCTAGTTTAACCACTGGGTGTCAAACTTACATACTGCACCTTTAAATAAAACACTGACCCAACATTTACTTTATGTTCAAAACAGCCTGTCTTTATTTATTTACAATGAAAATCCACATTCACAACAATCTGTTTAACTTTTATTTAAAAACAACGTTCAAACACCTAGTCCATTCCACAATCCCAGACCACATATTCACACCACAGTGCACATAACTTTTAGATTGTCCTTATTTTCAACTTTTTTAAAGTTTAATTCTTCTCTCAGATTGTACCCACCATACATTTCCTTGAAATATTTTTGTGTTTACTGAAATTAAATTATTTCTAGCTTTAAAAATAACTTTTGCCATCCTAAATTTAACAAAAGCAGTACACATTAGTATATATGTTATGATCACCAGCGACCGAGCAGTTACAGATCACTGGAGAACAACAATTCGGCCACTGTTATGAACTACAACTCCCGTCATGCACCTCATACACACCTGTTCCGGATCACAGATAATGACACACACACACAGAGACACACTGCTGAAGCTCATCAATGAATCATTAACTGGACTATAAACACACCTCTCTTTGCAACACACTTTGCTGAGTCTTGTTTACCCTGTGTAGCACTACAAAGCGTTTTTTACTTGTTTGTCTTGTTGTGACCCCATTGCTTAGTTTATGGCTTCCTTTGTCTTGCTGCCTGTCCTGAGCATTCGCCTGTTTTGACTGCATTTTGGATTACCTACATTACCTAAATAAGACTGCATGTGGATCCCCAACTCCATTGTCTAGTGTCCTACTACACTACAATATGTTACAATATGTGATTTTTAAAAAATAATTAAAAAAATAATTTATGATTTGAGATGCTCTCTTTTGCATTACACACAATGAACATAAATTATTTATCTCTCTCTCTCTCTCTATATATATATATTTAGTCAGATGTTAACATCCCTTCATTTCATAATCTGCTGAGCCCTTCTGCCTACATTAAGCAAGACAACATTTGGGGAAGATAAAAATAGGAACCCCAGAGTAATGATCACATGTATGTGACTAAGAATTGATTGTTTACTTGTTGGGCAATGAGCAGGACTTTAGGAGCTAATTAGCTTCTCAGAAACACAGAGAGCGTTTGAGGGATGTTCATGTGTCTGTCTTTTCATAACATATGGCATGCTAAATCTGCAATTTGAGGTAAAGTATATGTCTAGATCAAACATTCATCCATACAGTTTCAAGTTACACAGTGAGTCATTTCTCTCCTCCTCAGATTTATCGAATCCTTGGAAAGACTGTGGTGTGCTATCCAATTGTCTTCGATCTCAGCGACTTCTACTTGTCCCAGGATGTCATGCTTTTGATAGATGACATTAAGGTGAGGCGACTGATATCACACCTCAATGGTTCCTCAGACGCTGTGAAAAGAAGGCTCGCTTTGTGTTTCATACTTTGTCTATCTTTCTATATAGAGAAAGAATCAAATTTGGGGAAGAAAATGGGCAATGGACAGAAACGTTCCCCATAAATCATCAGTGTCAGAGCTTTACAGAGTATTTCTCCTGCTGTCTTCACTGTGTGTATTAATTTGGCTGTGTTTATGTGTTTTTCTAGAATGCCTTGCAGTTTATTAAGCAGTGCTGGAAGATGCCAGGACGGCCTCTTTTTCTTGCACTTATCAGAGAGGACAACATTAAGTAAAAATCTCTTCCATCAGCCAGAACCTGGTTTTGTTTATGAGAGCAACAGTAATTTAAACGTACTGAACGATGATATTTTGGTTTCTAGGGGGAGCCGATTCAACCCCATCCTGGACATGCTGGCATCTTTTAAGAAGGGAAACATTGGAGGAGTCAAAGTGCATGTGGATAGACTTCAGGTGTGCTGCTCTTTAAAAGAAATGAGCTCATTTGAAATGTGTTAATTCCTACTTATGCATTGTTTCATGTTGCTGCATTACAGCATTGCATTTTGTAAATATTATTTAAATATTTAATAGAGTGATTAGTTATCTATATCACCCTCTTTGTCTTGGAACAAAGTGAGGTAAATCTTGCTAATTATATTAAGACGACTAAACACAGACAGACTTTCCTACAACCAGTTCCGATACGAAATTTGATATAACCCTCTATTACACGCATTATGATAGATCTCTAAAAAATATTTGACTTTTTCTTTTCTTAGAATAGCTTAACTTGAAGTGCTGTAAAAAGGTACTAATTTAAGGTACTTTATGATAGTGGATCTAACTTTCTAATAATTTTGTTGTTTGAAATGTTGTTTGTTTTGATTTAATTGGTATTGCAGTATTATAAGCTTTAACACAGTTTAACATCAGTCAAAATGCCCTGAGTATACTGCAATTAGTCCAAAATGACAGGGACTCGCAGGGACTTCTGATAGGGACTCGCAGGCATGAACACATATCCCCAGTTCTTTCCTCTTTGGGCTGGCTGCCTGCCTGTTAGGTCACGGATTGATTTTAAATGATTAATTTTTGTTTATAAATCCTTAGATGATCTGGCACCATCTTATTTATCAGATCTCCTACATGTACAGTATATAATCCTGGTAGGTCACTAAGGTCTTCTGATCAGTTTATTCTTTCCAAGGTCCCGGTGTAAGCGAAGTGGGGATCGGGCTTTTGCTGTTTTCGTCCCAAAACTCTCGAACAAGCTTCCACCCCATATTAGACATAATCCAAATTCATCTGTTTTTAGAAAACCTGAAACTACATCTTTGTTCTTCAGCATTTAAGCCTTTTTTAATGTTGAGGAGTTTGTCTTATGTTTTAATTGTTATGTATGTGCTGTAGGACTTATTTTAATTAGTATTGATTGTGTTCAGCACTTTGGGCAACGTTGTGTTGTAAAAAATTGGCAATATAAATAAACTAAAAAAACACAGAACTTGTAAATGACACCTTATACATACTTTCCAACAACTGTTATTCCAACAGCTTTTATTTATTCCATTCTTTTTTGCTCAATATTATTAAAAACAAACATAATATTGTATTGTCATGTATACAACTTAGAGTAGGTAAGAATATTTCCTCCAGTAAATATTATAACAAATAAATAACAAGTCTAGTATATCCAGATGCATCAGAATAATGTAGCTACTAGCTAACAATGTTTATACATTATACTATTATATCTGAGCTAACTTACCTGAATTGTCTCCATCACTGCTCTTATCAAATGTTCAATCTGCATCATTCTCATGGTCACTAAAACCCATCTCATCCTCACTTTCATCTGCAGGAAGAGCCAGTTCTGTCCTTTTCTTGTTTCACTTACCATAGAACATGGTGGTGCTCGCTAATACACTGTTCCCTGTATTCATATCTAATCAAAAGTATTGTCATAGACCCTTTTCACATTTTCAGGTTTCTCAGTAGAGGAAGTTGTCATAGTTGGGAAAACTTACAACAGTACAACAAATATTTTTTTTTACAATCTTATTTGCTCAAATAATAAAGGAAAAACCCCACGATGATGTTATAAAAACATTCAGAAAAAGGAAAAAACATATACATATAGACGCTGCATCAGAAACGCCTCGCACAAGTGGTACTTCGTTTTTGGTCATTTGAAGCAAAGATGATATAATACATACATAAGTGCATATAAATGTTCATACCTTTTTTTTTAAAATCAGAATATTAAAAACTTTCAAGGATTTAAGATGCTGCGCGTCATAACAGGCTTGTGAAAAGGGTCCATTAAAATTTGACTATATTCAATTCATGTTTATTTATATAGTGCTTTTCACAATATAGATTGTGTCAAAGCAGCTTAACATAGTTCTAGTAAAGTCCAGATTTCACTATATCCATAATGCAAATGCAATTAACATATGACTAATCAACATTATATTATAGAATTCATGTTGTTAGTTACAACTTAATAGATCACAGCTGACCTTGCTAGCTACAGTAGCTGACCTATTGCAATATTGCACAATCCACTATTGCACAGTGTTGCCATTTGGCAACACATGCATTTGATCAATGCACTAAATACTAATTTGATAAAAACTTTGAGTTGTGAATATGTCATCATAACTTACTGGAGATGATGTCTCAGATTTTTGTGTGGATCTGACATGAGTTGATCCTTTTTATTGACGTTTTCATTTGCATTTGGCAACTACTCACAATAAACGCCAGTCTGTCAGAAATCATGCCACAGAAAAACACTGCCTGTCATGTGACTTAACCAAAGCACATCATTGGCTAAACTCCGGTCTTCTCTTTCCAACAAAAAAAAAAAAAATTGAACATTGGTCTTAAAGAAACAGTGGCACAGAAATGAACATAAATATCATGTTGCCATATGGCTACACAATGTTGTACAGGGATAATGTTTCTGAAAGTTTAATCATTTGAAAATGTAATGTATTCTTTTGATGGCAAAGCTGAATTTTCAGCAGGCTTTACTACAGTCTTCAGTACCACATTATTCTTCAGAAATCATTTTAATATGTTGATTTGAAACAGAAGGAACTTTTTTATTATTATTAGCAGTGTGAAAATCTATTTCCAATGTAATGTTTTTGTGGAAACCATTATCTTTTTAGGATAGCTCAAAATAATTTCATTCCAATCTTTTGTAACGTTATAAATGTCTTTACTGCCTCCTTTGAGCATGTTTATGCAATCTTGCTAAAAATGTGTAATTTCTTTTTAAACACTATTCTTACTGACCCCAATCGTTTGAACTGACAAATACAATATATTGAATCATTCAGTCTGACAGCTTAAAACATCTACCTGTAGATAGTGGTGCATTAAAGGAAAAATGGAGCTGTATGAGGTTGAAAATAGTAACAAAGTCATTTTTTAAGGTTCATAGACTCCATTGACCACAGTGTGAGCCATTACCTCTAAATGGTGAAGAATGATTTGTGATAAATGTTTCCAAAATTGCTCAGCCTGTCAAAATGTCTCCAAGGACAGCACCTTATACAGAGGTTTATAAAAAAAAAAATCTTTAAAGCGAGCAAGGAAACAAGTCTTGAACGTCTAAAGTAAAGCACATGCAACATAATAAGGGAAATATACTGTAGTGATGTCAGTGTGAGATATTGTGCAGTTTTGGAATATCATGAATGAATATTTTTTCATCTTATGACACCCCTGAGGTAAAAACAAAAGATCAAATTGAAGAAAATGTAGGCAGAGTTCTTGATTTTTAACAGCGAGTGTTTGATTGGATTGGACAGAGGCAGATGTGAACACAAGCTTGTCGTCAAAAGTATTAGAAAGGTGCAGGGGTTATATAATGATGGTGGAAGTCTGACTTGAGTCTATAATTTTTCTGAAGGTTGACATTTGACAGATACAAGGTCAAAATTATTTAACCTTTCAAAACTATTCAATAGCTTGCGTTAAGACAATCAATTACGTGATTTTCCATTTTAGAATTTCAGCAGAACAATGAATGGCTGGAAAGAATCTAATTAAAATGTTTGGGGAGACCTAGTTAAAGTTCATATTTCGGAATTCTTGAGAGATGATGTGACAGAAAATGAAGTAGAAGTTCATAGAAGATCTATCAAACTATTTGAGTGAAACCATTCATGCGAAGGAGAAGCCAAGAAACTTTAAAATTATATACAATTACCAGCAGTCTGTTTTATAACTGAAATGACACATTAATTATTAATATGGATGTGCATTGTGCAAATGGTTCTATTCAGGTATCCTTTGTTACATAGTAATTCCATTTGTCCCTCGGTTCTGTAGTTGCTTAGTGTGTCATTTACAGTAGGGCATATTACATGAATGATCACGTCTTATATAAATACCTGTGTTTCCTGTGGTAACTCTGTAGACCCTGATATCAGGCGCTGTGGTGGAGCAATTGGATTTTCTACGCGTCAATGAAGCTGAGTAAGAATTAACCTCCATTTACACCTTTTTATTTTCCTCAGCTTTATGATCAATATTGTTTAAACTCACTTATTTTGTTGCATTCATCTCCCTTTGATACATTTCCACTGTTCTGTATTGTAGGATCCCTGAATTTAAGAGCTTTGAGGAGCTGGAGTTGCCCAAGCACTCGAAGGTGAAGCGTCAAACCAGCACACCCAACGCCTCTGATCTGGAGCAGCAGCCTGAGATCAACGTCGAGGAATGGTTTAATAAATCCACATTTGAAATTCTGCAGAAATTCAATGTGAGCTTAACTTTCCTGTCTGTAAATGATTATGAGTTTAATATTTGCAGCCTTACGTAACTCATATTCTGTTGTTAGGATTGTGACTGTCTGGCCAGTCAAGCCCAGCTGGCCAGCATTCTCCTCAAAAAAGAAGGCCCTGAATTCTTCAATACAAACGGTATGTGGATTTGTAATCTGGGTAGGGTTAGGATTCATGAGCTCTTGCTTAAACTTGAATGCACTAGAGCAGGGGTGCCTAAACCTAAACAGGGTGTCCTGCAGATTATAGCTCCAACTTTCCTCAACAAACCTGCACGGATGTTTCTAAAAGCTTAGTAAAGCTGCGGTCACTCTGGACTTTTCTCCCCATAGACTTCCATTCATATGTACATTAATGCGTCAGACCGGAAACGCAAGCTTATGCGACAAGTTTTCGCAGTTCACTGCGTTGGAAAGTTCAAGCTTGGTGAACTCTGACCTGTGAAATCGCATCACATGATTGCGTGAGACCAATCGAAGATCAAAACATGACCTTTTTGGACAGAAATTAAAAACATGGGCCGATCGCTCGCTTTTTTAATGTCTAATCATCTTGTTTAATCCCGCCCCTTTTTGCAGCGCCGTACAGCAGAATTTCGCACGCACAAACTCTAGTGTGACCGCAGCATAAGAGCTTGATTAGCTAGCCTAGGTGTTTCTGATTGGGGTTGGAACTGAACTTTGCAGGACACTGGCCCTCCAGGACCGAGTTTGGGCACCCCTGCACTAGAGGTTTAGTATAACTACTAGCTAGTTTGCAACTAAATTTGTACTTCGGATCGCAACATTTACTCTTACAGGGGACCTGTTATGCAAAATCAATTTTATAAGGGGTTTAAACACAGTTGTGTGGATATATGATCAACAGTCTGTGAATATAACGAGCTTCTAATAATAAAAAAGTATAAGTTTTATTTTTTATAATCACACTTCATAAAAACAAACATGCAGAACCACTTTGATTGACATTCTCCCTTTATACATGTCATCAGTGGGGGAAAGTCCCACCCATTAGTGATGATCTCTCCCTCATTAGCATAGAATGTTAGTCTTGTTTTTGAATCTGCCACGAGGCTGTCACATTTGTAGCTTCACCCTTTTTTTTTTAAATCTCAAAAATCTCATTTGAATTTAAAGCAACGGTCACCAAAATGGCACAATTGGGATCAATGCCTATAGAATCAGAATCAGAATCAGAATCAGTTTTATTGCCAAGTGTGCTTCACACACACAAGGAATTTGTTTTGGCAACAGAAGCTTCCAGTGTACATAAAGTGACAAGTGACAACACAAAATTAAGTGTGACAAAAACAAAAAGGCAATAAACATTAAACAGAGATGCAGTTAGTCAAAAAGATCTGGATGTTGAATTGTATGTACACATTTGTTATAAATATACAGGTTATAAGGTGCTGTGTACAAATGCGTGTGAGAAAGTATTGCATTGTATATTGTTATAAGGTGCTGTGTACAAGTGCGTATGAGAAAGTATTGCACATTAATTGCACAGTAGGGGAATATTTAACTGTTCATGAGGTAGATGGCCTGAGGAAAGAAACTTTTCCTGTGTCTGGCTGTTTTTGTGTTTGGTGCTCTGTAGCGCCGCCCAGATGGCAACAGTTCGAACAGATAGTGTGCTGGGTGTGATTCATCCAGAGTGATTTTGCGTGCCCTTTTACTCACTCTGGAAGAGTACAGTTCTTGAAGTGTAGGAAGGGCAGTGCCAGTGATTCGTTCAGCAATCCGGACTATTCGCTGTAGTCTACAGAGGTCAGTTTTGGCAGCTGAGCTGAACCAGACGGTGATTGAAGTGCAGAGGATGGATTGGATGACAGCTGAGTAGAACTGTACGAGCAGCTCCTGTGGCAGGTTGAACTTCCTCAGCTGACGAAGGAAGTACAGTCTCTGCTGGGCTTTCTTCACAATAGAGTCTATGTGAATGTCCCACTTCAGATCCTGAGAGATGGTGGTGCCCAGGAACCTGAATGACTCTACTGCAGCCACAGTGCTGTTCATGATGGTGAGTGGGGGGAGTGCAGGGGGGTTTCTCCTAAAGTCCACTATCATCTCCACTGTTTTGAGCGTGTTCAGCTCCAGGTTGTTGTATCTGCACCATAAAGCCAGCCGCTCCACCTCCTGTCTGTATGCAGACTCGTCACCGTTCCGGATGAGGCCGATAACAGTAGTGTCATCCGCAAACTTCAAGAGCTTAATGGAGGGGTATTTTGCGGTGCAGTCGTTGGTGTACAGGGAGAAGAGCAGTGGGGATAGAACACATCCCTGGGGGGCACCAGTGCTGATGGTGCGGCTGTCGGATGTGATTTTGCCCATTCTGACTAGCTGTTGTCTATCTGTTAGAAAGCTGGTGATCCATTGACAGACAGAGCTAGGGACAGACAGCTGGGTCAGTTTGTTCTCGAGCAGTGATGGGACGATGGTGTTAAAGGCAGAACTGAAGTCTACAAACAGTATCCTTGCGTAGTTCCCTGGTTTGTCCAGATGTTGTAGGGTATAATGCAGTCCCATGTTGACTGCATCATCCACAGACCTGTTTGCTCTATAGGCAAACTGCAGGGGGTCCAGCAAAGGTCCAGTGATGTCCTTCAGATAAGCTAGCACCAGTCTTTCGAATGACTTCATGGCCACAGATGTTAGGGCAACAGGTCTGTAGTCATTGAGTCCTGTGACCTTTGGTTTCTTTGGTATTGGGATGATGGTGGAGCATTTGAAGCAGGATGGAACTTTGCGCTGTTCCAGTGATCTGTTGAAGATCTGTGTGAAAATAGGAGCCAGCTGGTCGGCGCAGATTCTCAGACAGGCTGGGGAAACACCGTCTGGACCTGGTGCTTTACGTCTCTTCTGTTTTCTGAAGATCTGACGCACATTATCCTCACTGATCTGAAGTGCCGGGGTGGAGAGAGAGATGGCTGGAGGTGTTGATGGGTGTTTACTGAGGATCTGACGCCCATTATCCTCACTGATCTGAAGTGCAGGGGGGGAGAGAGAGATGGCTTGAGGTGTTGATGGGTGTTTACTGAGGATCTGACGCACATTATCCTCACTGATCTGAAGTGCAGGGGGGGGGAGAGAGATGGCTTGAGGTGTTGATGGGTGTTTACTGAGGATCTGACGCCCATTATCCTCACTGATCTGAAGTGCAGGGGGGGAGAGAGAGATGGCTTGAGGTGTTGATGGGTGTTTACTGAGGATCTGACGCCCATTATCCTCACTGATCTGAAGTGCAGGGGGGGGGAGAGAGATGGCTGGAGGTGTTGATGGGTGTTTAGGGAGATGGTCCGGGCGGGTGTGAGGTGTCTGATCAGAGGTGTCAAGGGGCAGTTTCAAAGAGTTATACAGCATTATTAGTTGGATATTCTGAGCTGAAACTTTATATACACCAACTAGCTCTCAAAAAATTACTATTGCTGCTTGTTCAAACTACTTATTTAAAATTTGTTGAAATAACGCAATTCTTAAGTTTTTATGGGGTCAATTGTTTTATGATCAATAAACTTAAAGTTGTAAAAATGATTAAGCTAACTTAATAGATTTGTGTTGGGACAACATGAAGGAATTGTATGGAACCCTGCATTTTTTACAATGAGGTCAGAGATGCCCAAACTAGGGCTTGCGGGCCAAAGATGGCCCATTGTAACCTAGGATTTGGCCCACCATCCCATCTGAGAATGATGGAGAGATTTGGGGCGAATACCTATAACAGAGATCCTCATTTACAATTAGACGTAACCTTTTTTGCATGTTTGTTTTATTGCTAAGCTACAAAAAAGCAAAGTGAATGAATCAGAGTTTTTAAAGCATAAATACTGTTGACAAATAGAGGACTATGCAAAAGACATGGGCGAGCAAAGCAAAGCAAAAACCAGTGCAACTCTGTTCTGTTATAAATGAGATTGGTTTTGTTTTTACTGTAATAAGTTCATTATAAAATGTAAAAAAAAAAAAAAAAATGATACGGTATTAGTTAATATAAGCAATGTTTTGTAGTTATTTTAAAAAATCATTTAATAAATTCCACCCACTAGCCTCAATAAAGTTTGATTTTTAGCCCTAGCTTAAAAAAAGAGATTTAAAAAAAAAAAGAGATTTATTTTATTGTTTTGTTTTTGTTTTTTTTATCTTGTAAAAATGGGCATAATAGGTCCCCTTTGAGGCATAATGTAGTTAGTAGTTTGTAACTTTATGCTGTAAGGTAATGCAGTGACATGGAATGACGTAAAAACCCAATCATAAACCTTCAAATTGTTAAATAGCCTGAAATTCACATGAACAGAACATGAAGGAGTTAGAGAAACTTAAAGGAAGAAAAATTCAGTCATGAAGAAATTCTCATTTCAATTGAATCAAACCACAAAACACTCTTTGAAAGAAAATGTTATGGCAACTCGTGGCCCTTTATTATCATCACAAGCTCAATGTAGTCTGATCTCTTTTCTACCACTATTTAGAGGGAGAGGCTTCCGAAAATAATCAGTTGGAACGTAGAGTTCTGTTTTAAGTTTAAGTTCAGTGGTGCAGCACAAAGCTATTTAATAGTGCGCAAGTTGTAACTTAGTGTCCCTTTGTATGTCGCAACTAGGCTACATCTTAACTTGCACACTGCTGGTACAACCGATCCCCTGGAAACAGCCCCTAATTAATTAAAGGATTTATTTTAAAGTGCAATCAAATGTTTCTCCTAATTTCAGTGGCAGTTTTTTGCCAGCGTTTTTAATGATTAGATGTGTCAAGCCGGAGTATTTTAGCACTATTGAAGCAGTGAGCTTTTTAAAGAGCCACAGGACACGTCTTACTGCATGGCTGCTTTTACAGCTCATCTGAATGAAATGTCCACAGCTGTAATCCATTTAGTGCCTTCATGGCTAAGCAAGTGGGTTTGGCAATGCTAGCCCGCACACCCTTGTCACAGCCTTAATTCCCATAGTTACAGTTGATCTAAACGCTCAAGACTTTTCACACTCTTGAACAAGCATGGACCGATTAAATAAGCGCTTATATGGGATTTTTATTTCTATTTTTATGTAGCTCCTGCAAATGTTTGGGCCTATATATACTCCAGGGACAGGTTTTGACATTAACTTTTTTGATAACCAGCCACTGTGGCTAGTAGATTTCTAACATTACTAGCCACTCGCTATTTTCACTAGCCACAATTTTGTTGTTGGGAAAATATATTTTATATGCATATATTTAACTTTGGTATGCTAAAATGGCTTGATTTATATTATGTGTTATTTCCACATGCCTCCTCATTTCACTTTTTTGTGTGTTGTGTATGAGCTTGTTCAATGAGCATGAGCAAATGGGTAGTAGTTTCATAGTGTCTCGTTTCAATTAGTTTTTATTTCACATAAATTTTCAGCGCTCAATAATAAGGATTTACCTATTTTTTCTCTGGCCACACCAAACTAATTATGTCCTTGCCACAAAATTTAAATAATGTGTCAACAAGCTAAATTTAGCTGTATATATACACTTTTTATTCAACAAAAATGTAAAAAAAAAAAAAACCAAAACAATAGACATTTAAAAAATTGTTGTTATGTATCTAGAATACAAAGGCCCGAACACCAGTTAACCATGCACACATGGGGAGTTAATCTCCTATTAAAGCAATGTTATTGTGAAGGATGATAATTAAACAGGGACGTGATTCTTTTCCGCATTTCCGTATTTTCCACGTTTAATGGGGCGACCCCTGTAATTTGTGTAAATTCAAATTTTTTTTGAAGGGGGGTGTCTCCATCGTCATCAAATCCAGGGATGTAGTTGTAGACCTACCTATGTTACTGTGTATATAACATAATGGTATTGTGTAGTCTTATAATGTGACGAAGCTGCTGACAATATGCATGATTATGAAACCGTTGTGAATGTGTTCTATGTATATTATAAATACAGCTGCAGGACGCAAATTTGTTATTCTTCTAAAAATTGTCATAAGTTTAGATGATATTTCAAATGTCTAAAAATATATTTCATAATACATTAAAACTATTAAAAACAGGGACTAAGGGAAAGGGAAAGTGATAAACTCTTACTAACAATGTGTGTTTTTTTTTGGGTGGAGTGTTAAAGAATATTAGGCTACTCAATTCAACTGGACTTAATATTTTTACAGTTCGAATTGTTGACTGACTAGTAGTTTATTTATCACGTGGAATAAAGAGTTGACTAAATTACAGGGAAAGTTACATGCTGTGGACACAAGAGAACTAACCGAGTTAGTGCCGTCATCTAGCGGCGGTGTGTGGACCTGTCCCGACAATGAGGTACAAAGTATAAACCTATTAAATATTACTTAGGTCACGATTAAACTGCTAAACATTTAAACTGGTAAAACCAAAAAAATAAATCTTAAATTGTGTGGCCAATAACAAATATTTATATAAAAATATGATTTATTATTTTTAGAAAGATTATTTCTATTTAAAAACACACCCATACATATATAAAAAAAAAATTTTTGAAGGGGGCAGGGTCTCATCTTCCTTCTTTATTGTCCTCAGCTGATCACATGCCTGATTAAAACGTATTAACAAAAATAACTACAGTATAAGCAAAAGAAAGCAGGCGAAAAACATTCGCTGTGCGATAATGAAAGGATGATTGCGCGCACACTGTTAACGTTAGGCTCATTAATAATCTGTTCAAAGAAGGGTTAAAGCGAAAGCTGCAACCCCTACTGCTTACAAAAAATCTGGAGCTCTTGAAAGCAGCAGGACTGTGGGTGCACGAGCGCCGCTATTTTTCAGTCTACTTTAAAGAGAACCAATCGCACCAGTTGAGTTTTCAGGCATGGTTGCTTCGTGCAAGGACCCACTCGTGTGCATCACATCAGCTGTGCACGTAACACTGAAGCCTTCTTCAGTGAGTGAGGAGAGCTTGTGCCTCACCAATCGCCTGATGATCCTCTCATATGGTATTCACCTGCTTTCTTTTGCTCGCGCGAACAATTATCAGTTGTGCTGATAACATTTACACAAATATAGTCTTAAAGTAAAGTTCTAATCTTTAGTAATGAGCCAGCACTGGCAATTTAAAAATTATAGGTCACACTTTATTTTGATAGTCCGTTTGTTGAATTTAAGTTACATTGCATCTACATGCCAACTAATTCTCATTAGATTATAAGTAGACTGTTAGGTTGGAGTTAGTGTAAGTTCACATGTACTTGCAAAGTTTCTTATAGTCAGTTAAATGTCTGTTAAAGAAGCAGTATCAGCAGATATTACGCGAAAAGTCTACTAATACTCAATTGGACCATCAAAATAAAGTGTGAAATCTACCCGTATTTGGCATGCTGGCGGGTGTTAATGTCAAGCCCTGTCCAGGGATGATGTTTTAATTAGTACACTGCATCTGAATATATTTTTTTTATTGTTTAGAGAATCTTAAGGATGAATTAGAGAGAATCTACAGAAGAGCTGGCAGCAGGAAGCTTTGGTAAGATTTTTCTCAATTTTTGAATATAAAAGTTACACTTATTTCCTTGTTAGCATGGTAACCTTTGATAAATTTATGCCTATAACTGTTTTTTACATGTGTGTTGTATTTTATAATCTTGCATAAAACTGAACAAACCATGCACATATACAGTTGAAGTAAGAGTTATTAGCCACCCTGAATTATTAGCCCCCCTGTATACTTTTGTTTAACGAAAATACTTTTTTTTTCAGCACATTTCTAAACATAATAGTTTTAATAACTAATTTGTAATAACTGATTTCTTTTATCTTTGCCATGATGACAGCACATAATATTTTACTACACATTTGTCAAGATACTAGTATTCAGCTTAAAGTGCCATTTAAAGGCTTAACTAGGTTAATAAGTTTAACTAGTCAAGTTAGGGTAATTAGGCAAGGCATTGTATAACAGTGGTTTGGTCTGTAAAATATATAGCTTAAAGGGGCTAATAATTTTGACCTTAAATTTTTTTAACAACTTTTAATCTTCTTTTATTCTAGCCAAAATAAAACAAATTAGACTTAATCCAGAAGAAAAAATATTATCAGAAATACTGTGAAAAATTCCATAAATTTTCCCAACATAATTTGGGAAATATTTAAAATAGAAAAGAAATCATGAGGGCTAATAATTTTGACTTTAACTGTATATATCTTTTAAACACGCAAACCTCATGTAGGCTGGCGGTGCGTAGTGCTGCGGCCGTTATCCAGAAGTTTGCTGGTTCTATAGCTCCTCATATTACTACTATGTTGGTCCATGGCAAGCAGGTAATCTGCCAGTGGGGCAAACGACCTCTGCATGTGTGGTGCAACCGTTGACTCTGTGCTGAAAAAAGTTAACTCATGAGCACGCAACACTCATCCTTTGTTGTTGTTGTTGTTTTTCATCACATCTGCTGAGTCAAGCTGTTATGCTCTTGCACAGAGAAACCATGCAGCTCATTTGTTTTTGTTTTGTTTTTTTATAATTATTTTGCGTCTATGGTATTTATTTACTTTGTAATTTGCTGCATCTTTGATGGAGTCGCCACTATAACAGTGTCTCATTCGCAGTTTGTTTGTGAGCTAAACTCCATTATATGTGTGGCAGCGTAACCTGTCCATAACACCTGTTTATATTAATTCCTCAGAGGAATCCATCAGCTAAACATGAAATTGGTGAACATTAAAATAGGTTGCTGTAGCTCAAACGAAGCTAATATCATTGATTCATTTTCCTTGGAGCGCATCCACTGATAAAAAAAAAAAAAAAAAACATTTACCCCGTAAGTTACTTTGCATAAAAAGTGCCTGGTAGATAAATGGAAATATAAATTGCCTAAGTGTAGGAAGTGTTCTTCAGTCCAGGAGCAACAGAAGTAGGATCTGAATGCCCAAATGCCACTTTGTCACTTTGAGCTGCTGAGTTCTCCTGACCGTTTTGATCCCAGAGGGCCCAGCTTGAAATATTAATGAGGATTTAAATGCTACAGGGGGTCAAAATCTCGGAATATATAACAACATCTCATTTATTCAAATGAGCATCATGCTGCATTACAATTAGATTGCAGAAAATCTGAAGTTCGGCAGGTTCACAGAGTTCTTGTTGGAGCTACTGTTGACCTCTAGCTATATAATTTGTGACTGCTTGTAAGGCAGCAAGTCTGATGTGCATCAGTGTTCAATAGTTTAGGGTCAATAAGATGTTTTTATAAGAGGTCTCTCATCCTCACCAAGGTGAAAAATAACGTAAAATTAGTACTACGTTGAAAGTCACATGAGACCATATTTAAGGGATAGTTCACCCAAAATAAAAGATTTCCTCATTTTTTATTCACAATTAAGTGGTTTTTAACTTGTACAACTTTTTATTTTTATTTTGTTGAACACAAAACAAGATATTCTGAAGAATAATAAAAAAGCAGCTATCAGCATCTGTAGTAGGAACAAAAAGTCTATGGAAGTCACCGGCTGTTTTTTTTTTTCATTCTTCAGAATATATTCCTTTGTGTTCAACGAAAGAAAAAACTCAAACAGGTTTGGAATTTTCATTTTTGGGTGAACTTTTCCTAGTAAGCTAATAATACAAATCAGCCAGAAAACATCTGGTGAAACGTCAGTTGTTGGTGTGGCTGTTTCTTAAATTAAATTTTTAATAATGTATAATCAGTTAAGTAATCATATTGAGTAATAACTTTTTATGTAGTGTGCAAGAATTTTTAAAGTTTGTCTCAATCAAGTGTTGTACATCATTAAAGGGCACCTAAGCTGTTTGGACAGAACTGTGTGTAGGTATAGTGTGCAAAACATAAACTGCAAAAAAATATAGCTCCTGGGACGTATTTGGTGCTCTCCAGAAATGTATATAGCGGTACTTTTTCAGAATGAGCCTGGGTTGAATACTTTAATCCAGTCCATTGTATGTTTGGCTTAATTGAATGAGTGAGTACATCTGTTGTGTTGTATTGTGTGTTCACCAGGTCCGTTGTGCGCCTTGCTGCCAGTCTCTTAACTAAACTAGTGGACAGCCTTGCTCCGAGCATTACTAGCGTTTTAGTGCATGGCAAGCAGGTAAGTGGAAAACAGGAACAGGGGCCTAACTATGGAATTTCAGTCTGGGTCTTCCACAAACTTTTTAATGTTCACTGATTATAAGTCAAAATACGCTTGAAATGTTTTTAATCTTCAAATCAGCTGTATGCCGAACTCAAGATGGACTCCTCTTCCTATTAAACAGCAGGGACGATAGCTAATCGCATCAGTAATCACTAGCAAAGCTAACCTGCCGCCCTTCATTTGATGCTTAACTGCTCCTTTTGTGACGAGAATTGCTTTTACCACGAACTCCTGCTACCATCCCCATTGTCCGTGCATTACATCAGTGCGCATTTACCTTTCATTTGCTATGTGTTGAGACAAACATTACGTGTGGTGTGGAGTGTTTGTTTAATGAACTGCTATAGTTTCCCAACACAGTCCTGTTTAGCCCCTGGTGGTTGTGAAATGATTCATCAGAGCAGCGCACTAGCAGTGAATCTGCATATAAATTGCATCCTAGGGGCCTAATGTTGTGGGTAAGATAAATGGGTACGTTTTGGTTTGAAAATGGGTCATTCTTTGCATACAAGAGCAGTCTGAGCTGACCTGCATGTGGAATTATAGAGTCTTAGCCTTATTTAATTTAAAGAAGCTGAGCCTGTGTGCTCCCTACTTTGTGGATTTGGGTAAATTGCTTTGCAGAGCAGTATTGATGTCTGCTGAGAAAAATAAGTAGATATAGCAGCAGATCACGCAAAGCAAGCCTTCATAGACTTGGACCACAATTGAAAATGTATACATTTCATTGTATAGATAGCAAAATGGCAACATGTCATTTGGCATTAGCTGACAAATCATAATAGACATTTTCCCAGATGTTCTGTCTATTTTTTTGTAGTAATTTTTACAGTTATACTCACCGGCCACTTTATTAGGTACACCTGTCCAACTGCTCTTAATGCAAATTTCTAATCAGCCAATCACACGGCAGCAACACAATGCATTCACACACAAACATCTCTAGGGTTTGTAGAGAATGCTTTGTTGATGCCAGAGGTCAGAGGAGAATAGCCAGACTGGTTCCAGCTGATAGAAAGGCAACAGTAACTCAAATAACCACTCATTACAACCGAGGTATGCAGAAGAGCATCTCTGAATGCACAACACGTCAAAGCTTGAGGAGGATGGGCTACAGCAGCAGAAGACCACACCTGGTGCCACTCCTGTCAGCTAAGAATAGGAAACTGAGGCTACAATTTGCACAGGCTCACCAAAATTGGACAATAGAAGATTGGAAAAATGTTGCTTAATTTCTGCTGCGACATTCGGATGGTAGGGTCAGAATTTGGCATCGACAACATGAAAGCACTGATCCATCCTGCCTTATATCAACGTTTCAGGTTGGTGGTGGTGTAATGGTGTGGGGGATATTTTCTTTGCACACTTTGGGCCCCATTAGTACCAATTGAGCATTATGTCAACAAGACAGCTTAGCCTACCTGAGTATTGTTGCTGACCATGTCCATCCCTTTATGATCACAGTGTACCAATCTTCTGATCGCTACTTCCAGCAGGATAACGCGCCATGTCATATAGCGCAATTCATCTCAGACTGGTTTCTTGAACATGACAATGAGTTCACTGCACTCAAATGGCCTCCAGTCACCAGAACTCAATCCAATAGAGCAAAATCTCTGAGGAATATTTCCAGTACCTTGTTGAATCTATGCCATGAAGCATTAGGGCACTTCTAAAGGCAAAAAGTGAGGTGTACCTGATAAAGTGGCCGGTGATTGTATATAGGAGATACCAAAACAAGGCCCACAGACACAATTAATTTATGATTTTGTATTAAAACCAAATAAAATCATGGCTATGCTTTTGGCCGCTGTAATAATGTTGCAATTTTTATGCAGATCTACACTGTTAAATGGATAGTTCAACCAAAAATGAAAATTCAGTCTTAGTTTACTCACCCTGTACTTCTTCCAAACCTTTTTAAGTTTCTTTCTTCAGTTTAACACAAAAGAAGATATTTTAAAGAAAGCTGGAAACCTGTAACTATTGACTTCTGTAGTATTTGTTTTTTGTACTGGAGGTTTTTAGATTTTTTCAAACAGAAGAAACTCATAAAGATGTATAACCACTTGAGAGTGAGTAAATAATAGTAGTAAATAGTAATAATAGTAGTTAATATTCATTATTGGGTGAACTAGCCCTTTAAATAGCACATTTAGTACATACTTTTTATCAGTTTCCTTCATACTTTCTATAAGCTTTACTTAAAAAGTATAGTTATATTGGAGGGTTTTCTATATTGTCACTAAAACTATAACAAATTGGTGAGTACTTCTAATTTGTTTATTTTCTAGCAATCTGCTTAGGTGCTTGTTTCAAAATCAAAATATGTAATAAATCATATACCTTCTAAAAGAGGTCTATTACATTTTCTAAGATTGGGTTGGATTTAAAGAATATAAATTGCTATATGTTTGAAAGCAGTGCTAGCAGAGAAATCCTCCATTTTAATGCAGACTTACAGCAGTTTTGTCTTGTTGCAGGTGACCCTTGGCCTGTTCGGTCATGAGGAGATTGTGATCTCAAACCCTCTGTCTCCAGGGGTCATTAAAGACATCATCTACAGCAAGTGCAGCCCTCACGGCGAGAGAGAGGCTGTTCTACAGCAGGAGCTGGTCATCCACATCGGCTGGATCATCTCCAACAACCCAGAGCTGTTCAGTGGCATGCTGAAGATCCGTGTCGGGTACAACATTGCCTTTTCTCTGTTTCTCTGAGTCTGAAGTCCAAAGTATACTGTACAGCCAAAAAGTAAAGCACAAGCATCAAATATATATATATATATATATATTTGTTGTATGTCAAGAGAGTGAACCGTTACGATACAGAATTGCACACACAAAAAAAGATTTCTTCAGCCGACTTCCTGTCCACAGAAATCTGAATGATATACAATACAGAGAAAATAAAAAGGAAGGAAGGAGGGAACATGGCTACAAAAAAGGAAAATGAGAGAGAGAAAAATAACAGTAATTTAACAAACCTGCAGGGTACGGTACAATATAATGGTGACCTTGTATAGTTGCATTACATTTGCAAAACTAAAATATAATGATGTATTTTACAATTAATTAACTCACAAAAAAATGCTTTTTGCTTACTTCATAAAATAGTTTCTTTATGTATTTTTTTTTTTAGCTTTAAAGAGAAAATAAGTATCTTTTAAATGTATAATTCAATTGCTTTCTATTCTTCTAGAGTGTGAGGTTTAGGTCGAAGCCATATACAAGTAATAGACTTTTTTAGCAGCAACTTTACTATTCTGTATGTGTATAATTTGTTGTTTCAAGAGTTCACACTTAGCTGATGATTGATAATAAAGCTTGTTTGGCATGCTGTCCTGGGAGAGAGCCCTGAGCTTATGAGATCCTCGAGCCCTGGGCTCCCTCCCGTTTGCAGGGCGAGAGGGGAGTTTGAGCTTGGGTAGATCTCGATGAACTACCCCGGCTTATTTCTAGCTAAATGACAGATATGGATGACTGAGGAGAGGTGTACTCACTAAGAGCTTGACTATGGTATCAATTTTGTGTGTTCAATTTACTTAGGGTGTGTGTTATTTGAACCCACGTGAGCATGGGGAGAGCAGCGCGAAACTCCACACAGAAATGTCATCTGGTTTAGTAGGGACTTAAACCAGAGGCATTCTTGCTGTGAGGCTACAGTGCTAATCACTGGGTCACTGTGTCGCCCATCTGAAAAGGAGGGAATGTAGGGGTGAGTGGGGGGGTTCTTCAAGAGAAATATTGAGATAAGAAAAACTCTGGTTATTTATAGTGAGTTAGGAATCATCTGATTGGATAATCGATCATGAGCTGATGCTGGAACAGCTGATAACAATCATAAGCACGTGATCCTCTTCGAAATTAATTGATAAATAAACTTCACTCAAATTTAACACTGAAAACTGAAATTAGATATTAATATTCAATATGAAATACATGTTTCATGCTCTTGTTAGTGAATGAGCAAAGTAGAAATTTCAAAGTACACTTACACACTTAATGAGCATTTCAAAGTACACTCCATTTGATTGTGATGGACACATGCACGCTAAAAAGATTCATATTTGTTCAGCGTCTGTGCTTTTGGTCTCCAGAAATTATAAGCAACATGAATGCCTTTGTATTTCTTTCAAATACAGTAAAATAATCTGCTCGTATGTGCTCATCAATGTGGGCATTTATTGGTTTCGCATATTTAGTGTTCAGTGTTAACACTTTGTGGGCAAAACAAATAAACCACAAACTATTCAAAGTGCAGATGTGAGGAGTGCATATATTGTAAATGTGTCTGAAAATGCCTGCTTTCACACTATAGTGTTGGTGAAAGCATTTTGTGAACCCAGTAGTATGTCTAATTTCATCAAATTTAGGTAACACTTTATTTTGATGGTCCATTTGAGTATTAGTAGACTGTCTGCTTAATATCTGTTGACACTGACATTTAACAGTCCTTCAACAGACATTTAACTGACTATAAGAAACTTTGCAATTACATGTCAACTTACACTAACCCTAACCCCAATCCCAACCCTAACCCCAACCTAACAGTCTACTTATATTCTACAGATAATTAGTTGCAATGTAACTTAAATTCAACAAACGGACCGTCAAAATAAAGTGTGACCCAAATTTATAACACAGTAGGGATAAAAGTACCTGGATGGCCTACTATTTGGACAAGATTGATTGTCACCATTTGCTTTTCCATAAGGCCACGAACATGGAATTTGGAAATTTTAGTGAAGTGATACTTCTGATGTGTAGTACGGCAGATGTGTAATGCCCAAATTGCATTAACCCTAGACACATTCATACCATATTGAATATTGTTTTAAATCAAAAGTAGTATCTACTATTTAAGTATGCAATTTCAAAAGTAGCATTATGCAGTATATTACAATTCACTCTTTTACATCACACACTGAAAAAACGAAATATACTTTGGGCTTAGACAAGTGAGCATGTTCACATCTTCAAATAATAAAAAATAGTCAATAAATCAGACTAATTTTGCAGTGATCATTTCAATCATTTATTCAGATGAATTTCCTTTAGTAAACTTGGTTTGTCATGCCTGTATTTCAATCAGGTGGATTGTTCAAGCCATGAAGCATGAGTTGAAGATTCGTGCTGGAGACATGCCACCACAGGACATCTACCAGATGTCCCCTAGTGATGTCAAACAGCTCCTGCTGGACGTCCTCCAGTCTCAGCAGAGTGGCAGGTGCGGGACTCCCAACCATCTGTGTGTTACTGTAGACAATCCCTGCCAAACTTCAATTATCTGCTGTGCCCAGTTGCAACAGTAGTGTAAAGTCTATCGTCATTTGGTTAATACTAGTTTTCAAAGGGCCAGCTGAGGTTAATTGTCTAGCGATAATTTGTATAGTTTCCCAGATAAAGCAGTGGAAGGAAATAAGCTGAAGGAAAGTGAGATAATTATCAGGACCTGATCTAGTTTTAAGGTTTCATCAGGTTATGGGATTATATTTTGAAGTTAAGATCGAAAGTGACAGTAAGGACATTTGTAATGTTGTAAAATATATTTTATTTCAAATTTTCATATTCATCAAAACATGTTTTAAAAAATGCAGCAGTTTCCAAACACATCAAACTTTTTTCATACGTGCTAATACTAAGAAATGGTCTTGAGCAGCAAATCAGCATATCAGAAAAATATTACATTTAAGAGTGCTGTAGTGAAGCTAAAAAACAGCTTTGCCAACTCTGGATTATATAAAATATATTTTAAAAATATATTTAAAAAAATAGAAATAAAAGCAATAGAAACTGTAAAAATAAAAATATATGTAATAATAAAAATATTATATATTTCTTATTATTTATTTATTTATTTTTGCAAATTACTATCATATAAATTCAGCCTTGATGAGACTTTATTAAATATTGAAAATCACAATATATTGTCCTATAAATTTATCCAATGCTACAGTTCTGAGAATTATTTTTTGTATCTCATGCTTCCACAGATCATGGCTTAACAGACGTCAGATTGATGGCTCCCTCAACCGAACCCCTCTCGGCTTTTATGACCGCGTTTGGCAAATCCTGGAGCGAACACGTAATGGCATCATGGTTGGTGGAAAACATCTCCCTCAGGTAAGTACTCTAAATCATTTTATTCTTTTTTTTAATAATTGTAAGCAGAGTATTGTTGATGAATTGCAGTTTTGGATAAATCCTCTGTAATTCAGTTTTGTTTATATTGTCCTAAGATGACAATATCCATTTGTACTTTTTTGCAGCAACCCACCCTCTCAGATATGACCATGTATGAGATGAATTTCTCTCTGTTGGTGGAAGACACACTGAAGAACATTGTTTTGCCTGAATATAGGCAGATTATTGTGGAGGTTTGGCACAGTTCATCCTTATTTTACTCTGCAACACTTGAGTTTGTAATCTGAGATAATGTATTGAGTGCGATTGAACCCTGTTTTTGTGTTTGTGATGACCTGAACGCAGCTCTTGATGGTGGTGTCAATTGTACTGGAAAGAAACCCGGAGCTAGAGTTTCAGGAACCAGTTGATTTGGACAGATTGGTAAAGGATGCCTTTACTGACTTTCAGAAAGATCGCAGCAAACTGGAGGGTACTGAGAAACAGGTAAGGGCAGGTTTCATTTAAAAGATTTTACTTCGGTTTATATTATAAAGTGTTTGGATCTATCTAAATTATCGTTCACAACTTTGGGGAGTGTAATGTTCTTAAAGGAATTTTTGTCATTTTGTTTTGACTTTATCTAGTCAAAAATAGAAATTATTTGTTTGATTTTTAATATTCTTTAAATGTAATTCATTTCATCCAGTCTTTAGTGTCGCATGATTCTTCAGACATTGTTGGTGCTCGGGATGTTTTATTTTATTATTTTCAGCATTGAAAACAAACAATTGTCTTATGTTTTTGTAGTATTTGTTTAATAGAACAGATTTTGTTTTTAATCTTACATAACTTAAAGGGGACCTATTATGCACAAATTACTTTTGTAAGGGATTTCAACAGCTCTGTGGCAGCAGTCTACAAATACAACCAGCTTTTAATGTTAAAAAAAGTATTAATTATATTTTTTTATAATTACACTTCTGCAGAAACACTTTGATTGACATCCTCTTTTTGTACATGTCATCAGAGGGGGAAAACCCGCCCACTAGTGACAATCTCTCCCTCATTAGCATAGGACGTTAGTCTTGTTTTTGAATCTGCTAGTAGGCAATTGTAGCTCCGTCCTCTTTTGAAAAGAGGGCTGGGAGCACAATCTCTTTTGAATTTAAAGCAACAGTCACCAAAAATAGCACAATTAGGATCAAAGCCTACAGGGGACAGTTTCAAACATTAAATGTTTGATATTTTGAGCTGATTAATTTACATAGGGACATCAGAGACTTATTATACATTTTGTAAAACTGGACAAAATGGGTCCAGATAGGTGACTTGATACATTTATTTGAATTTGTTTAATCTATGGAAGTCAGATGACATTTTTTGGTCTACATTTGGTGGCTTTTAATAGGTTGTTTTCACATGATGTCATTGATGATGCACGAAATTCAGATGGAGGGCAGGAAGTGATTCGTCTACATAGAAATCACTATTAGAACATCAAAATGTTTCTGTTTTATGTTGTTTATAATTGTTTAAATCGACCAAAATAAGAAATGCAAAACAGCTTTATAGACTTCGAAAAGTTTTGCTCTTATAGGGGGGAATGGTCAAGAAACTGCTGAAAAACGGAAGAAAAGGTGGCATTTAATAAACATTTTTTTTTAAATAGGCTACATCCATGTGTACAAGCTTTTTTTGAACTTGATAATTTGTTGGCAGCACCAATAAACATTATATACAGGCCTAACTACTGTATGTGTTTAAATATGTTAATGTGTTATATAAAAATCAGATACAAACACCACCACACTTATACAAAATCCAGGAGAATATAAATCACGTACCCTCCCATGTAATCTCTGCAATTAAATCTCTGTCTTGTTTTGCAATAATTCATGTTTATACTGGCATTTCGGCAGAATAAACAACTGTAAGGTTAACGTCTATATGCGCAGCAGCAGTGAATGCAGTTCATCAACAGAACAAAAAAGCAACCCTTGTGACAAAACTAGACGGTTATTATTGTGCACTTTTTCTCCCTTACAAAAATGTATTAAATAATAATGTAGACTATGCGTCTACGCTTTTATTGGTTTTCATCTGTTATTTCGTGATGTCTGGAAGATATCAGCATGGGAAAATATAGTAATTTATAATAAACATGTTTTTGAACCATAGTAAAGTGTATAACGTGTACAACTCTTTGTTAATGAATGCTACAGAATACTGTAGCATAGTAAACTGATAATTTGTAATAAATACTGTAACGTTAGTGTAAACTGGTGCATTGAGATGGTGTATAATTATGGCGTAAAAATCTGAAGCCTATTGAATAATTTGTTTATTACTACAGTTGTATTGTACCACAGCAAGAATAGAATTACTACGACAGTTTAATTTGAGTAATTATCTATAGTATGCTTCAAAACGCTCTATTTACTATAATATTTTTTCATGTAACATAAGCTTATCTACCGCCTCTGACAGGCAAATATATTTTAGTTTAGTAAGAAACTTGGCCCTCTTCATGATATAAGGATCATGCCCAACATACAGTTGCAATCAGAATTATTAAACCAACTTTGAAATGTTTTTTTTTTTTTAAATATTTCCCAAATGATGTTTAACAGAGCAAGGAAATTTTCACAGTATGTCTGATAATATTTTTTCTTCTGGAGAAAGTCTTATTTGTTTTATTTTTGCTAGAATAAAAGCAGTTTTTAATTTTTTAAACACAGTTTTAAGGACAAAATTATTAGCCCCTTTAAGCTATATTTTTTTTCGATAGTCTACAGAACAAACCATCATTATACAATAACTTGCCTGATTACCCTAACCTGCCTAGTTCACCTAATTAACCTAGTTAAGCCTTTAAATGTCACCTTAAGCTGTATAGAAGTGTCTTGAAAAATATCTAGTCAAATATTATGTACTGTCATCATGACAAAGATAAAATAAATCAGTTATTAGAGATGAGTTATTAAAACTATTATGTTTAGAAATGTGTTAAAAAAATATTCTCTCCGTTAAACTGAAATTGGGGAAAAAATAAACAGGGGGGCTAATAATTCAGGGGGGCTGATAATTCTGATTGCAACTGTATGTGGTTATTATCTATTTATATCTCCTTTGAAATATGGTATAAATTGCAAAAATACGGACTTTCCTCTATGTCTCCCATTCAGATTTTTTCTTTCTGCCCTCTATCTGAATTTTGCACGTCACCAGAACCAAGTGAATGAAAACAACCTATAGAAAATATTCATGTATGCAATCCATCATGTAATTCAGCTCGAACATTTGGTTTATTTATAGCACAACAGCCGATATGAATCCGACTGGCGCATCCGTTTGCATTCAAGTTTGTGGTGTTGTTACTGAAGTGAATAATATCCACAGGATACCATGGAGGCCTTCTACAACACACCAGCCCTGGGGAAACAAAGCACGTCCAGCTACCTGACCAAGGCAGTAATGATCCAGCTGCTTCAGGGAGAGGTGAAGCCCAGTAAAGATGACCCGTGTTCTGTCAGCTGAAGCACCACACGCTCCTGTCAGCATTACTTAGACTGCCTTACAAGCACAGTCTTACTTACATAGGATTGCTTTTGTCTGGAATAGATGACGTAGCATATGAGTAAAAATCTATATTTGTTCAGGTCCTTAATGAATGTTATGACCACGTTTGCATCTACTTTTTAAAACCCAGTTTTTGTGGCAGGATCATTCCTGCTGCTTTATCAATGCCAGAACACAACTTGAATGCACATCTCACTGTGAGCTATTATTTTAAGGTCAGAATACACTAAAATCAAATAGTAAGGCACTGAACTAAATGCATGTCATTATTTCAGAATGTGGGTTGAATAGATTTTCTTAGATGTTGTTGGTTTGTGCACTTATAAGTGTTTTGCCGATGTTTTAAAGGGATAGTTCACCCAAAAAATAAAAATGTACTCACCTTCAAGTGGTTCCAAACATTTCTGAGTTTCTTTCTTCTGTTAAGTCTGCAAAATGCTGAAAACCTGTTACCATTGACTTCCACTGTGGGAAAAAAAATTACTATGGAAGTCAATGGTTAGCTTTCATCAAAATATGTTCTTTTGTGCTTAACATTAGAAACTCGTAAATATTTGAAATAAGCAAAGGGTCAGTAAATGAGTACATAACTTTAATTTTGGGGTGAACAGTCCCTTTAATTTAGAAATTATATATGCAAATGTATTTTAACAGTTGAGTTTACTTCAGAGAGCCTATGGCTGCTAGTATATATTGTGCATTATTTGCCTTCATGTGTACTGTTGTATGTTAGATTTATAATATATAAAAACATTTGAGTGTTTTGGTTTCTTCTATGTAAGAACAGCATTTTCAGTCCGTCATTATTAAATAAATATATATATATATATTAAAGCAAGTAAACTGTGTTTTAAGTAAATGGCAGCTTTCTTTTTATCGGTAAGTGTCAGCTGCAGTAAAGACCTCAAACCTTTGCCAATAACATAAAACATGCTTGTGTCGCAAACATGGTTTTTAGAGCACATCCTGGAATAAAAGCTCAGCAGAAATCTTGTTTATCCGACTGAGTGGGTGTTTGGACCAAGATACTTGTTTATCATGCCGACCGCTGCCATCAGCCTCCGCTTAGTGTATGTCAGAGTGATCAGAGGTCTCAGCAGTTCTCCTGAGGAATGACTCCCAAACTCATAATATATTGAACTGAGAGACTGAGGAATCGCTATCTGCCCCTCAGGCCAAATACAACCTTTGAATGAATGGAAACAAGATTACATGCTGGAGTTTAGAGATGAACAAAGTGAAATTACTAGCTATTATGCTAGAATCTGTCATATAAACTTGTGGGCATGCAGGGGGGCTTGTACTTGTGGGTTTGGTCAGTCTACTAGAAGTGCATTCAAAAAATGACTTTTGCTGCTTGTTCAAACTACTTACTTAAAATGAGTTGAAACAACACAATTCTTACTTTTATTTGGGACAACTTAATTGATCAAGTTATCTTAATCAATTTGTGTTGGGACAACATGAAGGAATTGTGTGGAACCCAGCATTTTATACAGTGTAGATTGGCATTTTGGAAGAAAGTATTACACTTCCTTTAGTATTACTATGCTTTTTTTCTGATTTCAAGTGTTATTAATCAATGCACCATTACACCCAATGCTACCTATCTAAAATTAATGCAGACTTCAGCAAGGCTATATCATAAATCAAATAATCCGCTAGAGAAAAACAATAAAACCCTCATAAAAGTTAACAGGCCAGTTAAAGTGCGTGTGCGCGCACACATGTTCAGCTGAAATGCATGACAGCCCTGTTTTCAGTCTTCTCTTGTTTTCTGCCTGAGGTATAGGTGACATAAAGTAGTAGACATTACAAAGCCTAAACATCACATTAAATTGGCATGTCTTGAGCATGTATTGGCTGGAAATTGAGTTATTAATCCCAAATAAGCATGGAAAACACAAATATATATATAGAAAAAGTAGTGATTTCTAAATTTTCTTTGACTTGTATTTCATTGCAGACATTACAAACATCCAAACATTATTATGTTATGTTATATGTTTTGTTCTCCCTGCGTTCGCGTGGGTTTCCTCCGAGTGCTCCGGTTTCCCCCACAGTTCAAAAACATGCAGTACAGGTGAATTGGGTAAGCTAAATTGTCTGTAGTGTATGAGTGTGAATGAGTGTGTATGGATGTTTCCCAGAGATGGGTTGCGGCTGGAAGGGCATTCGCTGCGTAAAACATGTGCTGGATAAGTTGGCGGTTCATTCCGCTGTGGCGACCCCGGATTAATAAAGGGACTAAGCCGAAAAGAAAATGAATGAATGTTATATGTTATACTAGGTGTTCCTCATGATTTTTTATTGTTTGTTTTTCCAAATAAACATGTACTCAATTTTTTTTTTTTTTTGCAATTCATTTTAAAAACAGTTGGAACAGTAAAGCATTTACCATTTTATGTTGCCATTCCTTTTCACAACACTTAAAAGATGTTTAGGGACTGAAGACACCAAGTGATGAAGTGTTTCAGGTGTAATTTTGTCCTATTCTTCCTGCAAACAAGTCTTAAAGTGGGCAACAGCATGGAGTCTTTGTTGTCACATTGTTTGCTTCAAAATGCACCATACATTCTCTATTTGAGACAGGTTGGGACTGCAGGCAGGCCAGTCAAGTACCTGTATCCTCTTCCTCCACAGCCAGGACTTTGTAATGTTGCAGTATGTGGTTTTGCATTGTCTTGTTGAAATATGCATGGGCCCTGAAAAAGAAGGCAGCATATAGTGCACCAAAATTTGGATGTACTTATCAGCATTAATGTTGCCATCACAGAAGTGCAAGTTACTTTAGCCAAAGGTCGCTGACACAACCCCATACCATGACAGATCCTGGCTTTTGGAACACCTGGTAACAGTCTTGATGATCCTTTTTTTTTTTTGGTCAGGAGCACACGCCATCCATTTCTCCTCCCAAAAATACTGATTTATTTGACCACAGTACATGTTTCCACTGTGTGATAATCCATCCCAGATGCCCCTTAGCCCAGACAAGTTGACGGCGCTTCTGGACACTGTTAACATATGGCTTCCTTTTGGCACAGTACAGTTTTAACTGACATTTATGTAACTACGTATTGTGGTAATTCACAAAAGTTTGCCAAAGAAGTCCTGAGCCCATGTGGCGATATTGCTTATAGATGAATGACGGTTCTTCTTGATGCAGTGCCTCTTAAAGGATCAGAGATCATAGTAGTTCATCTTAGGTTTGCGCCCTTGTCCTTTACACTGAAATTCCTCCAGATTGTTTGAATCTTTTAATTACTGTATGTTCTGCACTGTTGAATGTAAAATATTCAAATGTCTTCCTAACTTTCTTTAAGGACCATTGCTCTTAAACATTTCAATAATTTTCTTACATATTTGTTGGCAAACTGGCAATCCTCTGCCCATCTTGACCTTTCTTGGATGCTGCTTTTGTACCAAATCATAATTAAAATCACCTGTTTCAAATCACATCATTTAACTGATTTACCCGATTCCTAGCCCTAAATTTCTCCTGTCCAAACTTTTTTTTGGAATGTGTTGCAGATCTGAATAACAGGTAAGTGTATACAGTATGTCAGAATTTTTAGCCCCCCTGTTTATTTTTTTCTCCAATTTCTGTTTAAAGGAGAGAAGATTTTTTCAACCCATTTCTAAACATAATAGTTTTAATAACTCATTTCTAATAACTGATTTATTTTATCTTTGCCATGATGACAGTAAATAATATTTGACTAGATATTTTTCAAGACACTTCTATACAGCTTAAAGTGACATTTAAAGGCTTGACTAGGTTAATTGGGTTAACTAGGCAGGTTAGGATAATTAGGCAAGTTATTGTATAATGATGGTTTGTTCTGTAGACTATCGAAAAAAAAAATATAGCTTAAAGGGGCTAATAATTTTCACCTAAAAATGAATTTAAAAAAATTAAAAACTGCTCTTATTCTAGCCAAAATAAATCAAATAAGACTTTCACCAGAACAAAAAAATATCATCAGACATACTGTGAAAATTTCCTTGCTCTGTTAAACATCATTTAGGGAATATTTAAAAAAGAAAAAAGAAAAATAATCAAAGGGGGCTATTAATTCTGACTTCAACTCGTTTGTGTGAGTGTGTGTGAATGATCTTCTTCATATATGTGTTAATTAAATTTTGATGCTCTACTGGTAAATCAAATTGTTTTTGTTAACTAGTAAGCCTTACTGCTTTAGTTTTTTTTTCTCACCACCTTATGAATGACTTCTGTAACTGTGTAATACAAAAAAAGAGAACCATTTGCTATCCATTTCACAATTGTAGTGGAAACCACTTTTTTTTTTTACGCATAGCTATGTTATTTAAGCTAGAACTTTACAACTGTTTCAAAGAATCTTATCTAATTTAATATAATAACAGAAGATCTTAGTCACAGAAATCACTTTTTAAAACGCATACCTATGCAAGTTGTATAGCAGTCCAAGTCCGTTTATTTTATTCAATCATAAAACAACTGCATTAGTCATAATCTTGTGAAGAATACATCATGTGATTAGGAAGCACACAGGAACAGGCTGATCAGTTCCCAGCTAATGTTTCTGTACTTGAGACAGTATAGCTGATATTAAAATTAGAATATTTACACCATTATTGCACATTTTGTTAAACTGTACTCTCATCACATTGTAGATTGGCGTGAACAGTACTAAATGCTATTGCCACAATTCCTTTCCCAGTCCCTAAACACACAATTAACACTGGGATGAGTATTACAGCAAATCCACCAAACTTTTTTTCCCCTTTATTTCTTTTTTTTTTTTTGGCTCTCCAGGCGCCAGTAGCTGTTGACTACCTACTTATGATAACTTATCTAGCGACAAATCACTAATAGCCTACTGTATTTTGGATGAATTGTCCCTTTAAGCATCACTATTGAAAATGCATTAACACTTCTATCATTGTCCAGCTAATTATGCAAATTAAAACATGTTTTATTGCATAATTATTCGGTCCATATTCACGTGTCAGTCTGTAAAGATGTGTTGTTCACAGCTATATGATGTAGATGTTGCAATCCTTCATTTCCAATGAGCTCTTTCCTTTGTTTTAAACTCTTTGCGGAAAAAGCGTAGATGAATGGATTCACACAGCTGTTGATCAATGTAAGGCACCCAACTATTTCAGCAATGGGAGAAAAAAATGGGTCTGATCCTGAAAATTTTGCAAATATTTCCTCTAGTTTAACTAAGTGGTGCGGAGCCCAAAAAATAAAGAACACTATGACAATACGAGTCACCAATTTGGTCAATCTCCGACTGTGTTTGAACGATCCCTGTCTGGCCATCTTATGTAAGCAACAATATGAGGTCACCATGATTGTTAAAGGAAGAAAAAATCCAAACAGTGACTCCAGCATGGCAAAGATAAGCTTCGTTTTTGTGTCCAGGTTTCTTTCACACTCCATTTTGGATTCATGTAGAATGATCTCCTGTGTAGAAACACCGGGACCAGAAAAAACCAATGCCAGGATCCAGATGGTGAGCAGCAGCACTTGTTCTTTTCTCTTGGTCATTCTAGACAACACCTGTGGACGACGAATCCGCAAACAGCGATACACGCTGAGCACAGTTACAGTCATCAGACTTGAGTAGGTACTCCAGTAGACCAGTGTTGTGAAGAGCTTACAGGCTATTATATCAAAGTCCATTAGCTGACTGTAGATAAACCCAGGCAGGGTTATCAAACTCAAGATGTCTGCAGCCGCCAGGTTCAGCATCAGATGAACAGTGAAATTATCTCTTTTCATATGGAAAACTATAAAAAGAATGACTGCAATATTACCCGGAACTCCAACCACAAAGCAGAGACCCATCAGACCACTGATGACCAGGTTATCTGTGGACCAGCTGTCGGAGCTCAAGTCACTGTGATTCTGCATGATATCCACTGTGGACCAGCTGTCGGTGCTGAAGTCACTGTGATTCTGCATGACATCCACTAGTTCTGTGTTAAGACACACTGATCACCAGCTTTACATGTTCAGTTATTTATACTCTGCATCACTTCCTGATATGTATACGCCCACAGAATGTTCTTGTCAAAGCATTGTAGTGCCTGTTTTATAGTTCTATGCTTCTATTGCTATGAATTGGATCATTTTTGCTTATCAACATAATGCTTTATCTACAGCTTACTAATTCTTAGACCTGTATTAGGCATTAAGGTCCTTTTATGTTTTTTTCTTGTTTTTTCTAACAGTTATAGTTTTATCTACAGTAAAATCAGATGGTACATCCGTTCTCAGACTCTCATATTGCACAATGGTAAGAGATGGTGCAACATGCTGAACAGTTTTTGGGAAAATTCATAGTAACTAAACACTCATTTATTACAAAGACTGCTTACAAATTAGCAGTATGTGTCACACGTGACTGATATTTGAATAGGCATTTCGTCATAAGTTTCCCATCTTCTTGTAAGGTCCTTGACCTGTTAACCTGTTATTTAGCAAACCACACTTTTGAGACTCACACCTGAAAATGATATACCTAAATTAAATGGTTACATGTCTTGACCCCAGTAAGCTACAGACACAATTTAGGTATCATTGGAAAGAAGACAAGAAATAGATGTGAGATGATGTGTAAAGTAAAGTGAAAGTAAAGTTTTACTGCATCCAGTGTGCTATTTCATATACTAGCACATGAAATCAGTTCTGGAGAAATCGAGAAAAAAAATAAATGTCTTCAAACCAAATGTCTCATGAGTTTACATTTTAATTTTGATAGAGATATCATGCAAAATGGCATTCCTGAAAAAATACAATAATAATAATAATAATAATAATAATAATAATAAAGTCTGAGGCTATCTTGTGCTTTTCTCCCTCCCTTTGTTTGAGGAGAAGCAATCTGATAACCACGTGTATTAAATCATTCTACAAACAATTTTTAACCATATAGATATCACTTCTTTTTACCACTGGAACTACCAGAATACTTTACTAGAATTACCATGGCAGTCATTCTGACCATTCCCATATAAGACATGAATTTGTCAAGTCATATTTACATTCAAAGCTTTTAAAAATTAAAATGCTTTGAATGTTTGCCGTAAAATGTAATTAAGTCATTACCCTAAAAGTACAATATTTTTGGTAATTCATTAATTTCCCTCCGGCTTAGTTCCTTTATCAATCAGGGGTCGCCCCAGCAGAATGAACTGCCAACTTATCAAGCATATGTTTTACACAATGGATGCCCTTCCAGCTGCAACCCAGTACTGGGAAACATCCATACACACTGTGAATATAACTGTGAACATATGATCATCATATTAAACATTAATTTTGCCAACACCTCTCAATTAAAGACTGTTACACTCGTTTTACAATGTATGAGGGGCTCATATTTTTTTCACCATGCATGTTAAACAACCAGGATTCACACCGGAAGCAGGAGCAACATGTGAGGCACGTGGGAATGGTTTTCTGTGCATATGCGTCAGTTTGTTTTTGAATTAACTACATTGCTTTCGCAAGCGTTGATTTGGTTGTACATAGAGAATAATGCCTTCATTCTGGGATTACCACTCTTAATTAATACACTTACATATAAAGTTATAAAGTATACTGTAACTAAATGCATTTACTACGGCACTGGTCATTTTCTTGTGACTCAGTAAATGTGGTCTAGTAACGCCCCTGATGAGACTCCTCCTTCTGCTCCACTCCAATCTGCAAAAAACAAAGACAGCACCAACAGAACCCTACCTGCTGGCTGAGCTCCAGCAATGCACAAACTGTTCTCCAGCAATTTCCAGATACATTTTCAACAATGCTCTTGAGAGTCTCCTTCTTCTGCCTGTTGTGGTTCCATTACCTACAATTTAAATAACTGCTAAAGAGAAGACATCTATCTAACAATCTATGCCCACCACCACCCCCTTCCTTTTGGAAGGACATCCATCTATGCACCCATCCATCTGCCTTTAAAGAATATTCCTGATCATCAGTTTCCAGTCATTGCTGAGGTGTGTAGTTCCTATTTTTATTCACATGCTCCACTCCAATCTGTAAAAGACAAAGACAGGACTAACAGAGCTCTACATGCTTGCTGAGCTCCAGCAATGCACAAGCTGTTCCCCTTCAGTGGAAACTATGACGTCTACCGACACTTTGAGAGCTCGCTAGATGACCAATCACTCTGAAGTGTAAGAAAACGGGCCAATAAATGCCTATGAGTTGGAAGAGCTCAGCTCCGCAGGTGCTGGTGATTAATTATTAGTAGAGTTTATAACAAGCCATTAGACTTTTCGCTTCAGAGCCTTACGAGAGACTGGATAAAACCTTCTACTAAGCTGTCTTTCAGAAGGAAAGCAGTATTCCATTTAGTCCATGTGACGACACATACAGTGGCAGCTGAACTGGGTGTACTTCCCGTCCCCTGGTTGTTTTACTGGTGCCTAAAAGACTTTTCAAATAAAGTTTCAAACAAAAGTGTAGATTCCCCCAAGAGAGCAACAGGGTCGAGCAATGCATCTTTTTAAAGATTTTATTCCGACCGTGTGTTTCTGCATGCGGTGTTACCCTCTCCACAGATGATGGGCACGAGTATTGTGTCATATGTTTGGGATTCAGCATGTTGAGGCGGTGCTCGCAGACAGTTCATGCCTTCACTGCGAGGGCATGACTGTTGTCCAACAGAGGTTGGACCCTGCTGTTCCCCAAGAATTGGTTAGCAATCTTGCAGGCTTGAGGGTCAGTGGGGGCTCATACATCACCTTCGGACCCCTTACTCCTCCACAGTGTGCTCCGTCCAAGCTTCAAGTGAGTGAGGCAGTGCATCCCTATCCAGGGCTTGTTCTTGTTGGTGGGACTGGAGATGGCTTGTCCCTCAGTTCTAGCGCTGGACCGACTAGATAGGTGTTACGTGGGGGCCATGAAGAGGGTCAAACCCTCCAAGCCCCCATCCCCTTCTTCCCGGAGGTGCACAGTAAGCTCACGCAGGCATGGAGGGCACCTTTTTTTGCCTGGTCCTTGCGTGCTTCCACCCTCACCACCCTTGATGGCAGAGCAGCCAGGGGGTTCCCTAGGTGGAGCACATTATTTCGGTCAATCTTTGCCTGCAAGGTGCCGCAACCTGGAGAGGTCAGCCTAGACTCCCTTCTAAGGCATGTAGGTTATCTAAGTCTCTCACAGCCAAAGACTACACTGTTGCACACCAGGTGGTCTCCGCCTTGCATGCTCTGGCCATCTATCAGCACTACCAGATGCAGAAGCTGGCTGAGCTGCAGAGGGTGGTTCCACTCCAGGCTTAATGCATGAGCTTTCCACAGCGACCGACTATGCTCTCATGACCACCAAATCAGCTGCTCATGCCCTGGGGAGGACGATGGCCACACTAGTGGTCCAGGATGCCACCTCTGGCTTAACCTGGCTGATATGCGCAACGTTAACAAATCCTGCTTTCTTAACGTGCCCATATCCCAGGCAGGCCTATTCGGTGACACCATTGGGGACTTTACCCAGGAGTTCTCAGCAGTGAAGGAGCAGTCAAGTGCAATGGGCGAGGTCATCCATTGGCGGATTCAGAAAACCTCTCTCTTCGCTGCCCCGTCCACATCCCCCCACTCCTAAGGGTGCCAACGTGTGGCACTAAGACCTGCTCCGCCTCCGCAGCCTACTCCACTGGCCTAGTGGAAACATCGAGCCCTCTGCATGCTGGAGACGCCCCCGCCTCAGGGCGCTGTTAATTTTGATAAGAGGACAGCGAAGTGTCCCTGATATTTTAGATTAAAAAAACAGTTTACTTTTCATCATTGTACTATTTTAAAAACCCATAGACTGCTTAATTGGAAAAACATTTCTAACTTTAAAAAGGTTTAGCTCATCCCCCTCTATCAGACTTTTTAAAATTTAAATCTGTAGAAAACAGAGTAACTAGGAGTTCAGCTAGAGCTGATTGCATTAAATCACTTAGAAAAACTTCCTTTGGTCAAGCTGGTTTTGCTTTTAAAGCATAACATCAGTGTGATTTAATACCACAATCTGTTAAAGTGTCACGGTTGCAGGTTGTGCACACTTCCTGGTGTGTCTTTGTTATTGTCACGTGGTTTTGTTTTGTCATTCATGTGCGCGGTAGTAGCGTTGTGTTTTGATCACGTGTTGTTGATCAGCTGCTACCATCATTCCTGTCAGCTGTATCTAATCATATCGCCTATATAGGTGTTGGACTCCTTTTGTACTTTGTCAGTTCGTTTTTGCTCATTGTCACTCTGTGTTTCAGTAGGACGCTCGATACCGTTTTGGACCTGCCAGCCGATCCGAGATTCATGTTTGATCTGGACTGGTCTGGACTCCTGTTCTGTTGCTCACTATTTTCTGTTTTGGTTTTATTATTTTTGATTCCGTTCTTGTCAACGGTCAATAAAGAGCTTGCATTTGGATCCGGGTTTTGTGATTTTTGAGAGCGTGACATAAAGAATGTGTATCTTTTAAGTCATTTAAGTACAATTTTAAAAAATGACTTATTAATAATCAACACTGTGAACACTAGGCTTTTGTTATATTGTTGTTGTGGTGGTTGTTTTTATTGTTGTTGTTCATTTGAGTATTGTTTTAGTTTGAATTTGTATTTTTATTGGTATGGCCTTTAACATCTGGCAAAGGGAACACCAATGAAATCTAGTCTTTGGGCTAATTTGGGTACATTTACATTTTGAGGAGCATTGATTAATGTACAATGTCTCTTGTTGTGAAATAAATTAATTAATAAAAAAAAATTGAGCATGCACAGTTGGGCCGTTAGACGATGTCATCGTCCATCGCCGATGGCTGATAAACTTCACGATGCTGAGCCGGCATCGTGATCCATCACCCCGCCCCACATTTATATTGATATATAACTTATTATTTGGGGCAACGCAGTGGCGCAGTAGGTAGTGCTGTTGCCTCACAGCAAGAACGTCGCTGGGTCGCAGGTTCAAACCTTGGCTGGGCTGGGTCAGTTGGCGTTTCTGTGTGGAGTTTGCATGTTCTCCCTGCGTTTGCGTGGGTTTCCTCCGGGTGCTCCGGTTTCCCCCACAGTCCAAAGACATGCAGTACAGGTGAATATGGTAGGCTAAATTGTCCATAGTGTATGAGTGTGAATGTGTGTGTGGAAGTTCCCAGAGATGGGTTGCGGCTGGAAGGGCATCCGCTGCGTAAAATCGTGCTGGATAAGTTGGCGGGTCATTCCGCTGTGGCGACCCCGCAAGGGACAAAGCTGACAAGAAAATGAATGAATGAATGAACTTATTATTTGCATGTCATCTTAATAGCAATAACGGTCTTTTCATGAGCTGTGTTATATTATACTTATAGCTGCTGTTTGCACGGCTGACAGCATCGTGAGGATTAAATACATCGTGAGGATTATACAGTACCTCTCGCGCTTAAAATGTGTAGATTCAGTGGCAAACGCTGTTACCTGCAAACCCCGTCCCACAGACTTTACAGTGAACGGCTTTAGTTATTTTCATAGCGGACTTGAAACCACTGGAAGTGATCACTAATAGGATGTGACATTATTTAACTTTAGGTGGTTTCTAAAACTAAATCTGTCAGTGTTATTTTCATTCTCTCATCTTCAGCGCGTCACATTTCCGCGGCTGTTGCTCCTGTCATGTGAAGGTAGAAGGCGTTGACTGAGTGATTGACAGCTGATATTAACCAATCCATTCGCGTTCAGTTCTAGCGCAGTGGGCCAATAGGAAGAGCACAAAGGCGGGGCAAGCATTGAGGGCTTTTGTACTTCAGAAAGTTCACATGACAACTGTTTTAATCTGTTCCTGAGCGCTGCGTTTGGTGTCTTTAGGTGCAAAGATGCATTCTGTATAAATGTCTCCTAAATCCGTGCACGCGGTGAGGATTTTGCAGTGAAAACAGGTCGCACGGTAAAAATGTATGCACTAGCACAAATGCTTTCAAATACATATTTTAGGTCGCATAAAATATCAGGCGCAAGTGTGACCAAAACGGTCGAGCTCTAGCATCTTTACTTGTTATTATGTCCTCATAATAATAATAATAATAAAATAAGGAAGTTATCATTAATCACAATACAAATTACAGTGAACTCCAAACGAACTCTCGTCTCGTCTCCGCCATCAGCTGTGGGGAAAAGCCATTATAAGGACACAGATCACTCCGCCTGATCATGCCAGAGTCCTGCGGAAAAAAAGTGATTGACAGGTGGTAATTTGTGTATAACTTTATTTATTTATGGTTTGGTCATGGGTAAAGCAAAGACCATGTGGGTCAGGTAGTGAAAACGATAGGCTACAATTATTAAATTCATTATGAATTAATTGATATTTAACAACAAAGACCCCCACCCCGCCTACGACGACGATACCATCGTCCATCGCCGATGTTCACATTAGACATCGTACGATGCCAAATTTGTCAACATCGCCCAACCCTAATGCACAGAGACATGGTTCTCCGGCACTTCGACCAGTTGGGGTTTCATGTCACCTGAGAGACAAGCAAGCCCTCCCCTGTGCAGAGCATCTCCTATCTCGGGATGGATGAGACCTCCTATCTCCATGACGGCGCACCTCAAAGAAGAGACAACGAAACTGAATTTTTTTTAGGCTCTTGGGTTATATGACATCTGCAGCCGCTATCACCCTGCTCAAATTGCTTCATATAAGACCCCGCCCAGATCTCTGGAACCTCCATGTGTGGTCCATAAACGGAGTTCGGACGACTTAGGTGACCTACCAGCGTCGGTGGTTAACACTATCACTCAGGCTAGAGCACCCTCTACGAGGCATGCCTACACCCTGAAGTGAAGTATATTGTCTAAATGGTGTACTTCTCCCTGAAAAGATCCCTGGATTTGCCAGATTAGTGATGTGTTATTCTTCCTTCAGGATAAGCTGGAGCATAGGCTGTAACCCTCTACACTGAAGGTCAATGTTGCAGCCATCTCTGCTCACCATGATGCGGTGAATGGCAGCACGTTCGGGAAGCAAAATATAATCATCCAGTTCCTCAGAGGTGTGAGGTGATTAAATCCATCCCGCCCCCCTCTCATGCCCTCTTGGGATCTCTGTAATCCTAGCAGGTCTGCAGGGAGATCCATTTGAGCCACTCAACTCAGTATCGAGCTCTGCTGGTTGTGTTGGCATCAATCGAGAGGGTCAGGGATTTGGAGGCATTTTTGGTCAGCATATCGTGCCTAGAATTCGGGCCATCCTATTCTCACATTATTCTGAGCAGCTCTTTATCTGTTGGGAACGGAAGTGCCGTATTAAAAAAGATGTTGGCCCATTGCATAATTGATGCCATCGCTCTCGCCTATCAGTGCCAGGGAGAGCCATGTCCCCTGGGAGTGAGAACGCACTCAACAAGAAGTGTTGCCTCCTCTTGGATGTTAGCACGTGGTGCCTATCTTACAGATATTTGTAGAGTTGCAGGCTAGGCGACACCTAACACTTTTGTGAGATTTTATAACTGAGCTCGGTGTCAAATACGCTTGCTGCGCCATGCTTCCTAACACGAAGCTCCGTACACTTATTGTGCTCTGCTTAGTGAGTTCCCCATCTGGCGAACCCTAGAGAGTTCCTCCGAGGCCCCCAGCACCAGTACAATGGCCCAGTACATGGTCTGGTATGCCCGCTTGGTCTACCTGTGTGTTGGGGCTCGTTGCCAGATATGCGTGATCCCCGTTGGCGATCCCATATGTGTCATTCAGCCACGGAGTGTTCCCTCTTCTTAGGCAGACCTGTGTCTTCCCTACCTGCTAACCATCTTATCATATGTAGTGCTCCCCCTGGATAGGACTAGCCCATATGTTCATATTGTCACCTAGTCTAACCTTGGATAGCAGGTGACCTCTACAGCGTCCTTCCCCTTCAGGACTGGCATGCTATTCCAACGTACTGTCGTATCTTTAAAATCCCTAGCCTACAGCTAGCTAGGTAAAAAGCATATTTACGACCCCCAATTTTCTAAATTTCAAAATGATTCCCATATTCTGGTAATTAAAGGGCCTAGGAGACGTTGGAAGGTTACGCCCTTGGTGATGCTTTTGCACTCATGCTATGCTTGGCAAGCTTCACATCAGGGGTGTGATGGGCTCAGATGCAGTGGCGTTTTCTATACACACTCCCAAAGTGTCGGTAGACACACATCATAGTTCCCACTGCAGGGGAACATCCCGGTTCCAAACGTAACCCACATTCCCTGAAGATTAGAATGGATTTGTGTGTCTCCGTTGCCAAAACAGCTGGGTCTCCAGCTGATAGCTGAGTGTTCAGCTCCTCAGCGGTAAAAGTCTAGCGACTTGCTCTGTATGCACTGGTTATACCTGCGGAGCTGAGCTCTGCCAACTCACAGGCATTCATTGGCCTGTTTTTTAACTCTTCAAAGTGATTGGTTGTCTAGCAAACCCCCAAAGACACACATCTCCATTCCCATCTTCGGAGAATGGGGGTTATGTTTATAACTGAGAAGTTCTCCAATGTTCTTCAGATAAATCTCCACTGATGCTCTTGTGAGTTTCCTTCTTTTGCATGTTGTTCCATTACCTGAAAAAGAAACACCTGCCACAGACAAGACATCTATCTATCTAAGCCCACCTCCACCCCCTTACTCTTAGAAGGACATCTATTTATCCATCCATCCAGAAAATACTGATCTGACCATCAGTTTCCAGTCACTGCTGAGGTGTAATTCCTATTTCTCCACATCCCCCAGCTTAATCTGCAAAAGACAAAATCAAGACTAATAAAGCTCTACTTCTGATCTCCAGATCTCCAGCAATAAACAATGTGTTTTCCTCTGCTCTTTAGATAAATCTCCACTGATGCTCTTGTGAGTCTCCTTCTTCTGCATGATGTCAATTACTTGAAAAAGAAACACCTGCCACAAACAAGACATCTAGCTAACAATATTAGCCCATCTCCACCCCGTTACTCTTGGAATGGCATCTATTTATCCATCCATCCATCCATCCATCCATCCATCCATCCATCAATCCAGGAAATACCTAACCAGATCATCAGTTTCCAGTCATTTCTGAGGTGTGATTCCCATTTCTCCACATGCCCCAGCCTAAGCTCCAAAAGACAAAAACAAGACTTACAGAGCTCTATGTGCTAAGTGTTCTTCAAATAAACCTCCACTGATGATTTTGTGGGACTCCTTCTTCTGCCTGTTGTGAGACTCCTTCTTCTGCTCTACTCCAACCTGCAAAAGGCAAAGACAGCACCAACAGAGCCCTACCTGCTCTGCTTTATTTCCCATTTCCACTGAGTGGTACGGTACGGAACGTTTCGGTTTGGTACGCTTTTATGGCCGTTTCCACTGTCAAAAGGCGTAGCGAACCAAACCATACCATACCACTTTTTCAGCACCCTTTCGAAAGGGTACCAAACACGAGAGAGGGTACCAAAAGGTGGAGCTACACACGAAGTTTAACGCTGATTGGTTACAGAGATACGTCACGTATAGCTCGTGGAGCTAGCCAGAATCAAAACAATGTCACCGCCATGTTTTTAAATACACAGCCGGGACATTATCGTAATACTTTATGCATATAATAACGAGCCATGGTTGACCCGAGCTCAAACAAACCTTGTCGTCGTCTTGATGAACAGCCACAAAGCCAAAAAGAAGAACTTCTGCCGTGACCTGTTGTTGTTTTACGAGCTCGTCTCGTTTCACTTTGTCCAGAGAGCTCGCGATCGCGTCTATATTTGAAACAACGAAGTTTTTGAGCTCATATTTTTAACGTGCGCATGATCATTGAAGTGCTCTGATATCCGAGCCATTCAGATGCGGACAAATGCGAGATTGAAGCGCAAAAAAACAAAGGAGAAGCCTGACAAAACAGCAGCAAATGATGCTTCTGCAACCTAAAACATGAACAAACTGCCATGTTTAACTATTATCATCACCATATGGACTATTATTATCTCTGAATGACAGAATAACTTTCTAACAAGAGGCTACACGTGCTGCTGAAGATTACAGACTCAAATGAGAGGTTTGCACTGACTGTGGGCTATATTTCGTGTTGTCTTTTTTACCCAAATAAGGACTAAATGTATGCTGTGTGTAGTTTTTCTGTAATTGGTAACATATCGGCGACTGTAAGGGTCTGTATGTGTTCATATATGTTGCATTTATTTATTTATTTTATGTAAATGCAGACGTTACAGTAGGCTATTTCACACTGTCATTGATCTGCAGTTATAATCAAATTCTGTTCATAGAAAGGTTAGTAATAAACATTTAGACACAAGTATTTATGTGTATAAAGCTTCTGTGTTGTGAGAAGTGCTTCTCATATGATATGTGACAAGTACGGTGTTACTGTGACATTTCCTTGAGTAAACATGACGTCGTCTGAAACTTTCTGTCGTACACCACGCCCACCAAAAAGGTACCCTTGGTAGTGGAAATGCAAGCTTGATAAAGGTGACCCGTACCGACCCGTATCGTACTGTACTGTACCTCTTAGTGGAAACGAGTCATTAGATAAATGTCTATCGATGTTCTTGTGAGTCTCCCTCTTCTGCATGTTTTCTCTCTATTACCTGAAAAAGAAAAACCTGATACAGACAAGGCATATCTGTATACCTGACCATCAGTTTCCAGTCATTGCTGAGGTGTGTGATTCCTTTTTCTCCATGTGGTCAATTCGAATCTACAAAATACAACAGAAAGATATCAAGTCATTAATTAAACTTAATACCATTCTTTGGAAGTTTCATCTACCATTGTCTCCAGTCTGGATAGCTTTGTGAACACTTAAAAATAATATTTTGCAGCTATAAATAAATACTCTACAAGATGACAATCTATAAACTTAGAATATATAAATGTGTTACAACAAATAGTAAAACTGTAAATAGAACAAATAACAATAAAAAGCTGCAAATGTTGAACAGGCAGACAGCATAAATTACAAATAAATAATACAACAGCCAGATGATCTATCTGGCAGACTTACAGAAATATGCAATATGTGCTATAGCTGACAGCATACAAATGCATTATAACAGATCAGTTCATCCGACGATATAGCAAATAATCTGCAAATGTTAAAGAGGATAGGAATATAAAAATGAAGCATACAAACAAACAAAAATATTGTATCTATTGGTCTACCAACCTGACAACATAATGGCATTCTCTGATTATAAATAGGCTACTAAAGAAGATAACAATACACAAACTAGAATAAAATATATATATATATAATCAAAATCCTAAAATTGACAATAAAAAAAATCTCCACTTCCAACCAACATTCAATAACGTTACAATTTACAGTTTAACTTAAAAAATTTGTGGAAAAACTAACAACATGACCGAGAGAAATACTCAAATCTTCTGCAGTAAAAGGACACTGAAACAACCATATATAGTAACCTAAAATGATACTTGTGTAGAGAAATGCGATGGTCAGACACTTACTGCAGTTTCTCTCCGTCATTGGACGCTTTTCGAACACATTCTTTTTTAGAGTGCCACGGACTCTGGTAACCACAGCAACGCCAACGCACCGGCGCCATATTCAATTATCTTAAAGGGCCAGTGCGCGATTTCTGTCAAGCACTGTAGGATATAACAATAATAACAATTATGTAAAGGATTTGGGTACCTGTAGCGCTATCATTTGAGTATATAAATAATAGCAGCTTTGATTCTCAATATGACTAACATTTGTATATTTCTATTGCATTTTTCATGCAATTATACGTCTTAATTTTTCAGGTATATAAATTAGTTTGTCTCTAAAATAAAATATAGTTCAGTTTAAACATCGCTGAATAACACTGAAAGGATTTATCATATTGTTATATTTTTAATTATAGGGTATTGCTGCTGTTTTATCATCTGTTGTATGTACAGAACATGTATTCTGACACTCAGTATTCAGCAGTGTGTAAACTGCACATTCATTTTATTATTAGATAAGATAGCAAATATTTTTTTTATTTCATGCAGTTGTACCGTTTCCTTTTTGTATCTGGAAATGAATATTTTTTGTGCTGAATCACTGTTGTTCATTTGTCATTTCCTTTTTCTGTTAAGAGTATAACAGCCCTTAAGTGTTATTTATAAGGGACTTACAATGCATAACTAATCCTCGCTTGATAAACAATCCATAAATAATCCTCACTTAATAAATAATGCAAAATTAATCCTCACTCGAAACAGTAGGAATAAGGCATTTGAGACAACTGCAACCATTAAGAGATATACATAATCATAGACCAATTTTAATTTTTTTATTTTGAAGTTTTTATTTAACATAACCTAATGAAACAGCATGCAATCGCGGAATTTGACCAGTGTGGCGCTGTAGCGCAGTAACCTACAGCTTAGAAGCTTTACGATGAAATTTAAAAGAAGAAGACAAACAGTCGGCATGCAAGAGCAGTCATTGAAGGTATATTGAACTTTGATTTTTCTCAAAAACAGATTAAAACCAACCAATATACTGGGGGCATATTTTTAATGACTTGAGTTTATATCTTTACCACATTACAAGTTTCAAACCTCGATCAATCTTAACTTATACTGGAAGTGAAAATATCATGTTCATGTATGTGTACTTAGTAAGATTTTTTTTTTTTTTAACATGGATAACGGGGGTATAGATTAATTTTTTTAATCTAGATTAAAATGGCTCATTTGAATTCTGCCGAAGCCATTCAGAATATGTGTGCTACCCAAATAGTAAGTCTTTAAGTATGGGTTTCTCAAGCCAGGTGGCGCATTAGACCAGGGGCTCATCTCCTGTTTCCAAAATGCATCACAAACTGCTTAAGAAACTGTTCTACTATGATAATTGGTGATGAAAATAAATGATGTTCAATAAGATGTACTTGTGTTTAATAACTGTTTATTCAGTTAAACATGAATTTTGAACTGTAGGTCTACATAGGCTCCAAACAGCGATTTTTGATTACCTTAATCTGACTAAAGTCATAACTGAACTAAACAGAAATGGAATTAAGACGTGGAGTATGCATATATTAGTGGCATTATTGTAGTAAACACCGCAATCAAACTATTACGGTCATGTAGGACTTTTCGCCAGATTTTCAGACAAGATTCACTCCTGCGGCTGTCAGTAAAGGACCGCTCACACACACAAACACACACACATTGCGATATGTAGAAGATTTTTTTCTTTCTATTTGGCGTGCGTTATTAAATTCCATAACACTCTTCCACCAGTCCTTACTCCTTATTTGCGTCTAATACCCCAGTTTGTCATGGCGGCATGAATGAAATGAAATGAAAATGCCGAACTGCAATTAAAGTCAGGCGTCCTGCTGATTTGATTCAGAAGGGCACTTTTTTTTCAGACGGCTCACCGGTCAGGTATACATCCGTGATAAAATATCAAGGTGAAAGTCATCATAGCTTGCGTAGAATAGACCCAGCTACCAAACCAACTTTAAGAATAGATTAACGGCGATATTTTGTTTATCGCGCGATAAGAGTCTCGCGTTAACGCAGCACGTTAACGCCAATAACGGCTCACCACTAATTATTATTTACGTCAAGTGCATTAAACAGCATAACAAGGTTTCCCAAACTGGTGTCCATAAAGGAGCAGCTTCATCAAAATGTTTCATTAGTTAATGAAAAGTAGTAAGTAATTAACTGATAAAATGGCAAATGATAAAATTATAAAGACAAGATAAAACACACCAAAATGTGGCAATTAACCTCAGAGAACCAACACCAAAGAGAGCTGTTGCTTGTGAATAGAATATTCATTTCTCTACCAAAAACCATCTATAAAGGTGCTTTAGAGAATTTGGCTGTACATCCAACCGGCCCCACAACCGCAGACCACGTGCAACCATACCAGTACAGGACTTCCACATTCAGCATCTTCACCTCCAATGTTATCTGAGACCACCCACTGGGACATCTGTTGCAACAATCTGTTTGCACAACCAAAGAATTTCTGCACAAAATGTCATTGTCTCAGGGAAGCTTGTCGTCCTCATTGGGGTCTCGACCTGACTGCAGTTTTTCGACTTGGGCAATGCTCACATTCGATGTTGTCTGGCGAAAGGTATTCTCCTCACAGATCTCGGATTTCACTGTACAGGCCAGGTGGCAGACAGGTCGTATGGTGTTGTGTGGGTGAGTGGTTTGCTGATGTCAGCTTTGTGAATCAAGTGCCCATGGTGGCTGTGGGCTTATGGTAGGGGCAGGTGTATGTTATGGACGATGAACACAGCTGCATGTTATTGAAGGCATTTTGAATGCACATAGATATTGCAATGAAATCCATTGACCCACTGTTATGCCATTCATCCACAAGCATCACCTTATGTTGCAGCATGATAATGCATGACCCCATGTTGCAAGGATCTGTACACAATTGAAAGCTGAAAATATCCCAGTTCTTGGATGACCAGCATACTCACTGGACAGCTCACCCATTGAGCATGTTTGGGATGCTCTGGGTCAGCGTATACGAAAATGTGTTTTAAATCCTACCAATATTCAGCAACTTCACAAAGCTATTGAAGAGGAGTGGACCAGTACTCCACAGGCCACAATAAACAACCTGATCAAAAGATATGTTTTTCATTGTGTAAGGCAAATGTTTGTCACACCAGATACTGATTGGTTTTCTGATCATTTGTCTCTGAACATGGCTGCTTTTTTGAGAATATATTAGCTGTCAAAGTGGACATTTTGCCTTTCTGCTACATTCTGTCCTGCACTGTGAACCAGCACATCAATGGGGGGTTCTCTGTAATTTCCCAGTGGCGAAGCATAAAGGGAAAGATCCTTCTTACCCATTTGCATATGGGTCTATGATTTAATGTAAAGACTTTCATCCCCTGTGCTGTGCATAGGGTGTTTGGGAGTTAGATGTGTGAGTTAGATGTGGCCACACTGCTCTCAGTTACTTTTGAGGGTTTTAGATAATCGAGACTAAAGGAGACCTACGGCTCTCTGCTCCTCCCACAGAGTAGAAAGCTCCTCAGACCTAATGTAGTGCTGCTGAAAGAAATGATGGATGAGATATGTCATGAACGTCCTTCCTTCTTTGAGCTAGACCCTTTAGTGGGTGATAGGGAGAGATGGAAAGTGATTGCTATTGTTTTATTATGTTTGTATGAAATATAAATCTTGGAATTTTAAAATCCATTTAAACTAATACACATTGTCTTAATTTGTTACCTAACTCTCAGTGTATTCTTATTAGAAGACATAAGGCCACTTGCGGATTTAGATTTTCTCTCATTTGCATTTAATGAACATTTGTGAGTAATATGTAGAAAGTTAAGGACAGCATGGAGGTCTGAATAGGACTGCATTACTTCTAAGTGATTTGTTTAGGTTTATATGCTATGACCAATGTGTGTAGCAAATTTAAAATCAGAATATATTTAGTGGACAACCTTATATTTGTCTGTATAGCTTGACATTGTATCAACCACACAATAAATGATAAGAACTATAAATAGTTTAATCAATGGTTGTTAAATAATTCAATAATTCAAAAGTCTGTATTCTATTTTACATTTCATCATCATGGAATTATCAGGTTTCAAATAAAGACTTTTCATTTATAAAGCAATTTTCTTTTGTAAGATGTAGATTTTGTATATAAAAGGAAACTTTTTTTTCTATAGTAATAAACTTTAGACCACCATAACTTCGACATGTTCCAGTCGGATGCAGTGACCAATGAAATAATTCAGACACTCTTCACATCATCATTTTGTAGTCTTAAAATTAACTTCTTTCAATTATTATTGTTGCAATGCGCAAATACAATTGTAAAAAAGGCTGTGGTAAATTCGAGTATTATTCTAGTAAACTTGCCTACTTGTTCTATATGGTTTGCAAGATGATAGCACATGTGCCTGAGATAAAGGCAGAATGGTGGCGAGCAGAACTGGAATGGTTACATTTAGGGCTGCACAATATTGGAAAAATCTGACATAGCGATATTTTCGTTTGCTACAATAAATATTGCGATATGAATACAATTTCAACAGGTGATTTGAATAGCTCTAGATTTGATTAAATTAGATTAACTAGGGTGATCAAGTCTGTTTCTATGCAGTCCATTTGCATACAATAAAAATTACAAGCAGATATAAACAGGACAGAACAAAAGTAAAAGTTAAACAAACAGTGCTTTATGGTTTTCTGGGGAGTTTAACAGTATTCATTCATTTATTCATCAGGGGTCACCACAGCGGAATGAACCGCCAACTTATCCAGCATATGTTTTACACAGTGGATGCCCTTCCAGCTGTAACTAGGTACTGGGAAACACCCATACACTCTCACAAGCACACTCATACTACGGTCAATTTAATTTAATTGAATTCACCTATAGCGCATGCATTTTGGACTATTGGGGATATCAGAGCACCCAGAGGAAACCCACACCAACACGGGGAGAACATACAAACTTCACACAGCTGGGACTCGAACCAGCAACTATCTTGCTGTGAGGCGACAGTGCTAACCACTGAGCCACCGTGTTGCCCCACAGTATTCATATACAAAAATATAAAATAAAAAAGTGAAATAACATGATCATCATTGTGTAAATCATTTAAAAATAATTTGTTTATCTTTTAATGTTTAATAAATAATCTAATCCTGGGATGTGACTGTTGCGGATACACATTACGAAGTTGATGCTCAAACTATACTGTATATCGTGTATGATCTAGATGGGGGTGAGGTTTAGATTCCATGCTGACAAGCCAGTCGTGTAGAACCAGAGGAGTTAAATAGATATAATTTGCTTGACATCTCTGTGTGTGTTCTGCTAAGAAAAAAATGCCATATTGTCATTAAAGAGCATGAGGCTAAATTAATAAGAATTTGTGTGCTGGTTATTTGATATGAGGACTTATTTGTATGTGTATATAGAGAGAAGTTATTTCCCGTAATTGATTTTGCAATGCTCTGGTTTTGAGCATGTGATAAATGCTGTGTACAAAAATGCCCTCCAAACCCTTAATACCATACAGAAATGCAACATTCAACACTCTGGGAGATTTTTTTTCTTCCCTTTTTACAGAAGCAAAATGTTTTGTTGTCTCGACTGGAAGGGCTTTAAAGGGCAAGGTCTTCTGACGCTTCTTCAAAAGAAACACAACAAAATATGAGTCAAGCATGTGTTACTTCTCTTTTCTATTTGAATAAATGAGTAGTTGAGGGAATGCATAACAACATGAGTAGTTAAGGGAATGCATAACAACATGCTTAATGCCCCATCCCCACCCCCCACCCCACACAAATATATTTCCAATATATTCCTAAATAAATAATACAAATATATTGCTATCTGTATCTGGCCAGGGGTGACACGGTGGCTCAGTGGTTAGCAATGTCACCTCACAGAAAGAAGGTTGCTGTTTCGAGTTCTGGCCCGGTCAGTTGGCATTTCTGTGTGGAGTTTGCATTTTCTTCCCGTGTTCATGTTGGTTTCTTCCAGGTGCTCCGGTTTCCATCAGTCCAAAGACATGCAGTATAAACTAAATTGGCCATAGTGTATGTGTGTTTGCAAATGAGTGTGTATAGGTGTTTACCAGTACTGGGTTGCATCTGGAAGGGCACCTGCTTTGTAAAACATATGCTGGATAAGTTGGTGGTTCATTCTGCTGTGGCGACCCCTCATGAATAAAAGGACTAAGCCAAAGGAAAATGAATGTATCTAGCCAGTGGCCACTTTAATGACTGTAATAGACGTAATAGATTTATGAGCGTAGACAAAGGTGGTGATCCTCGATTAGCTGTTCGAAAATATAATCTATACCTAATGCCTACCCCTAAACTTAACCCTAGCTGTAAATTATTCCCTAAATAATAGGAGCTTAATAGTTGGATATCAATGATAGATTCACAAACATGTTGCCATGCGCCTTACGAGCTACGCCATTCACTGTCTGCTGTCAGTTGTGCCAACAGCGATGGCAAGAAGCACTCAACTAGCTTATCCCAACGAGGTGCGCTATTTGCACTTAGCCTAAATAGACACTCCAAAATTGGCATTTTAAACAGTTAAACTATATAGTATAAGATAACACACACCTGCCTAAACAATGCTGCTTTTCATACCACTTACAGGTAGTTCACGTGCTCTGGCTGCTACAGTATATCAGTTCAGTATGCTCACTATGTTTCATAACTGCCCCCTGCTGGCCATGTATTTCTTGTAGTTTCCTGCAGTTTACTGCGCAAATGTGCGATTTTTCTTTAAATCACTCACGCATTCTCAGTAGCCATATCTGTAGCCCTAATTGTAAGCCAAACAAAAGCGGTAATCTTACCCATAAAATCTGCTTTGCTGATCAAACAACATAGATGTTGATCCTGGAACATTGTCCTACTTGTTGAAATCACACTAAAAGGAAGCCCAAAGACACTGACAATAAACTGATATGGAAACACTGCAGGCGCACAAACACCATGACACATATGTTAAGTTTAGTGTAATAATAAATTTGTCAAATATAGTTAATGCCAATAGTGGTTACCACAGTACCAACCAGAGTTCTGTCGTGTTCTTTAGGCCAACACTGAACAATCTAGGGAACTTGCTTGTGCCTATTTGTGAAGTGTTTAGTGTATATGTTGCTACTCGCCTATCTGATTGTCTGTTTTTTTTTTTTTACATTCGTTAATTAATGATAATTGATTTTAAGATTAAACTTAAGCAAGGATGATAATACATACATCGCAAATTAAGCAACTATTCAACATATTTTAATAATAGGCTGCTGTTACTACTACTACTACCACTGCTACTGTACCTCTACTGCAAAACCCGAAAAGTTAAGATAACTTAAACCATTTGAGGAAAACGATTGCAACAAATCATTCAAGTTCAAAAACTAATCCTGATGAGTACTGTGAACTTAATATATTTGAGTAAACTAAGCAATTTAAGCACAGTAAAACCCAATAAATGAAGAGAACTCAAACCAACTGAGTACTGTAAAACCCAATAAGTTAAGGCAACACAAACCGTTTGAGGAAACCGATTGCTACAAACCATTTGAGTTAAAAACTAATCTATATGAGTACTGTGAACTTACTCCATTTAAGTTGAAGTAATGAGGTATTTAAGAAACTCATTACCTTCAACACTGAGTTCAAAACTCTTTTCAAATGAGTAGAATTAACTTTTAGTCAATTTTGAGTTGACTACACTCATTTCATTTAATAAAATTGACTGTTGGGTTTTACAATGTATTTAGCCATGCTAATATAACAACTTGTTTTACTGCCCTGCTGAAAAATCCAGCTTAAACCAGCCTAAGCTGGTTGGCTTGTTTTAGCTGGTCGACCAGCCTGGTTTTAGAGGGGTTTTGGCCATTTCCGGGCTGGTTTCCAGCCATTTCCAGCCTGGTCTTAGCTGGTCAGGCTGAAAAAGGACCAGCTTTAACCAGCTAAAACCAGCTTGACCAGCCTGGTTTAAGCTGGACACAGCTGGTTTTGGCTGGTCAAGCTGGTTTTAGCTGGTCAACTCCCAGCCTGACCAGCTAAGACCAGGCTGGAAATGGCTGGAAACTAGCCCGGAAATGGCCAAAACCCCTCTAAAATCAGGCTGGTCGACCAGCTAAAACCAGCCAACCAGCTTAGGCTGGTTTAAGCTGGATTTTTCAGCAGGGTGGCTTGAGATTAAGTCATTTTATATATAAAAAACCCTGAATCACATTATCCTGTTCTAGATGCTGCAGAGTGATATATGAACTAGGGTGAGGAAAAGTACACAAAATAATAATTCTAGCAAAATATCAATTTTAAAGTGTGCCCCCTTAGAGCATAGTTGCCCCCTGCCTAACACCCCTTGTTATTGTGGTCTAGAACTGCCATTGCATTTTAGGCTTATTTGATTTGTGTGTAGAGACAGTTGCAAGGTCGTATGATCGCGTTAAAGAGCAAACTTTAGCATGTCTTTGCTGACATCTAGTGGATGCAAATCACATTTGTTATGATTGCAGACTAAGATCCAGTAATATAGTAAATTTAAATAGGTATTAGATGAAGACTACATTCATAACACTTGTTTAGTGTAAAAAATGCTGTATAATATTTTGTACAGTCTTTTTACAATGATATTGGCTATAACAAACATGTGAATCCATATCTGTTGCTATCAAATATAAAATCCAAGAGTATTGTTGCATAGGCCGTTACAATTACAGTACACGTTAAAACTTAGATTTGGCAAAATAAATAGTAGTACTGATGTACTTTACTGTGGTGATTATAATAATTATGTGTCAAATTAAGTTTTTATTGAATATTTAAACACTCTATACTACAGTCTGGCAGTTCAGTAGGTTATAAATTAAGCTTAGGTTTGGCTTATACTATGGAATACAATGGTGATTTTTGCCTGGCACCAAACAGATTATTTTGAATAGGTTTCGTTCACCTGAGCAGGTTGCTATAGCAACAGTGAGCTGCTGCTGCTGCCTTCTTCATAGGATCAGTATCAGATGTCACATCGAAAAGGATACAAAGCACTATGATTTGTTATTTTTTGTAGCTTTAGTCAGTGGACGAATATGTTGCAAAAAACACATTGTGAAATAGTTCCTCTGTGATGTAAATTATTAATGCTGATAAGGGCAACATTTACTAATTTCCGTTTCATTTGTTCAAAATTTGTTATTACTGTGTTTATACTGTGCAGACTCTGTGTATATTCTGTCTTTTAACCTCCACCCAACCCTCATAGAAACATTCTGCAGTTTTACATTTTTTAAAATACTTAATTCTGAGTGATTTTATGAGTCATTTTCCTCATGGGAACCAAGCAAAATGTACTGGTATTACTTTACATGTGAGTACTTTTGAAAACCAGTACCACACACACAGACAGCAATACAATGTTGTTTAATTAAAGTTAAATTAAAGTTGTCATAGGCTGGGAGATGACCAGCTAAAACTATCTTGACCAGCCTAGCCAGGCTGGGAGCCCAGCCAAAACCAGCTATGTTCAGCTTAAACCAGGCTGGTCAAGCTGGTTTTAGCTGGTCATTTTCCAGCCTGACCAGCAAAGACCAGGCTGGAAATGGCTGGAAACCAGCCTGGAAGTGGCCAAAACCCCTCTAAAACCAGGCTGGTCGACCAGCTAATACCAGCCAACCAGGCTGGTTTAAGCTGTTTTTTTTTCAGTAGGGGTGGTTTATTAAACAGATAGTTCAGGCAAAAATTTTAAATTCTGTCAGAGATTACTCTTCTTTTACTTGTTTCATATCTGTTTCACACAACAAAATATATTTTGAAGAAAGTTGATAATTAGTAGGCATTGACTTCCATAGTATTTTAATTTTTTCATTGTTAATGAATGGGAAAAAAAGGTGTTTCAACCCTGATTGACTTTTAAAAATATCCTCCGTGTTAAAGTTCATGTCACTTATCACTTCTTTTCTTCAGTTTTTCTTGAGGGTCTTTCTTGCATCCCAGATGAAAACACATAAGTTACTCTCTTTGTGTTTAATTTAATATTGTATATTCATGATGCTATTATTTATGTTGTCTTTACAACCCATTCTCTCCTCGTCATGTTCTGAAGGACAAAGCTGTTTCTAAACACAGAAATGGCCATTATGTCTTTAATCAATCTGCAAAAGAAGCCATATGAGTTTGATGTGATCGACTTTCTTCGTCAGGAAGTCCTAGAAATAAAAGAAAATGATCTCTTCACGTGTATGATTATTTATAACTACACTAAATATTTGTTTCGCTCCTTTAGTTTTCCCTTCTGATTCTAATCTACTTCTATATCTGTTGCTGGATTATCAGAAACTCATAAAGTACACATGCAGCTACAGGAAATAACTAAGAAAGACATTTTACAGACTTTACAGCAGAAAAAAACTAGTATGTAGCTGAATTGAGAAAATAGATTCATTGAACTCTTCAGCCTTGTTTACTAATCAGAGCCTTTGTGTTTTTTTTTTTTTTTAAATCTAATAATTTTATATCACTTTTACTAGGATGATCCAAGGACAATGAATTTGATGTTTCCCATGTTTGACGAACGGCAAACCAACCCGGTCCTGACACTGCAATGGCATGGATTCTGCTGATGGGACTACTTGACATAGATACGCACTTACAGAGTAATTTGAGAGGTGAGCCTTCTGTTTATCTTATTTGTCCCCTGTAGGGCAAAGATCTGCCTAATGCATACAATCAGGTGGTATGAAAGTACTGATGCTCTTTTTAATACCATTAATTAATTATATATATATATATATATTAGATACAGTAAATTCATTTATTATTAACAATACCTATTGCACAATGCTAGCTGAATGTTAAGCTTATAGGTTTTTCTAAACTTGAACTTTCTCAGTATTATTTTCATCTCTTTTTCCTGCAAAAAAAATCAGGTGGAGAATTTAAAGTTGCAAGTCAAGCCCTTGATGTGGTGAAAGTCAAGGCAATCACTGGTAAGTGAGCTTCATTTTCTTAAATGTTTATGTAGTTATTTTAAGCTTTTTACAGACTGTGCTATGTCTCAGTAATATAATGATGACTATAAAATAAGAAAATACTTATATATTCACCCCATTTCAACCTAGAAATATACATTTTCACTTATTAGCCTTATGTACATGTGTATACTTCAGTAGCAAAGTTAAAACTGCAAAAGAAAAAAATAAACAAATGATCAATTTAATAAAGGTAATACTGTACGGTGGCGCAATGGGTAGCACGTTGGCCTCACAGCAAGAAGGTCGCTGGTTCAAGCCTCGGCGGGGTCAGTTGGCATTTCTGTGTGGAGTTTACATGTTTTCTCCGTGGGTTTTCTCCGGGTGCTCTGGTTTCCCCCTCAAGTCCAAAGACGTGGTACAGATGAATTGGGTAAGCAAAAATTGTCCATAGTGTATGTGTGTGAATGAGTGTGAATGGATGTTTCCCAGTGATGGGTTGCAGCTGGAAGGGCATCCGCTGCGTAAAACATATGCTGGATAAGTTGGCGGTTTATTCCACTGTGGCGACCCCAGATTAATAAAGGGACTAAGCCGAAAAGAAAATGATTGAATGACTGAAAGTAATACTAATATTATATTATACTAATATAACATGCCAATAATACTTTTCAATGTACAGTAAACTGCACAGACAGGACATATAATGTGGGAAGTCAATTAATTAATTTTTTTTGTATTTGTTTAAACAGATAATAGACCAAATTTGTTAACAGAAACTTAGATATGTCTGCCGGGCATGCGGGTCCAGTATTAATAGTGTTTTAATTTGTTGCAGTTTTCATTTTCATGCAAGAATGATTGTTTTGTCCTATAAGATATAAAATATAAGAATTTAAAACAGTTTAATCTGAAATCATTATCTAGTGTGTGCTAAAAGTATTTTAATCTTGCTATAGTCCTCTGCTTTATGTTGGGTCTGTCTTGGCTGTAATTTTGCAATAATAACTGACTGGATATTCAGTTTCCCTTAAATAAAAGCACAAATTATTCAAGGCTCAGATAAACTTGAAGATGAGTAGACACCTATATTTAAAGTGCACCAATTTTACACCTTTTACAAGATGTAAGACAAGCCCTTGGTGTCTCCAGAATGTGTCTGTAAAGTTTCAGCTCAAAATACCCATCAGATAATTTATTGTAGCCTCCAGAATCTGCCCATTTTGCTGTCTGAGTATACTGTAGCTGTTTTTGTAGCAAGTGGCTTTCAATAAAAATAAGCTGCTTCTCTCTGCCCACGTTCCCACGTGCGTGTCTGCTTCTCCTGCATTACAGCAGGTAAACAGCAGTCAGTGATAGAGAAAGACTCGTATGAAGCTGAAATACAGCTCATTAGTCAAAAATACCAAGTAAGTTTATTTGATTTATTCGTGGTGGAGTTTATTCAAGCCTTTCTAAAATGATGAGTCTCATTTGCAATACACACACTTATTAGCGTTTACTGACATCATGTGGCCATGGTGATTATAGCGGTTCAGAATTAGAAAGCTATTTTACTGTATAAAATATATGTGCATATATGTTTTTGTGTATATAAATACCAGGTTAAACATATTTTGTCCATATGAACATGTATTTTACTGGCATATATGTGTCATATACAGTTGAAGTCATTAGTTATTAGCCCCCTTTTGAATTTTTTTCTTTTTTAAATATTTCCCAAATTATGTTTAAAAGAGCATTTTCACAGAAAGTCTTATTTGTTTTATTTCGGCTAGAATAAAAGCAGTTTTTAATTTTTTAAAAGCCATTTTAAAAACAAAATTATTAGGTCATTTAAGTTATATATTTTTTCGATAGTCTACAAAACAAACCATCATTATACAATAACTTGCCTAATTACCCTAACCTGCCTAGTTAACCTAATAAACCTAGTTAAGCCTTTAAATGTCACTTTAAGATGTATAGAAGTGTCTTGAAAAATATCTAGTCAAATATTGTTTACTGTCATCATGGCAAAGATAAAATAAATCAGTTATTAGAGATGAGTTATTAAAACTATTATGTGTAGAAATGTGTTAAAAAAATCTTCTCTCTGTTAAACAGAAATTGGAGAAAAAAATAAACAGGGGGCTAATAATTCAGGGGGGCTAATAATTCTGACTTCAACTGTACATATGTTTAGTCCATAAATTGACACGTGAGATATTTGTGTGTATAAATATTGATCCTATTTTCAAAAAGAAGCAGGTTTAAAAGTACTAGATTATGCAACACTTTCTTACCATTTATATAAAACTATATTTAGAACAAAAATCAATCAACGAGACAGAGATTTACCTGATAGTGTAACTATTGCTGAGCTGTTACTATGTATGTCCAGCAGATGGCAATATATACGGCTTTTAATGAAAAATTCTTAGAACTGGGCTAGAAGTTGATATCCAGTTAAGATATCCAGATATCACAGCTCTTTAATTTCATTTCTCTTTTGCATAATTATTATACTAAAGGAATAGCAAAAAATACATTTCTGTAAAAATACCTATTTTGCGGTGAACTATGTCTTTAATCAGACAGATGTCCTTTGGTTATTACAGGTATTATTTGTATAATAATTTTATATTTAGGGGCTATTAAATAATTTTTAATTATACTCTGACAATGCCCATCGCACATTTTATGACACCAGACAAGACATAATCCAGAATCAAAAATTTTTCTTACCTAAATCTCTCCTAAAAAAGCAAATAGGTCTGTTCTGAGCAGCTTCTACACAGCACAGAATATGAGTGAGGTTATGCTTTGTATATTCTAGAACAGGGGTGGGCAAACTCGGTCCTGGAGGGCCGGTGTCCTGCGCAGTTTTGCTCCAGCACTAATCAAACACACCTGAACAGTCAGTGTCTTCAAGATCACTAAAAAAATCTACCCTCCAGGGCCGAGTTTGCCCACCCCTGTTCTAGAGTATAACAATGTTGTGGATTGTGAATTGCACATTAATATGAATAAAAGTAAAACGGTCTCATCATATTTATCCATCATGCACAACACAATACATAGCCAACTAATGGGTTTTTATTTATTCAGGAAAAAGCTTTTTTCTTGAAACATCAAGACTAAATGTAATAAAACAAATACTCACAGCTCGGTGGATTCAAATGTAATAGGTATGCTTATGAAGTTACCTCTGACATTATTCAGTCTCAAACAGTGTTTAAAACTCTGAATACGGTGATTACAGTGGTTGCAGAGTGTGAAATTAGATGAAGATACTAGTTTCTCTCCTCCAAGTTCTAGGAGATTCGTCTGGAAACTAATGGAAACAGGGCTCATTGCACTCGCCTTATATTTAATTAAGTCTTTCCCACAGAAATTAAAAGGCTGATCTGCAATATTAAACACAAAATGTTCCCCACAGGATATACTCTTACGGGGAATAACGCTACAGCGTGGCTGTGTATGGGAGCTGACAGCAGTCTCTACTTCACTTGGATTGGGTTGACAGACAGCGGCGCTGCTGTGCTGGGGACCAGGGGAATTCTGGGTGATGTATGAATTTGCAGACAAATGAACTGTGAATGTGGGACAAGAGTGAACTCCACCCCTCAGAGGTCAGAGAACGCACAGACTGCCATAAGAGAATAACATATGGTGTATCAGCATATCAGACATATACGGAAAGCAGTATAACGGTCCAATATTGTACTAATGCTACAGTGCAAAACAATCTGTTAATTTACAGTTTTATGACTGAATATGTAGCCAGAAATTGTTCATAGCCTGTGACTGACGGGTACTTTTTCTTTTCTTTTTTTAATGCATTATGGGACTGATATCTGTTTTAACAATTTTTGATGTTGAAAATGTTTCTAGAGTTTAAGTTACTTTTATTGACCTAATTATTATAAAACTAACAATACATTTATCAAGTTTACTCAGAAGGGATTTTTTTAGGAAAGTTTACAAATTCAAAACACTTAAAATGGAGCTTAAAATGGAAAGATATCTGGTCATCTTTTTAAGAGCTGCAAGTGAAGAGTTTAATCATAGATGCCCAAACTAGGGCCTGCGGGCCAAAGTTGGCCCATGGTAACCTTTGATTTGGTCCACCATCCCATCTGAAAAGAGAGGGAGAATGATGGGAAGGTGGTTGGGGTGAATTCCTTTGACAGAGGTCGTTATTTAGATTCTAATGTAACCCTGTGTTTCTTTGTTTTATTGATGAGCTACAAAAAAAGCCAACTAAAATTAAATGATTCAATTAAATGTTGTAAATGAATCAAACTTTTAAAATGTAAAAACTGTCACTTGACAAAAATCTATGCACAAGACATCGGCAAGCAAATCAGGAGCACGTCGACTAATGTTTTCAGCACTGAACTGCATTGTGTTATAAATGAGATTTTATGTTTATGTTTTTACTGTAATAAGTTGCAAAATGATACAGCATTAGTTAATATGATTTAAAGCACTGTTTTCTAGTTATTTTAAAAATATTAGCTAATAAATTAGGAAATTACCCATGGCAAATTTAATATAAAACGGTGAGATATTCTGTTTGGTATATATTCGGCCCACATTCCTCAATCAAGTTTGGTTTTTAGCCCTGTATAAGAAAAAGTTTGGGCACCCCTGGTTTAGATGCAAAAACCTCTAAGTGCCGTCTGAGATTTTCATATAAAATTAGCATTTTTCTCAGGCTTTTGTGTGTAGTATCTTTAATTTTACCCATAGTGAAAAGAATAGGTTTTTTTCATTGTCTTTAAAGTGAAATAACTGAACATAAACAAAGGAGGCTGAGGAAAAACACAAATTTTAGAGAAATTTTTTAGAAGGCACTTAAAGGTTTTTGCATCCGAACTCTTCAAGTATTTATTAGAGTGTAAATAAAATTTTTACTACCAAAGAAAAATTTTAAATATAGCTAAATCTATAATGGTTAATGAAGTGCAATTTACCCTTTCTGTTCACCACTTGTTTCTAGTGTTATGTAGTGTTACAGTTGAAGTCAGAATTATTAGCCCTCCTATTAAATTTTACTTATTTTTCCTAGTTTCTGTTTAATGGCGATAATATATATATATATATATATATATATATATATATATATATATATATATATATATATATATATATATATATATATATATATATATATATATATATATATATATATATATATATATATATATATATATATATATAATTTCTAACTGATTTATTTTTTTATTTTTGCCATGATGACAGTAGATAATATTTTACTAGATACTTTTCAAGAAATAGTATTCAGCTAAAAGTGTCATTTAAAGGCTAATTAACTTGGGAGGTTAGGGTAGCTAGGCAAGTCATTTTATAACAGTGGTTTGTTCTGTAACCAGTAGTTATCAGACAAAGTTTTTTAATCTGGAGAGACTTTAAATGAAATATTTTAAAATGTAAATCCTTCTCAAAATCAAAAGTAAACCTTAAAAAAAACTGTTTTAGATTTTTATCTTCTTTAATCTTTTATTATTATTATTATTATTATTATTATTATTATTATTATTATTATTATTATCATTATTATTTATATATTTTATCTTGTAATATATTTATTGCTGTTGACTTTTGACTTTTAATTGTTAGAACATTTTTATAATTATAGAAAAGTGGCATTTATAAAATGTGGTAAACTTGATCTGTTTTTTTGCCATGACATAGCCAGAGAAGCTGATATGGCAATGAACTCAAAATTCTCTCTTTGTAGCCAGAAAAAAAGTATATATAAAATTCTCCAGAAGAAAAAAAATATTATAGGAATACTGTAAAAATTTCCTTAATTCGTTAAATATCACTTGAGAAATATTTGAATAGTAATTAACTAATAATTTTGCCCTCAACTGTATGCATACACTGTATGTAAACATGTTTGAGTAAATGTTGAAAATATAAACAGTTTATATGCACAATTTAGAAAGGTAAAAAGAAATCCATTATTTATAATTAATATAATTATATTTGCATAGCAACATTAATAAATCATTTGAACAAGTTAGACTTGATTAAAATTATGAAATCTTTTAAAGGCAAATAAATAAATTTAAATAGGGTATATGCAGAGCTAGTGTTTCTTCCCATACTGATAAACTTTCGATGAACGGTTAATGTGACTTTTTTTCAATTTTAAACGTTTTTTTTTACAGCATCGATGTTGTAATGTAATTACAATACATTCAGTTAAATAGACTTCGGCATTCGTTTAGTTGTTCAAGTGTAAAACGAGATGAAAAGCCGTTTAACACTTTATATCGTATATGAATCAGGCAGTGAAGATCGTTGATTCTTAAAGAAAACAGACCTTAAACACGCCGATTTTGTAACAGCATGCAGTTCACTGGAAGCGTTTGACTCAGGTTAATAAAAAATTAAAAGTCCTTCTGCATACTTTCGCATATACCCTATTAAGTAAAATAAAAATAGGGAACAAAATCAAATGCTATAAATAATAAAAAACATATCATAAATAAATTTGATGTCATTAAACATTTCATGATCACATTTTGAGTAAAAAAACCTGCCCAATAATTCAAAGGACTCATTGTATATAATAATAAATGTACATGTATATGTGCATGAGCCACAGTTTACATACAGACAACCACTATTTCTAATGAGACGACATTGGTTTATTGTAACCTGCATTGGCCTTACAGTCTAGACCCCTTGTTGTGCTTATAAGCACTTTGTAGTTTATATGGCAGTTACAAGGTTGTTATCCTGTCCAATATTCTGTGCTGTCTGAGTCGTATGTCCCTGCACTACCTCTCCAGTACAGTTTACACTTTTATTGCTCTTTAAAAAGTGCCCTATGAAAATCCTTGAAACTTGAATCTAAATATTTATCCTCCATTAAGTCACATATTCCCTCTCATGCACATACATTTTATACATCCTCAGGCAATCAGGACAATATTTGGCTCCTTCTAAGATACACGGCAAACAATAAAATTACCATCCATCATTGACAAAGTAGTCTCCACACACTTCATAATCGGCACAGGAACAAGCAGCGTGACACACACCCATCAACACGTGCTCTTTTGCAGAGATTATCTCACCAAACAAACCCTGGTTTGGAAACACTCCAATCCATGCAAGAACAATAAAGTTGCGTGAAATGCACAAATCATAGCGACGGCGAGTCTGCGGTTGTTCGTGATCCAGACTCTTATACCTACTCGCAACTGTAGTTTAGAGTGACATTCAAATAGCTTTATTGCATTAGCTCTGACATATCCAGACAGAAACAATTCCGGAAATCAGCACTCAGTCTACAAATTACGCAGGTTTGAAAATGGTACGTCTGACAACTGAAACTACCTTCCTCAAAAGCAAATACAAGGAAAACAATAGCCTCATTTTGATCAATTAGTTTGAACCTCAGGCATGGTATTGTGCTTGGCGTATTGCTATAAATCTATCCATATGAATGTTGTAGCAACATGGCCTATAAATACCAGAGGTTGCTAGTGTGAGTGAAGGTACACGTTTGACATTAATAAGGTGAAAACAACATCCCTTTATGAATGCCAGTATTATGTCACCAGGTATGAAATACGTAATGGCTAATTTATATTCATCATAGCTCAACACTCACATTCATCTGAAGTTCAAAGACAGCTAAAATGCCATAATATCTAAAGACTCGCATCTGCTGCACAATTTCCCATGCTATACTTATTATCAACCATGTTTCCATTGCATTTGTTGTTTTGTCTGTTGTTGGGTCTATGGTATATTTGAAGAGTTCAGATGCAAAGCCTCAAAGTGCCATCTGAAAATCTTTTTTAATGCTAGGTTTTTATAAAAAAAAATGTATGATGTTTTTTTTCCCAATATATGATGCTTGAGTCATTTCATAGCTTGTAGGTCATTTTAAACGAGAGGGCGCTTTAGAGCTATGTATGTTGCGGCCACTGACAGTGAGCATCCTCTGCATATCAAACTGACATTCTGTAAACTAACCAGCATGTAAACGATTAGAATTTGGAAAGTTAATAAATGTTTGGTAATTAGGATTAGAACTTATGTTGGTGGAAAAATCAATGTCGGTTAAAGTTGAAAAAAAATATTAATGTTTTATTTATTTATTTTTTTATATAAACATTTTTGTCTTTTATGGAAGCCAATTTTTTTTTAAATAACACTACATAAAAAAACATGAATGCTTCAACATTAATAGTGTTGTTTATCATTGACACATCGAAAAGTGTCATTAAAAGTTTTTGCTTTGAGGCTGGTAAAAAAAATATGACGTTAGTGCAAGTAGAAAAAATAGTGTTAGATTTTTCTTAGATATAGATAAATCGATTAGATTTATTCTTAATAGCCCTTTGAGTAACATTTTTGATGAACATGTTTGTTAATTAGGCAAGTCATTGGACAAAAAAAAAATTCTTATAATTCTTAAGGGGGCTAATAATACTGTATTGACCTTAAACTTAACGGTACCACATTTTGATGGTCCATTAGAGTATTTGTAGACTGTCTGGTGAATATCTGTTGATACTGCTCCTTCAACAGACATTTTACTGACTATAAGAAACTTTGCAAGTACATGTCAACTTACCCTAACCCCAACCTAGCAGTCTACTTATAATCTAATGACAATTAGTTGCAATGTAACTTAAATTCAACAAACGGACCATCAAAAAAAAGTGACCAAAATAATAAAAAAAAAATGTAAAAAACAAACAAAAAAAAAAAAACAAATACGAACATAAATTAAACTTTATCAAGAAGACAAATATAATAAGAAATACTTTGAAAATTTCTGTTCTGTTAAACATCACTTGGGAAATAATTTAAAAGAATTTCTAAATCTGATTTCCGACTTGTTGTCTACAACTATTCTAATAATGAGTTTTACAGTTTAATACATCATAAAAAGCTTGGTCCCTAAAATTAAATGTCCCTCTGTTCTATATGTATTGGCAACAGCCCTGGTTCTGTCTCTTATATATTTTGTGTGCATAAGTATTAAATTGCTGGCTGCTCTTCACTTTTTCCCCCCAATGTTGTTACTAATAACAAGGGTTTCTAAATTGTACATATAGCCCCTTTAACGGTGGAATTTCTATGCTCTCAAGAGATTTAGCTCTCAGTTTTTATGTTGTTTTATGGCACCACTGCTGAACGCAGATCTCTGCTGATTCTAATATTTAATACTAATATTTAATATTTTTGTGACATTCACAGTCATCTATGCTAAAGCTATATATCAGCCTCTTGTATTTCATGTACAGTAAATGCAACATGATGCCAACTTGTGTCTTGCTGATCTGTTGAGGTGAAAATGACCTAAGGGGACTTTGGTATTAATCATTACTACTGATGCAGAATGCTAGACTAATTTGTAGAAGATTCAGGACAATATAAATGCATAATGATTAAATAATTTAAGCTGAATCAACAATGCAACATGTCCAGAGGTAAATCACATTTAGCAGATGGACTTAACCCTATAGATGTGTCTGTGTAAACCATTAGCCACCAGCAAATGCTACTTGCTTTATCTGATTGGTGTTCGTCTTACAGAACAAACAGTTTGAAATAGGCAACCATGGGGAATGTCTGAGAATGAAAAATGAAAAAATGAAAAAAAGTTAACTGTAGTCCAAAATGTCAGGCTTTTACAGTAATTCCTCTCTGACAGGCTCGTTTTGTCTCTGGCAGTGTTTTTAGTCACCAGTGAGGGGTTCATTTTGACGGTGATTATTGCCATGTTAACTGTGAACTGATGGAGCTCATTATCCACTGAAAGTATGACGTCATCACTTTTTGAACGGATAGAGAGATAAGGCCATGCTGGCAGCCAGAGGCAGGTTACATTGTGGGAAAGAAGGTGACCACATAAACTGGTGTTCCTCATACATAATTAATGCTAGTGTGACAGTCTTAAATGTATATAAATGCGATTCTACACAGAGAAGCAAACTAAACGGCCTGAGAGTTTGAAGGGCCTCTCACACAAATGTTAAATATGAGTTCGCTCAGCATATCTTCAGCACCCTGAGGACAGACACAGTAAGATAAACCTAATTTAAAACATAAAGATTAGTCTGTAAAGTAGATACAGTATGTAATATTCTACTACAAGCCAATTATTTTTTTCAATCGTTAGTTTGAATGATTGAACAATCTTTAGTTGTTCCAAAGTTGCTTTGTTAAAAAAATAATATAATCAAATATAAAATAAATCTTACAAATTCAAGTTAAACTTGAATGTCTGTTTGAAATCAAAATTTGCAATGTTTATTTTGCTAGCGCGTATTGTTAATTTTTAGGTGAACAATTAATCAGTCCAAGTTAATCCACTAAACAAAATGGTGGATTTGGTAATTTTCAATCAAAGTCTGACCATTTACTTCTGCATTTGGAGTGGCCGTCCTTCTCTGTTGGTGTCAGTTTGTTGGCTTCAGTCTCAATATACTTAAAGGGTCACGAAACACCAAAACACATTTTTTGAGCTGTTGACAGTCATATATGTGTCCCACGCTGCTATAAACACTATTAGGACACATATATTGCACTAAAAAGTGAAAATTGGTTGTTTTTGGTTATTTTGAGCAAATTCGTTCTTCCGGTTTGAAACGAATTTTTGAAGCTACGTCACGGCCATGAGATACATAGGTGTAAATCCAGAGTGGAGAATGGCTGTCTGTCTTTTCGAGGACATTCTGACGTATCTGAGTGTGCGGCATTAATTCATGAGAAGACGTGCTTCAAACCAATCAGCGCGCTCTATTGTGTATGACGTGAAACTTCATTAATATGCATGATAGCTCCGGAGACTGTTTACCAGTTTACAGCGTTCAGACGGCAGAGAGACGCCATGTTGTGTTGCCAAAACAAGTGAAAGTACAAGAATTTCAAGACAAGAGTCGTAAATGTTGCGTTTATTAGTGTGTTGCAACAAGGTTTTGTTTTCATTTTTCCTCTATGAGAGAGCAGCTGGACTCACGTGTGGATTACAGTGCACGCGACAGAAATGCGTTTGTAAGGAACATTTTTACCCGAGAGCTTTTTCTCATCTGGAAATGGTGAAATCCGGATTTGCCGCTTGTTTCCTTTTAATAAAAAGACACAGCTCCAGTTTGATTGTCTGTCTACAGATTTGGTAAGTGTTTGCAGTGCAGTGCCCTTTGTTTAAATGCTGCTCTCCGAGTGTAAACATGTTAACACAAACTATTCTCGTCGTGCAGGATTTTCGCTGCATTTTGTGACAGGATAGTCTATACACACACGGCTTTCTGACGCTACCTACCTACCGAGTACATAAGTTACAGAGAAATGCGGAGGATTTTTTTTCTCTCATTCGCCATGCGGTATCAAATCAGCCTCTGTGCGTTTGTTTTGCCTGTGAAACTTAGCGCGTGCCCGAATGGAAACTCCCTTCTATGCAAATTCTACCCTCTTTCCCTCCCCCGACACTTCCACACTCCCAGAGCTGGACACGCCCAACTTTTCTGACTTTTTTCAAAACAGAGGTGTGAAAACACCCTGCTGAGACAGGGGGTTTCGTGGCCCTTTAACAATACCCCTTACCATTAGTTTGCTACAGGAAAATGAGCCCCACCCCCTACTCGATATTCCATTTTAGTTGGAAGTACATCAGCATACTTAAATAAGCCTCAGCAACTTCCAGATCACATGGACATCAATGTCAAATAATATTTGGTTCCATTTGTTTGACTTTCATAATCAGGGCCGGAGCAAGCTGAACTGGCGCTCTAGGAAATCGATGGTCACACCGCCCTCAAGCCAAAAGTGAAAACGGAAGTGACCAGTTCGCGAAGTAAAGAGCGGGGTGGGTGGGGAGATTAGTGGACGAAAGTGAGGACCTGGTGCAGTTGGGGGGGTTAGGGGTGGACGCGTCGGCCCTGTTCATAATGCTTCTCAGACATATTCTTCTGCTAATGAGGACAAAACTCTGAAAATACTCTGAGAGTATGCCATTATTCAGAGCAAAGTCATATTCCTCTCAGTAAATAAAATATATAGGTTCTCTCCAAAATGATAGTTCTTTAGAATGTGGCCATTTTTTCATTTCAGATTTCACAAGAATGTTCATCCTTTGTAGCCAATATGAGTCCTTAAAGCATGTCTTTGCTGAGCCTGCACTACCCCACTATATTCATGTCATGAAAATCTATGTTTTGAGACAAGGCTGTGCTGTTCAGGAAATAATGTCCTTAAGCAAAGTACAATTTCAGATAAAAGGTGTAAGAAAAAAAAACTCAAATTAGTGAAGTCCAAACCTTGTCCAACATTCCAATCTTAATATTTCTATTTTGTTTCCTAGCCTCTATGAGTGGGGTTGTTCATTTAGTTGTCCCTTTTCAGAGTGTGGCTGCAGGTACTCCACTGTCTATCTGAATCAGGATAAATCTGACCAGAGTGTTACAGAAACCACACGGCCAAAAGCATTGGCAAGCAATGGCAGTAGCATGGCCACAGCATGAAGTGTGAGCTGCAGGAACTTTCTAGATTAATGACAACTTTAACAGATTCTTGCGTTCACACTCCCAAGCATTTACACAAGGGGATCCTACTGGACTAGGCACAATCAAACATGATTACTGTTAAAATCTCCCTCCAGTCCTCTTTGGCTGGGATCCACGCAGTGCTACCTGCTTGAGGAAACCTTATCCCTGAACTTGCTCCAAATGCCCCCATGAGGTGCATCTTAGCCATAATGCTTTCTACACATGTGAAGGGGTGGAGTTGGGTGTTGTGGCGTTGACGTTTTGAAGCAGTAGGGTGTGAGGAAGCTTCCCAACAGGGGAGGTGAGAGAGTAAGAAAACAATATAAATAAAACAGACTGGGATGAAGAAACATAAGAAAAAAAACAATGCATAAAACTCTAGTTTTTGCTTTGAACCAGATAAGAAGTGGGATGAAGGGGAGCAGGAGACAGAATATGAAGCCAGAGGAGCCCACATATACACAAACATGTGGTTTCAACTTCCAGAAGCTTTCAGCTTGATTCTTTGAATTAGCTATTCAAGTGCAGACATGCTCAAACTGATTCGTTTACTCCTTGTCCAAAAATATGGGTTCCTCTGTAGCCTCTGGAACTGGAGTGTTACTACTTTTAAGTTATTATTATGAATGAGAGATGAAAAAAACCCACAAGACAGCAGAGAACCTGCTTAAGACAGCCAAAAGAGGATAAATGGGGTGAAAACGCAGGGTGAAAACCACAAATGGAGATTAAAAGATAGTAAATGGGCGAAATAAGAGAGGGCTTTGCTTAGTACCAAATGTGGGTCAGGCATGACCATGACCTTCCCATACTGCAGATGTTGTCTTCTTTGAAGCACATTCTTACCATCCTAGAGGGAGTCTACCAATAACACAGGTGTAGACACACTTTCCTGCGCTGGACTGCGTAATTTATGGCAATGGGTTGCCTAAGGGAGTCATTAGAGAGGGGTATTCCCTGTCAGAACGAGATCCTTGTTGCTGGCAACGGCCCTGGATAAAGTCGACGATGAGAACCGATGTAGATAAAGTCATGAGCACAGAACGGAAAGAGGCCCCTCTTGTCTCTTGTATACACATCCTCTCAGGCCGCCAAGCTTGGAGTTGCATGTTCTGCACAGCTCACCATAAACAGCTCTCGCAGGCCAACAGACTTCATGCCTGAATGGGGCTCCTTCAACCCGCTGAATCATGAAATGTTTCAAGAATGGTGTCACCACACCAAAGACTCATCACACAATGAGCTGCCACTGGGGGGAGGTGGTGAGCAGCTGTGAGGGCAATGAGAATAAAAGTACACTGCTTATAAACTATTATTTCTTTGCGATAATTGTTATTGTTTACCATGATAAACTACATATTAATCATATAAATTAATACATTTGACCCAGCTTAACTTGTAATAATTTTGTTTATAACTTAAAATCTTTTAAACATTTTCTGTGCCATAGTTTATTTCCTTCTGAGAAATGATTTGAAGAACAAATTCCTTGTATTCCCTATAATCTCACAACTAAAACATTACAGTTAACTGGCCTGTAACAGCTTGATCAAAACATAAATAAATATTGGTATGAGGTGTCAATTTCAAATGTATTTGCACTTTGTGATTCACATGTAATCTTTAAATTATGATTTTCAGAAAAAAAAGGATGCATGAAGGTCCGCTTTAAACCTAAATATCAGTGGGACATGAAATTGGGTGAGTGGTGTGATGTCAAAGCGTGGTAATCAGTGAGTAGTTAATGGTGGGCTGCCATCTTTGCTGTGGCAGCCAGCAAGCAATTAAAGTCCCCGTATTGTGACGCAGTTCCTGGAGAAACAGAATATTAAATGACAAAACAGTGGGCGTGGCTTGTTTTTTCTACAGAGAGCCGAATGCATGTAGTAAAGTAGGCATTTCATTCAGAAAGCCCGGGAAAGATTTTGGGGAGAGTTATTACAACTTAACAAGACACCTCCTCATCACTATTTCTGTTTGTTGTCAAAACTGACAGTTGGAGCAGCATGGTAAATATGTTAGCCATGCCCAATTCCTAGAATATATACGTAATCTGTCAATTTAACTTAAAACAAACAGGTGTGCATTTTCAGATTTCAATTAAAGAAGATTAGAAGGGCAAACTATTTTTTTTCTTAATGACATGCAAATATAAATTATTTACCTCACAACTAGCAATGTGAGCTAACAAAATCATATGGTTAGTTTTGATTTTTTGGGGACTTTAAGGTTGTCCTGTTGAAGTCTTTGGGATTGTAGGTATAAAAGATCACTGTCATACTGGGAATCGAACCTTTGATTTAATACTCTAGAACAGTGGTGCTCAACCCTATTCCTGGCGATCGACCTTCCTGCAGTTTTCAGTTGCAGCCCTTATCAAACACACCTGCCTGTAATTATCAAGTACTCCTCACGTTCTAAATAATTGGTTCAGGTGTGTTTGATCAGGGTTGGAGCTGAAATCAGCTGGAAGGTCGATCGCCAGGAACAGGGTTGAGCACCCCTGCTCTAGAACAATTAGACCTAGAAAGTATAAATGAGATTGCACAGATTAGCCACAAATCTGCCAAAATATAAATAATAGTTGTCTAGATAGTTTTGTTGGCTGTAAGGAGACACTTACAACCTGAGCTGACTTCAAAAGGGAGAGTGATATAACTGCTGGGATGAGCTGAGGGCTGTGGTAGCAGAGTGAAATTGGTGATGCGAGTGGTAAGGTACCAACCATGTGCCATTCCAATCTCAAGTCCCACAGAGCTGCTCCAGATTGATAAAGGGATGACCAACTACAATAAACGATGAGAGAAGGATCAGGCTCTGGCCTCTTCATTGTTAATTTTATGTTTCTGCAGCAGTCATTAATGAAGGGCTGCTGCTTACTTTACATCACTGATTAGATTCCACTTCCCTATCCTTTAAACCTTGCTACATTGGTGCCGAAATGTAGAAGGAAGAATGGGCTGGTGGTGATCGCTCTACAGGAGTTGCTTTTGTATTGGTGATGTAACGTAATGTGTATTTATATTGCGCATTTATTGTGTTTGGCCATACACCCAAAGCACTTCACAATCATAAGAGGGGGTTTCTCCACACCACCACCACCAGTGTGCAGCATCCACTTGGATGATGCGACGGCAGCCACAGGACAACGGCGCCAGTACGCTCACCACGCACCAGCTATAGGTGGAGAGGAGAGACAGTAATAGAGCCAATTTCGGTGGATGGGGATGATTGGGAGGCCATGATGGGTAAGGGCAGATGAAGGTAAATTGGCCATGCACACCAGGGTTACACCCATATTCTTTTACGAGAAGTGCCATGGGACTTTATTAATAAATAGAGTCAGGACCTTGCTTTAACGTCTCATCCGAAAGACGGTGATGGTGATGGAGCAACTTGTTAAAAAGGACAATTTTGTTGGTAACAGGCATTTGTGTTAATCTAGGGAGAAAGTTGCATAGTGTTGCTTTAACGCTGTGGTGAAATGAAAGTAGCCACATATGTTTTCTTTTATATTATTACTTACATTTGATTTTTATTGGTTATTGGGGGAAAGGGTATGTTGGGCACTTCATTTTATTAATTCGGTGTTGACTGAAGTTTTCTTGTTCAGAAGTGAAGGCAGTTGAATGTGAGTGAATTATTATTGGAGAAGTCCTGCACACATCATTAGATAGAAGGATATTTTTTTTTTGTGATTTGACATTTCAAGGTCAAAATAAACCAACGCACAGGTGGACTTTTCACATTGAGATCTATAACTCAATTTATAAAACATAGGGTCACAACAGTATAAATTGATGGGAAATATCTAATGGTGAGTTGAGGTCATGTCCCCAGGTGCTTGATCCACAAGAACAGCAAGCACCAAAATCTGCCCACTTTTCATCTGATTACTGACGGCAGGCTTAGAGGGATCACTCTTGATTTTAATAATGTCTTCAGATGAAACGGCAACCGGGGCGCTCCCTTTCTTTAATCTTCCTTTCCGGTGACATCAAATCCTCATTATTGTCTAAAGCACATGTGAATGTCTGTTTGACCTTAGTTGTCTGATGTAGAAAGGAAAGGTAAGCGATTATGCTGCTGTCACAGAGGCTCACCTGTATAGGAAAATAATGGTCTGAAACCTGAAAAATTTGCAATGGACGGTATACAGAGTAGGGGATTAAGGCATGTATGAATTTCAAGGTTTACATAACATCCTGTCTACTATGATATAGTCATAGGCACCGCTATAAACTTTACACCCACAAACCGCTGGCTGAACGTCTGATGCGTAAGGCATACAAAATTGGAAGCATTTTATAATTTAAAGCATAGACTCTTTATAATATGTCCAAGAGTTTCATACACCGGACTGTTATTGTAAGTCATAAACACTCCATTTTCACACCCTTAAACATGACTCTGAATTAAACAAACTGCGATTTGGTTGGTTTACATGTCAGTCAGATGGCCTCTGTTTGGTCCTTGGCCAGTGAAGGTTTGGATGGAGACCAAAATAGAGAATCGTCACTCAAAAAAGAATTTGTGTTTGTATAAACTACTCTTTTAAAATTTAGGTTTTTTTTGGACAATTTAATTGTTTTATGTTTAACCCACTTAAGTTTGTAAAAACATTTAAGTTAACTTAATCAATGTATGTTGGGAAAACATGAAGGAATTGTGTGGAACCCAGCATTTTTACAGCGTTCCTTATTTTAAAGGCAGGATGTAATCACCGCTTATGATAAAGTCTTTGTGTTCGGTTTGGGAGTGCAAGGAAGAAAAAAAGAAGCTAAATATAAAAGATGAGAGCATGATTGAAAATGTATGCTTTCAATCTATGATTTAATTACCAGATCATTAAATATCACTTTATAACTTTGCACATGTGCACAATAAGGAGGACACTGGTTATTTATAAACCGATATTGGCTGTTTATTAGTACATTACATTTACATTTAGTCATTTAGCAGATGCTTTTATCTAATGTGATGTGTAAATGAGGATAATAGAAGCTCTTGAGGTTACCAAAAAGCAGCAATAAATAAATGCCATTAAAAGTCTAAGTTGGTTTAGAATTTTTGTATTATTTTTTTTATTTTTAAATCAGACAAACAGGAAAAGCAGTTAAGGGATAACTAGTAAGTTTTGTTGTTAGTCGGTTAGGTCTTCAAGCATTTCTTAAAGATGAACAGAGACTGATTTGCGTCGAGTTAGGCAGGTCATTCCACTAGGACAGAATGTTAAAGGTGATTGTCCTTGCAATCGAATTTGTGGGGGATTGAACCCAAAGCCACGCTTGCTAGCAGAGTGCAGGATTGGGTGGCTGCAGCAGTGTAGTCAGTAAATTTCAATTGGTCATCAAGAACCACTGACAGGTTCCTGATGGTCCTGAATAGAATGATGGCCGAGGTGCCCAGCTGCATGGTGAAATTGGGAACACGTGTTCGGGAGGTCGGGATTACCAGCAGTTAAGTTTTGGAAAGGCTGAATTGAAGGTAAAAGCCCTTAATTTAGACAGAGATATCTGTCAGACAGATATTCATTGAGTGATCGTCTGGTCTGAGAGGTGGAGTTGGCTGTCATTAGCATGGAGATGTCATGTCATGTAGGAAAAGTCATGTTTCTAAATGACAGACCCAAGTAGTGTCATGTAGATGGAGAAGAGATGTGGTTCTAGGACAGAGCCCTGAGCCAACCCAGTAGAAAAAAATTGGCAGCTCGGATATTTCAGACACCCTAAAATGTCTTTAGGGGTTAAGTTTGAAGAATGCGGAGATCCAAACAACTTTGGAATCCATTGATTCAATTGTATAGACAAACAACATACTTAAAAACATATTTTCATTGTTTCACATCTTCATTTTTGGAAGTGGTATCTCTTTAACAAGTTTTGTGAGTAGAAGTGTCAGTTGACAGCTGTTTTGGCATTGTAAATGTCTGATGAAGTGTGACAATGGAGCTAAAGCATCTGGTGAACCATGTAATGCAACAGAGCTAGACAACAAGATGCTTCAGTGAGTATAAATATATATTTATACTGTTGGAATAATTTATTACCCAATTTGAACCCACTTTTACTTTTCTCTGTTTACTTTGTGTAGATGTTTATTCTTTTTTTCTTCTATAATAATAGTAAGGGGTCAGAGTTCAAGCCAAAACAAATTCCATGTTTATATGAATATACTTAGCCAATAAAGCTTGTTCTGAATCTGATTCAGATAAAATGTCATGCATTTTTTTGCATAGCAATGTGGAACGTGTCACTTCTTGTGCCTGAGCGGTATATCTTCAAAAACCCCTGAGCTTGCCTGAGTGCACTTAGAGAGACATGCCAGATGTTTGTTCAGATGCAAGAATGAGAGCTCAGGTGTCTTGCTGACACCATTCTGTTTCCTCCCAACAGAATGTCTTCCCATTCTGTCAATCACTGCTTATAAGTACTCCTTAGAGGAGTTAATGAATAATTTGCCACCTGAAGGCTTGTCTTCTTACAGGATGCTTCTAATCTCTGACCCTTGCTCTAAAATCATTGCCACTGTCAGTTACCAGTCATGTTTTAATCCAGACAGTGATAAAAAAAAAAGAACTCTGTGTGGAATACACAAAATACTGTGCACCCATGGGCCTGCAGAAGAATTTTGGGTAAGACTTTATTTTGATGGCCCCTATTGCACATTTTGCTGACTAAAAGTTGCATTGCAACTACATGCCAATTAATTCTCATTTGAGTATTGGTAAACTCTCTGATTAATATCTGTTGATACTGCTCCTTCAACAGACATTTAACTGACTTTAAGAAACTTTGCTAGTACACGTGAACTTACACTAACCCTAACCCCAACCCTAACAGTCTACTTATAATCTAATGAAAATTAGATGGCATGTAGATGCAATCTAATTTAAATTCATCAAAATTTGTTAAAAGGATTATCAAAATAAAGATAGCGAATTTTGTGAAGACTTTCTTAATTATTGCACTTTTTATCAGATTAAAATATTGTTATCAAAAAAATATTGTTAGTAAAATAAAAATTTATTAATTGATCAAAATGATTGTTTTATACTGTAAATAATAATAATAAAAAATATGTTGAGGGCAAAGCTGTTGTGTAACATGATCTTTCAGAAATCATTCAGATATGCTGATTTGCTGCTCAAGATATATTTAATGAATATTTGTAAAATTTGTGGCCCATTTAATTTTTCAAGATTCTTAACCTCTTAAAGCCCAAGGTCTTTTTTTTACATGCATTTTTTTATTTCTCTTTGCTATTTGGGCTTATTGGAACCTAATTAGGATAAAAATCCAAGTATCATCTTTTGATATGATGTACTTTTAGAGAAAAATGATGTCCATATATGTGGACTCATGGTCCGAATTGACATAAAACAATTTTTCCCGAATTTTCTTTTATGCATATATAACATAGAATTTTTTTTGAACTTGCTTTGACTATCAGAGAATAAAAACAATTTTTTTCCCCCATTTTGGACAGTTAAAAATAGGGTTTGGGACATTTCATATGCTGCAAAACAGTTGCAGGATGTAACAAAATATAAAACATTCAAAGTATTTTAAATAGCCACTTAAGAGCTAAAAATGTGCTGTCCACGTATGTGGACACTCGGGCCCTAGGAGGTTATTAAATAGAAAATGTAAAAAATCTTAATTTTTTTGCCACTTTATCATCAAATAGCATTACAAAACAGCATTTTTAGAAAGATTTGCTACTGTCATGGATTCAATTCTTAAGTTGACAGTTTTAATTGCTGAGCTCAAAAAAAGCTCTAAAAATGACACTAATAATGAATGAATCATAAGTTGCTTAATCTCAAATAAAAGTTTATTGTATTTTGTACAAATATTCGTAATGCATAATATTTTATTGTTTACAGTATTTACAATTCTAAAAGATACTCGTTATTGCAGGCATTACAAATGTTCTGTTTTACAGGTACTATAGAAAAAACAGTGAAGCACTTTTCACATGCTCAATTACAGTTATTTACTAGCAATCCTTACTTAAAATATAAGTTTAATTTACATGTGCTGACTTTATTTTTTTGCAATGTGGTCTTTGAATGCTAACACTTTACAAAGATCTCCCCAAGATTCCTGACTGAATTAGAAGGTACAGTATAATTGTAAATGACTCCAGCTGGATAGTCAAATTATGCACTGTATTATGTACAGCCAGAGTTGCAGGAAGGACAAGATGCTCTGTTTTTGCACCAAATGGTGATCTTTCATCCATGCTGAGATGTCCTTTAGGCAGTGTGACATCCATGCCGCTACTGTTGAATCAAGAAAAAACATGTTCTCGAATGATAGGACCCAGGAAAGTGGTGTAATCTGAGAAGAGAAGGGGTCCAAGAACTGATCCCCGAGGAACCCCCATGACCAGATGTGCTTTGGATACCCCTCTCCTCCAGGCAACACTTTAAGATCTACTGGTGAGGTAAGACTTAAACCATCAATGTGGAGTTCAACATGCCCATCAAAAATATATGGATAGAACAATCTGATGGTTCACAGTGTCGTCAGGTCTAGCAGAAACAGAACTGATGATGTAGAAACAACTTTAGCAATCTGCAGGTTTCAGCAGTTTCCGTGGAATGGCCGCTTTTGAAGCCTGATTGGTTAATCAAGAGAAATTCCCACCATCTGAAAAGGAAAGAATAAGGAATAATGCACTTCATGATGGTAGATGGTCTATTGCTTTATTACGACAGGTGATCTAATTAATTAATTAAATAATTATTATTATTGTTATTATTATTATTATTATTATAAAAATAGAAAGAAGAAAAACATCCATTTATTGATTAACACTCCAAACTGCTTGTTTGACCTTTGTAGGGTCTCAGGAATATAGAACACCATACTAAGCATTTGAAGAAGCATTCATATGCATGGCATGTCTTCCATGAGGCTGTTTGAGTGTTTAAACTGTGTTGCTCTTCTGTTGTTTGTGGGGGCGAGTGCTTATGTGGGTGTATGTGGGTAACCCTTAACCTCCGCTGTGGCCTCTAATCGATCACGTCTGCTCCTGCCCTTTCATCTGCTGTTAGCTGGGCTTGACTGGCCACGTGGGCTTTGCTAAGTTCATCCAAACCGAAGCCCTGACTCAGCAAGTGACCAGAGGGCAGGGAATCCGAGGCTGGGAAAGAGCTTTAGCCTCAGGATGCACAGAGCTGGAGTCTGCATTTGCCAGCAATCCTCCAACACTGAGGCTCTGTTTCGGACTCTCCAGGATACTTCTTATTTCTTTCACTGGCTCAGGTTTTCAAACCACCATCGGTCTCAGTGAAGTAGGGATGTGTATTAAGGCATTTCGGAAAGTAGTTTCCATTATTCGAGAAATTCAAGTCAATATTTGGCTTTGACACTAATGACTCTCAATTGAAAACACTAATGTGGTAAAGGAATAAAGGCCGTCTCTATCCGTCAGACTGAGAGACAGTGGAAAGTGAGCTGGATTGGGCTCTCGCTCACAGTTAGAGGTGTGGTGCTGTACTGTATGTGGGTGTGGGGTTATGGGTGGATGGAGGAGATGGTGTAAACCCAGGCTCTGTGTTATGGATTTTGTCGGTTAATGTTTCTGCATTTCCCTATCATCATTCTAAATCCAGCTCTCAATTTGGGAAAGGCCCTATTCTTACTCTGTTTTCTATAGAGTTGTCCTAGGCTTAATATAACTTAACCTTGCCTTTTTCTTCACCAATGGCCTACAATACTATGCACTTATTCATCATTAAACATTAGAATACATTCGTAACACACAAAATAACCGTGTAGCAAGAAATCGAATTTTGTCAGGGACCAATTTTTATTTTTTATTTTTGAAGAGATATAACCATTAAAAAAAATTTGATTATTTTGGATTCAGATATGCGGAGTTATGTTGAGAGTTATAAAACAGCAATTTCTTCAAGCACACCTTGAATGCAAAATTAATATCCAAATTTTTAATCCAATATGAAGGTTAATATGACTTGATCTTGGCTAGAGCTCCTGCTCCTTTTCTACCTCGAGAGAAAGTGCCCTTTTTTCTGGGGAGTGTTTTTTGTTCAATAAATGAATATATGTATATTTCAAATCAAGTCAAGTTTAGCTACATGTGTGGACATACAGAGGAACGAAATGTCGTGTCTCGCAGGACAACGATACTACATAAATTAATCATAAATACAAACACAACACTGGACATGAGCTATTTTAAAAACCTATGCATAACAAATACCATAAGATACTTTTAGACAGGCTATGCAAGTACTTTTACATGAGACTGAACAATCTTGTGCAGGATATTGTGCAAGGGAGGCATTAAAGGTGAATATGCAAAAGAGGTATTTAAGGTTTAATATTGTGCAAGAGTTATTTAAGGTTGAAGCAAGCAGTGCAACACAATTGTGGTACATTTATAGTAAACATTGTTTTCATTATTGAGTTCTTGTAAGATGGAGTTTAGATAAAGTGTTAGATGCATAAGAGAGAAGAATGTTTTTACAGGTGGTTTATCAAGCCCACTCACCTGAATGAAGCACAATTTAAAATTCTGTGTTTCCAAGAGACATAGAGTGATTAAGAAAGTGTCTATAGTGCAAATGTGCAACCTGGTGGAAGAGTCAGAGAGATGAGAGGGTGTCTTTTCTACAGGTGGTTTGTTAAGCCCACTAACCTCTATAGGACATATTCAGGAATGCCTGGGGATATTTGTGTGCATGTTCTGTTAGCGGACAGCTTTTTCCTGTCAGACAAATAAAAAAATCTAAATATTAGTAGAGACCACTTTTGGATGTCAGCAGACCACTTCTGGACATCACTGAAAGTCAGTGGGCCGCTTTTGGACGCAAGTGCAGAACAGATTGGGTGTCTGAGTGTTCGATTAGTAGGGACTGATTATGGATGTCCGTGGACCACTTTTGGTCATCAGTGGACATTTAAAGTGGACAGGTTTGGCGTCTCATTAATTGGATTCACATTCTGGTGTCACTGGACACTAGTGAATGGCAGTATACCATTACTGGATGTCAGTGAACTGCTTTTGGATGTCAGTGGACAGTTGCTTTTAAGAAAACTTCTACTTGACAATGATGTAGCCAAAAATGGAAATGTTTTTCTTTTTTAAAAAAGTTTGAATATAAACAAAAATGTAGCGGCCTGCAGCGGGACTCGACCAAATTTCTTGCGGCGCGGGAATGAATTTCCGGATAAAAAGTGGTAGCAGCATGGTGTAATTTGAATGGGAGCGGGCGGGCTAACAATATATCGTTCCCAAGAGATAGAGACCGCGAGCAAGAGAGAAAGTGAGCGCATCCGCCATGGTGCTGTGTGTGTGTGTGTAAATGAGAGAGAGCATGCACATCCGCCATGGTGCTGTGTTTTGCTTGTTATAGGCTGTCTGGACTATGTAGCATCCAGCTAGGTGTTTTTTAGGAGGCATTAATCGCTATACATTTGACATTCTTCCTTGGCCCAGTATGTACCTGCTATGTGTATAGAAATATTGCTGATTTGATATATGAAACACAATCGGTAGTTGGCACATATATTGAGTGGATATGTTTGGAAATCTGACTCTGAAAAAGTCAGTGTCTCACCAGCCACAAACCTCACTGCACGTCACTGTTTAAGGCAGCACTCATGTCTCATCACAAAGGGGTAAACAAAACTGACATTTACCCTACAATCCTTGCACCACCTACACTTTTATCTAGTATCTCTCTCTGTTGATAGTACCCAATTTTAATGTGAGATTTTGGAAACAGGATCTAAATTTAGTGGGAATGGTCGGGTCGGGTAGAAAATGGGGCGTGTCGGGCAGTGGACGAGCGGTCGGGTGCGGAATAAAATCTGGCGGGAGCGGGACTAAGAATTCAGTCTCACGCCGATCTTTACAGAAATGTTTTAATACCGTTTGTGTTTACACATTTGCTAGAAAGCTGCCAGCAGTTGGTGTTGTGACCTTGTTAGTAAAGAGTAACTGTAGGGATATGACGATTAGACTTGCCATTGACACTGATGTGTATTGCCCTTTTGTCTATGATGCGTCTCCACTATTTGTTGTAATATTGAAGTCTACACTTCGCTGAAGAAGCGCTAATTATTTTTTTATTAACTAATTTGACAATTGATATATACTGCGCATGTTTATGTGCCTAACAAACAATAAGCTTGGGCATAGCACGTTTTCAAAATGATGTGTTTTTAGTCCCCAAAACAACCTTAGAAGTTTTTGTCTAAAAATGTTGTTGTGTAAATGGTCCCTAAGTGGGATAGTATTTGACTACATGTCAACTGCTTGTAAATATTTACAGAGTGTAAGATGATGTCATGTCTCGGGTTCTGTGCTGGTAATGCTGATTGTCTCCGCTGTGAGCAGCAGAAGTGGTGCAACTCCAGGACTGAGCGGCCATATCAAAACAGAGTCGCTGCTCATTCTGACCAATCAGGGCGGAAAATTGGAGACAAGGGGCCTACGTGGACTTCTAAAGCCAGGCCAATACACAGCAACCCACGCATAGTGTTTCCTTTGCCCTTTCAAAGAGTCCTCACAGATCACACTAACAATCCCTATTGTAATACATCATTGGGAAACAAATGTTACTCCATCAAGATGCAGTTATTCAAGCATAAATGCATATGGTTACTTTTTTTTATCACAATGTCTGGTGTAGCAGACGAACCCCCAAGAGAGTGAAAACTGGTACATATCTTCATTAAATTTGGCACAATATAATAACAATACTAAAGAACTCTAAAGAACTATTCTGGGTTCATGATAAGCTGATTCAACAGCATTTTTGCCTTCAGGCACTTGCTTAGATTGACATTGGAATGAAATGGAAATTCACTTTAATTTCATTATTACATATGCTAAATTTTTCACTGGATTTTTTTTCTTGTAACATATAATTACAAGGCTGGGCAATGACCTTGAATAATGGAAAACTATTGCTACCAATAATCTGTCAGACTTCTGAATATCAATATTAATTGTGTTCTCTTGAACTACCATACCCGAGGGCTATTGCACAAAAGTGGAATCAAGAAAGCCAGGATAGCAGAAAAAGTGCAGTTTGACCTATATTAATCAGGTCCTCCAGGTTTAATCCGTTGCACGTTTGCTGATCCAGGATGAGAACAAGCCACTATGTCAAGCCTGATGTAGTTAGCCAGGATAAGTGCACATTCGCGGTATTTATTTACAGACCACGGGATCGATCACAGAATCAATGATGCAAGTATGGATAAAACCTGATGTGAGCCAATCAGGTAACAAGTTGAAAAACACCTCTCTTGCCCACCAATCTGGGAACTACCATTAATTTCATTCAGAGAATTAACAGAAATATAAGGATGCATATTAACAAATTAAATCGTTCACTTTGTCTTAAGTGTAACCAGTGGACATTCATGCTACTAATGAGTTTATTATGAAGATTACTGCAAACACTTACCCAGAGATCTATTTGATCTGTTTAGTTTATTTTATCAAGTTTATTTAATCTTCATCACTGATAATTTTTCCTTCTAATTGAGTCTATTTAATCTATTATATGTTTCATCATTATATATATATATATATATATATATATATATATATATATATATATATATATATATATATATATATATATATATATATATATACAGTTGAACTCAGAATTATTAGCCCCCCTGAATTATTAGCCTCCCTGTTTATTTTTTCCCCATTTTCTGTTTAACGGAGAGAAGATTTGTTCAACACATTTCTAAACATATTAGTTTTAATAACTCATTTCTAGTAACTGATTTATTTTATCTTTGCCATGATGACAGTAAATAATATTTGACTAGATATTTCTATACACTTCTATACAGCTAAAAGTGACATTTAAAGGCTTAACTAGGTTAATTAGGTTAACTAGGCAGGTTAGGGTAATTAGGCAAGTTAATGTATAATGATGGTTTGTTCTGTAGACTATCGAAAAAATATATAGCTTAAAGGGGCTAATAATTTTCACCTTAAAATGTTTTTTTTTTATTAAAAACTGCTTTTATTCTAGCTGAAATAAAACAAATAAGACTTTCTCCAGAAGAACAAACATTATTAGACATACTGTGAACATTTCTTTGCTCTTTTAAACATAATTTGGGAAATATTTAAAAAAGAAGAAAAAGTTTGAAGGGGGGCTATATATATATATATATATATATATATATATATATATATATATATATATATATATATATATATAATATGCATTTTTTTCTCTAATCATTCATCTATTTTTATCTCTATTATCTATATCTCCCCTATATTTAAATCTAAAATGGATATATATGAACAGATATAAAATTATTGCTATTAAAAATAATCATACTTATTTTTAATTCTAATAGTTGGAAAATATATGTAAATAGCCAAGAGCATAGGGTGACTATAAAACACATTAATTTCTTGTTACATTGACAATGAAACTAACATATAAATCACATAGTAACTTTATTTAGCTTAATGGATGGATGGACAGATAGGTAGATTTATTGTTTTGGCAGAAAAATGTTTACAGAATGTTTTCATCTTGATAAGACAAATCAAAATTCATTTTTTAATTCTTTCATTCATTTTTTTTTCGGCTTAGTCCCTTTACAAATCAAAATAACAAATACAATTCTTGTAAAGCCAGCATTTTATTTATTTATTTTTTTATATCAAATCAATTATCTCAATTTAGCATTTATATAACACTTTGTGAGAAAAACTATGCATGGCATCCAACAGTAATCGATGAACAATAAACTGGAATTTATTTTGACACAAACATCTTTATCTTCAAACATCTGCACAAACACACTTCACAATTTTAACATCCTAAACCTGAAATTTTAGCTGAAATCCAACAAGTAATAAAGCAGCAATTGCCTTCTCTTGTCTTGAGCATATGAGCAAGAAGCTCCATAAAATGAATTTCCCAGTATTTTCACAAGAAGTAACTGAGGGTGCGAAGTCAAGAAAATGAATGCTTGATTAGCTGAGCTGTGGGTTTGCTCTGTGACAGACAGTGGATAATGGGTATTTACAGTAATTACAGCAGACAAACATGCCTGAGCGTGCGGCTGCATTGTACTCTGTCTCCCACAGTGAATGTGTTTTAACGAGGAACAAATCATCTGTGGATAGCTTAATTGATGACTCTTATATCTACAGAACTGTATTTCCACTGCTCTTCAGGCTCATCGAAATGTGTAATTGAGATGTGAAGTCTGAGATGCTCCGAGGGTGGAGGGGTTTCAGGATGTATCAGTGTGTTTTGAAGGATCTGCTTCAACGCTTCTGTTTAGACAAGAGGGATAAAGGCTTTCAGCGAGAGAAATGAAGCTGATGACAGAGTAATTTACAGTGTGTGAGCCGGAGACCAGTTGTAATCTTCGATGAGGGGATGGATTTATTTTTGATCTCTTGTTCTATTGCATTAGAAACACCCAGCACACTAACAAAATAAATAAAAAAAAAGCCAGGCGAAATGCCATTATACCCAAAGCTCCTGAAAACTGCAGAAGCAAAATAAACATGCTTGATTTATCACCTGAGAGGAAAAGAGCTCATTGTAGAACAAAGTTGGACATGACAAAGCCACATTGCTCCTGATGTTTATCACTTGCTGACTGGTGCAGAGTGTTTGGATCTGTTTAATTCATTACATGAGCCTCAGAAGCCACACACCCCGGAGATCAAAAGATTGCAGAGTGAATCAGCTATTGTGTAAAAACTGGGCTATTGTACACAAGTGTATTGGAGACACGTATGCTGCAACGTGTGTGTGCTCACTTTAAAAGTGCTGACTGTGCTTATGAATTTTTGAATATTGCACTCAACATATTTGTGCTATAGTATATGACTGTAGGTTTGCTCTAGGCGCATCAACAAATGTTTTTAAAGCATATTCCAAGCCACCAATTTGACTTAGCCTGGTAAATAATTAAGCTTTGCTTCCTGCCTGCACAAGGTGCTTGGATTTTTTTTCCTAAGAGCCACAGAGGTCTATAGTGTTATAGAGGCATGAGAGTTATAGAGGCATAGGAGTCACTTGTCACCATTTGGATAGTTCACTACCTGATGAAAGTCCAAGTTTTAGGAACAACAAATATTAACTTGACTTTCTAGTTGATCATTTGGTATCAGAAGTGGCTTATATGAAAGACAAATGGCCTCTAGATTACACTTATTTTACCTAAATAAAATATGATCATGCCTTGATTTTTAATTACCCCAGACATACTCAATAATGTTCATGTCTGGTGACTGGGCTGGCCAATCCTGGAGCACCTTGACCTTTTTTGCTTTCAGGAACTTTGATGTGGAGGCTGAAGTATGAGAAGGAGCGCTGTTCTGCTGAAGAATTCGCCCTCTCCTGTGGTTTGTAATGTAATGGGCAGCACAAATGTCTTGATACCTCAGGCTGTTGATGTTGTCATCCACTCTGCAGATCTCTCGCACACCCCATACTGAATGTAACCCAAAACCATGATTTGTCCTTCACCAAACTTGACTGATTTCTGTGAGAATTTTGGGTCCATGTGGGTTCCAATTGGTCTCCTGCAGTATTTGTGTTGATTGGGATGCAGTTCAACAGATGATTCAGCGGAAAAATCTACCTTGTGCCAATTTTCCAAATGATCAACTAGATGTCAAGTTATTATTTGCTCTTACAACTGGCATTGACGACAAGACTTTTGTCAGGTGTATTTAGACACACTAGGTACTACTAGGTTTTGTTTAGGTACTTGGATGTAAACACCAGCATTGGATTGCACTGTAATCTGCTACTGAACACATTGTTCTGGTTATTTATACTGTCTAAACAATGGGAAAATAATGTGCAAGCTGCTAAATCATATAGGCAACGACTTAGTGAGAAGGAAAGAGTGAAATATGTTGACAAACTGACTTTTATAGGCTCTCTTTGCTTGATTTGTTAACTTTTAAATATTTATTTCTGGTCTGGCCGATTAGTACAGGCCATAACATGACAACTGATAATCAGCAAGTTTGGTTTAGTTCAGTGGCTTTGTTTAAGGCCAACAAGGTCGGCTGATGATGTGTCGTGAAAACACTCTATAATAACCGCAGAAAGCTAAAGTTATCATCTCCATTAATCTTAATAGTGTTTGGCTGGAGCAGGATTGCTTGAAGTTCACTTACACGACAACCATAGATATTTACCGCATATGACCCTGAGCACCCTGAGCATGCATCGATACCGCCGCTACATTTGTAAAGTGCTCCCAGGACAAAAGTCAATCAAGCGCACTAGTTAAGACTACAGCCAAACTGAAGATGCTGGATGTTATGCTGCGTACGCTTGTTGTAACGAGCAAACAACAAAAACAAAGCATAAAGGCAGAACAATTCATAGGTACGATTTCATTTTTTATGTTTTTGTATGTTACAAACTTTTGTGCTCAAAAGTAAATGTTAGTTTTGATAATACAGTCACTTACTGCACTGACCATAAGGCAAAGTAGCACCAACTCACACTAAATACTAGGCTTATGCTAGTTTTGTTGAATAAAATCCGCAAACAATGTAAATAAAATATGATAACAAGACGCTGATGCCAGAAACTTGTATTATTGTCAGCTGAGTGAAGTAACGGCTAGTTTTTGAAGTAACTTATAAGGGTGTCTGATAACATAACAGTATACCTGTGCCTCAATGTGCATAGGCCTACTGTCCACCCTAAATTCTTGAATATTACAAATGTTACATACCATTTAGCAGAGGTGGGTAGTAACGAGTTACATTTACTTCGTTACATTTATTTGAGTAAAATTATTGGGTAACGTGTACTTTTTGAGTTCATTTAAATATGTGTATTTTTACTCTTACTCAAGTAAATTCTTAGAGAAAAATCATTACTCTTACTTCGCTACATTTGGCGGCATTCCTCCGTTACTGTCAAATGATAATAAAAATGATCCATATAACTTGTTTGCAAATATCGTGAAGCGCCGCATTGGAGAGGTTGTGCGGTTGTTATAGAGACCACTATTGGTTGTAATATTGAAACAACATTACCACTACTGTTGTGTGTTGTTTCATGCTTATTTTTAAAGATTTGCTTATTGGGGTGTTTACACAGAAGAGAAACTATGTGCTTGCATAGTGAATGAAATTTAGATAACGCTCTGTGGCGCGGCAGAAATATGAAGTGTCCTGAGCAGGGCCAGCGCGTCCATAGGGGCGACCTAGGTGGCTGAATAGTGAGAGAACCCCCCGGTCCTCACTTTCATCCGCGACACCCTCCCGGTCCTCACTTTCATCCGCGACACCGCAAAATGCATGGCGCTGCGCGTCGTTAGTTCGTTATTTCCAATGGAGGGACGCACACGTGAGGCAACGCGCTCGCACTTTCCAGCTGCACCTAGTTAAGATGACGGGGAGCTTCTGTGACCGCGGGAAATGCAAACCGCTGAAGTTTAAGGAAGACGCAATGAAAAGTACACATGTATGCAAACCCACCAAAACTCACAAACACTGGCAGCGAGGAGAGTGATAACTTGGTGAATGTTGAGCCCAATGAGCCTTCATTCATTCATTCATTTTCTTGTCGGCTTTGTCCCTTGCGGGGTCGCCACAGCGGAATGATCCGCCAACTTATCCAGCACGATTTTACGCAGCGGATGCCCTTCCAGCCGCAACCCATCTCTGGGAACTTACATGATCTAAAAATAGAGCAAGGGTGTTATATACCTTGATAATAATAGCAGGTTTGGCATGCTGTCCCAAGAGAGAACCCTGAGATCGGAGATAATTGAGCTCCCGCCTGGTCGATAAACATATGAGGGGGTACAAGATCAGGAAGTTCTCGAGAGCTCCCCCTGGTAAAGGAGGAAATGGGGTGGATGGGGGATTCTTCAAAAAACCAAGATGAGGGAGTAATACTAGTCAGGCTATTTATAGTGAATTTGGAATGATCTGATTGGTTTACTAATGATTACAGATGAGAGACCAGCTGCGATCAATCATTTAATGTGCTCCTCTCAAAATTAGTTTGTGAAACTTCACAAATTAATAGAAGTCATACAAACATTTTAAAATGGAGGCATGGCACCAAACCCCACCCCTAAACCCAACCGTCATTGGGTGATGAGCAAATTGTATTAAAATGTAAGAACAAGATCATACTAATTTATACGATTTAACTACTAAATCTAAAAGTTACAATTTGGCTTGAGATCATTAAACCAGAGAGAACCACTAGACCAGAAGTCAGTCCGTTTTGTGAGCTTACTGTCCATGTAAATGGTGTCCATGAAGTTAATGCAACAAGTCAGCTACCTAATGCCGAGTTCAGACTGCATGATTTTCAAAGTAGTCGTGTCACGGATGTTTTCACACTGCATGATTATCTGGGCTAGCGTTCCGTCTGTGCTTTGTTTACATTGCAAGATGTATCGGCGAAGGAAGAATAGGAAGAATCGCCGACAACTTTGTCCAAACTACGTTTCACAACCAAACACACGTGAGAAGACATGGAAACAACGCAAGGTCATGTAATATATATCTTGTTATTAACTACATAATGAGAAAGATGCCTTAAGTGGGGTAAAAAACTTATTTTGTTCACCTGGCTTTGAAGAGGGCAATTTCTCTTAAACTTTTTTTATTTTTCGACCCTGTTGTGTGTATTGCTCAGATGATAGGTCAAACAGACACGGTGTTCCTGCCAAATTTCCAGGAGTTTATCCTCAATTTCTTGGGTCCAAATAAATTGAAAGGAGCGCTTTTAACTTCTCCCCCAATCTCCCGCTGGCCTGCAGGTACCTAGTAGTAAATGCTGCCCTCTTATTGGTTGTAGGTGATCGTTGATGTTATTTTCAATCAGAGCACATTTCACACGGCATGATTTGAACCGCCTCATCGCCGATTCTCTCATATCGCGTCCTTGATAGTTCATACTGTGTGATTGTCACTCACGTGAACGAGCACCGATTTGCCTGTGATTTCAGGCATTTGTCGGCGATTTCTCAAAACCTGTCGCCGAGTTAAAATCGGGGCTAAAATCATGCAGATTGAACTCGGCATAAACCATCAGACATTTTCTCTTCAGAGCTCAATCCTGTTTTTTCCTAATTATAGTTAACTGGGTCATGTTAATTGGGTTAGCTGGGTCAAGTTAACGGCCAAACTTCAACCCATTGATCATGAAAAAAAGCAAAACATGACATCTTCCTATTGAGTTCCTTCTCTGTTTCATATCCACAAGATAATTACAGATTGTTCCATTGTTCTGTCAGACCTGGGGGTTTTTATTCTCTTGAAAGAGTGCAGAGAGGATGTTCATGACACACCTCAGGGGAAATGAAGACCTCTTTCACACCACTTTTGGCAAACTAAAACCCAGCCCTATATATGAAGTGAACAAACGATCTTTGTTTTCAATGCTTAGTTGAGTTTTTTTAGTGTGTGTGTGTGTGTGTGTGTGTGTGTGTGTGTGTGTGTGTGTGTGTGTGTGTGTGTGTGTGTGTGTGTGTGTGTGTGTGTGTGTGTTGTTGAGGGGAGGTTGGCAGAGACCCACATGTAGAATCAACAGAAGAAGAAAAAAAGATTACAGTTGGTGTGCAGGTGCTGTGGAGTTATGAAACAACATGAGCACAGAAGATTGCACCTGAATCTCAGGCTTTCAGAGTGATCATCCAGTCAGTGCAGAGCTCTCTCTCCGCTGAGCTTTGTGGTCAGCAACACTTCATCCTCCAGCTTGTAGAACTTGGATAACAGTTTTACAGTTTCAGCATGGAGCACTGGCCCATAACAGAAGTCTGCTTTTGTTTTCACAGAGCTACTTTTTCAGTAAAGACAAGACCCTTAAATACACCCCAAAAATACAAATTTTACAATTATGAAAAAATAAATAATAAAGACTAAATAAATTATATTTGCTCAAATATAAATGGATTTGGATAAACTGATTTGCTAAATGTGCTATTTTGCTTTTATTGGTTTTATTGGTTTTATTGGTTAGCCTAATTGCAATTTAATGTAGCATCAATGAAAGAAAAAGAAAGACCTGAAATCGCAACATGATCTCACAATTCGTAACTTTTTGATTTAGTGGCTAATTCGTATGAATTCTTACGGTCTCGTTTGTACGCGTGGGCGTGGGTTTAGGTGCCACGCCTTCTTTTTAAAATCTTAAATTTTCATGTGACTGAACTCGTGAATTAGCCACAAACTGACAATACGTAAAATACTTACCTTTCCTCGTGAGATCAGACTGGAAATTCACATTTAAGAAAAAATGCATTTCTTAAATCCCAATAATATTTCACTGGATGATATTACTGTACTTTTAATCAGGTGGATATAAAAGCATTTAAATTATATTGGCTGCATGTGAGGCATCGCATAGATTTAAAAATGTTATTGCTAACTTATAAAGCTTTACATAAACTTGCACCACAATATCTGGCTGATTTTTTAACACTCTACACCCCAACCAGATATTTATGATCTTCTCTGTGTGGTCTCCTCATTGTTCCAACAACTTCTCTGCGATCTAGGGGCAACAGGGCCTTTTCTCATTATGATTCTAAACTGTGGAATTCTGTCCCAGCCGACATTAGGAATGCGATTTAAAGTTTTTAAATCTTTACTTAAAACATTTTTGTTTATGTATGGTTTTAATTAATCTGTTTTTTTTAATATCTTTTTTTGTATGTTGTCTTGATATGTAAAATGCTTTGAGAAAGTAATTTTTAAAAGCTCTATATAAAATAAATATATTATTTTATCATTTTATTTTATTATTATTGTGTCTGATCCCATTCTTTTAAACGCTAATGTTTAATGTTTTTATCTTGGGTTTTTCCAAGAAAAGCAGATCTTTCCAGTGCTTAGTATTCCTGATTCAGATAAGGATTTTGGCTAATTGCTCTTAGCAATTGGAATCTGAAACCCATAATTGGTATTTTAGGCTTTCCAGCTCTCAATACGTTGTGCTTTACTCCAAGCTTTTTATAACTTACATATCCTATGTACTGTGGAGGGAAAAAGTATTCAACACTTCATGTTTTTTTTTTCTGTTGACATGAAATTGAACCAGATTTTGGTAAAAAAAAAAAAAACTATTCAAACATAAAAATAAACACAAAAAATATTGATGGTTCTGTTGGTCTCTTTTGTATTTTCTATTGGATTCAGTAAGGTGTTTGGCTGGGCCATTCTACTGCTTGATTTTCTCTTTCTGAAACTATTTGAGAGTTTCCTTGGCTGTGTTTTGGATCATTGTCCTGATGAAATGTCCGCCCTGGTTTCATCTTAATCATCCTGGTAATGTAGATGTTGGACTGAAGCAGCTGATATTAATTAAGAATGACGAAGAGCAGAGGGTTGCTGAATAACTAATGAGAGATTTCAGCTGCTGTCTGGGCTTTCACTGCCTTTCTACACCTTCCTTTCTTCATGTGATCAATACTTTTTCCCTGTGTCATTTCATTTTATTACACTTAACTTAATTTGTAAACTAATAAATATTATTTTCCTTGCATATATGGATTTTTTTTAGGTTGTTACCAACATTGGTGAAAATTTCAAGTCAAGGGCACCTTTAGAAATATGTTTTCTGAAAAAAAAATGATGATGTGTTGAATGCTTATTTGAATAGATATACACCGTATACCTATTTACTCTTGTCTAGTTTTGAATATAAACTATTAATATAAAGTAAATTATCATGTGCTCTGTGCTGGTAGTTGCCAAACAATAGTAACAATTATTATTATTTATTTATTTTTATATTATTTTTTTGAGGGCGGGATAAAATGTCCTGATGGAAAATAAGTCTGAAATATACCATTATGTAAAAAAATAGCATTGCATTAAAATCGAGTGCTCCAGTTTCCCCCACAGTCCAAAGACATGCGGTACAGGTGAACTGAATAAGCTAAATTGGCCTTAGTGTATGTGAGTGTGTGCAAGTGTGTGTGAGTGTTTCCCAGTGTTGGGTTGTGGCTAGAAGGGCATTCACTGCATAAAACATGCTGGATAAGTTAATGGTTCATTTCACTGTGGCGACCCGATTAATAAGCCGAAATAGCTTTTATTTCTTTGTTTCAAATATAGTGAAAACATTACCCATTCAATTCTACATCAAAGAGATTTTATAAATGATGTATTTTGTACAGATGGCAAATAAGAGGAAAAAAATGTTATGTTATGTTAAAAAATAAACAAATGAAAAAATAGCAGTATTGATATTCTCTTTAAACTTAAAACATTTTTTACACTTTTAAACAGCTTAAATTACTAAACTGCTGCATTGAATTGAGTCAAAAGTTGTGGCACCCAGAAACAGGTATTTCAGTCTATAAAGAACAAACCGCATCCCAACATTCTTGTGAGGTTTTGCTTCATAAATTGAATTTTGAATGTCAACACAACTGTTTTCACATGGGTTGAGGTCAGGGTATTGAGCAGGCCACTTCATTTCCTCAAGTCTTTATTTCCTGACACCAAGAGGCTCCTCACTCATGTTTTTGGGGTTGTTGTCTCGTTGAAACACTAATTTCAGGGGCATTCTATCTTCAGTATATGGGGCAACATTATCTCTTGAAGTATTTTGATTTCAATATTTTGTCTTCAAACTGATCCAGTGTGAATGATACGTAGTAAAAAAAAATAGCCCCAACAGAACAGTATGAAAAACATCCACATGGTTTTTGCACCGCTAAGTTTTACACTCTTTAGGGCGTACTCACACTATGCTATCCGAACCATGCCCAGGCCCGTTTTCCAGAATGTTTGAGAAGTATGAGTGCTCTGAATCAGGCTCAGGCACGGTTCAGTTGGCCGGCCCTGGCCTGGTTGGAAGAGGTGTGCCAGAGAGCGGTTCACTTGGGCTTTGGTGCGGTATTGTAGTGTGAGTGCAAAGCGCACCTGAGCCCGAAACTGAAGACGAGACGTGACCTTTAAGGGACTGTTTCATATGGATTTATTTATCATTATTATTCAGATTATTAAAGACACAAACCCCTCACTGCACGACAGCTGCGCCTTTAGCAAACCTCCTAATACCTGCAGCACGAGGACTTTATGATTGTTTATGAGCGTCAAAAGTGGCTGATCTGTCACTATTGACTGCGTGTCACTACATCCCAAACGACTAAAACGATATAACCAAAGATATCTCCATTGTGCTGAGCCAGAGCGCTTCTTACTGAACAGCGCATCATTGATGACGTAAGTGTGCTCAGGTGCAAATGCAATGTGAGTGCGGGCCGTCGGGGGAGACAGGAGGGGGGAAAAGCGTGCTTCGGCCCGGTTCAAGGCAACTGTACATAGTGTGAGTACGCCCTTACAGTGATCTCTGTCTAGAGGTGATGATTTGCTGTATCTTTGCCATTCAGACTATTCTTTGGTCTATTTTAAGTGTAGTTGCTCATTTATTTATTTATTTTTGTTTTTTTGTTGCCATTTTAAAATATTAGAGATTATTTCAGATGAGCGTTCTATAATTTGCTCCACTTTGTACATTTTCCCTGCTTGAAATTATTATTTTTTAATTAAATAAAAAATAAATAAATTCTGAACAATGTTTGGAATAACGCATTTTATGTCACAATTCAGAAAGAAAAAAATATTTTATAGCAATGTGTGACAAATTGCTGACCTAATAAAGGACCATTAATAACATCTGTTTTATTCACAGAATTAATCAATTCTCACCTAAACTCTGCACTGCTATTATTTTGATAGCTCACATTCAATGATTTAACCAATTACTCAGCACAAACAGCAGACAAGGACATTACAGTTTAGTCTGTTGTTTTTCTATTCACAAATAATTCATTTGTTCATTATTCACTAATAACAGTAGTTCAAGAGGTTATATGCTATACTGCTACTTTTTATCATAACTGTGAGTCCATTCCACAAATGACCTGCATTTAAAGAGCTCGTACACACCACAGTAAAACATATAGACATATATGGATATAGTAATTATTGTGACTTTCAGCCAATGCAATCCCCAGTTCACTGGATGTGAGCCCTAAAACACTTAACCCCTTTTCATTGATATTTTAAAGCACATGTTCCCTTAAGTAAATAATTATAATACAGCTCTCAAATTGCATGTTTTTTTTTTTCCTGCTTTGTGGCAAATAAGCAGAATGTTCAAAGTAACATGAACGGGAATCACTCCACCCATAGACAAGGCACACCACAAAGTAGAGGAATTATCATAATCAGGGATGAAAATTTTCCTATAGGACCAATCTAAAAATATCTCATGCCAAAAGTCTTCCTTGCAATTTTTCTACCTCATGATGTGTTTACCCTCTAAGATTGGAAATGCTGATATTTTGAGCTGGGACACTGACCAGAGAGAGAGAGAGAGATTAGAGGAGTGTGTCCCGCCAGTGTGGTGGAAGAGTTTAGGCACCCTGAGGTCTGTCACGTCCTCCTGGATGAGACTCTGCCATGTGGCACAGCCGGCTCGCTTAACATTGGTAAAAATAAATTGTTGAGGAAAATCCAAAATCAGAGGGAGCTTGCTACGTTCAGCATTTTATGTTCGCTCTATGTTTGTATTTAAAGCTTCATAATAATTGCATAGCATATCATCAACAATTAATCACACTGCAATTAATGCTGTCAACTAATATTTCAACAGTGTTTAAATTTATGTTATTCCTTATAATTTATACTTTAGTATTTTTCAGTTGATTTTAGGGGTCTTAATGTCATATTCTGAAATGCTTAATGGTGTTATAGTTGTAAGTACAGACTAGTTTTAATATTGTCTAGTGGCATTATAAAAGTTTACCAAAAAAATTATAATAAATTTTGCATTTTTGAAAGCTGTTTTAATAAATACATTTCAATAAATGTGACTGTTCACTCACCGGCCACTTTATTAGGTACACCTGTCCAACTGCTTATTAACACAAATTTCTAATCAGCCAATCACATGGCAGCAACTCAATGCATTTAGGCATGTAAACATGAGCATTCTAACTGAGCATCAAAATGGGGAAGAAAGGTGATTTAAGTGACTTTGTTTTAACGTGGCCTGGTTGTTGGTGCCAGACGACCTGGTCCAAGTATTTCAGAAACTGCTGATCTACTGGGATTTTCATGCACATCCATCTCTAGAGTTTACAGAGAATAGTCTGAAAAAGAGAAAATATCCAGTGAGCGGCAGTTTTGTGAGAGCAAATGCCTTGTTGATGAGGTTAGACGAGAATGGCCAGACTGGTTCCAGCTGATAGAAAGGCAACAGTAACTCAAATAACCACTCGTTACAACCGAGGTATGCAGAAGAGCATCTCTAAACGCACAGCATGTCGAAGCTTGAGGCAGATGGCCTACTGCAGCAGAAGACCACACCGGGTGCCACTCCTGTCAGCTAAGAACAGGAAACTAAGGCTACAATTTGCACAGGCTTACCAAAATTGGACAATAGATTGGAAAAACGTTGCCTGGTCTGATGAGTCTTGATTTCTGCTGCGACATTTGTATGGTAGGGTCAGATTTTGGCATCAACAACATGAAAGCATGGATCCATCCAGCCTTGTATGGTGTGGGGGATATTTTCTTGGCACACTTTGGGCCCATTAGTACCAATTGAGCATTGTGTCAATGCCACAGCCTATATGAGTATTGTTGCTAATCATGTCCATCCCTTTATGACCGCAGTGTACCCATCTTCTGATGGCTACTTCCAGCAGGATAACGCACCAAGTGTGAATCATCTCAGACTGGTTTCTTGAACATGACAATGAGTTCACTGTACAAAAATGGCCTCCACACTAACCAGATCTCAATCCAATAGAGCACCTTTTGGAACAGGAAATTCGTGACATCGATGTTCATTCATTCATTCATTTTCTTTTCGGCTTAGTCCCTTTATCAATCTGGGGTCGCCACAGCGGAATGAACCGCCAACTTATCTAGCACATGTTTTATGCAGCAGATGTACTTCCAACTGCAACCAATCACTGGGAAACACTCATACACTCTCATTCACACACATACACTACAGACAATTTAGCTTACCCAATTCACCTGTACCGCATGTCTTTGTACTGTGGGGGACCCGGAGGAAACCCACGTAAACGTGGGGAGAACATGCAAACTCCACACAGAAATGCCAACTGACCCAGCCGAGGCTCGAACCAGCGACCTTCTTGCTGTGAGGCGACAGCACTACCTACTGCACTACCGCGTCGCCCAACATGGATGTGTAGCTGACAAATCTGAATCAACTGCGTGATGCTATCATGTCAATATGGACTAAAATCTCTGAGGAATATTTCAAGTACCTTGTTGAATCTATGCCACGAAGGCTTAAGTCAGCTCTGGAAAAGGGCATCCAACCTAGTACAAGTAAGGTGTACCTAATAAAGTGGCCGGTGAGTGTATATTTAATAAATTAATTTAGTAAAAATGTATTTAAAAAGCATTAATGCTTTTTTTATATATACAGTTCAGATGTTTGATTTTCCGAGTCTCTTAAGCTCACTAAAGCTGCATTTCTATGATCAAAAATAGAGAAATATTATAAAATGTTATTACAATAAATGTTTTCAGCTGTAATATTTAGAAAAATGTCTTTTCTTTATGCAATGGAAAAGCTGACCGTTAATCCGGTCTTCAGTGTCACATCATGTAAAAATGTATACCTCTAATGCACTATAAGCTGCTTTGGATAAAAGCATCTGTCAAATGCATAAATGTAAAAAAAAAAAACCTTCTTAAGATTTATATCCTGTTATTCACATATTTCTCAACTACATTGCGATTATGATAGTTTGCATCTGTGGTACATAGAGCATTGTGGTTATTGCACAAACACACATACACATGAGTATGTATAATCTGGTAAAGCCGATTTGGGTGTGGTCATATTAATCATTTCTATCTGGGAGGTGAAGCTGCTGTATTTGATACAGAGAGCTCAAGCATTGCTCTATCTGTAGACTCGCAGCACTAATGAGTGACAGGCAGCTCCCACAAACACAAAGCCCTGCTTATCCTCTTTAAGGCATAAATCCAAATTCATTTGAGTAATCCCTGGCAAATATTCCTCAGGCACAGACCTCATGTTCATCAGAGCTTCCGTGGTGATTTCTGGGAGAAATCGGTGCGTTTGATCTGACCCCACGCCCCTCACTTGCTGATAGATAAAAAGTTCTCAAAGGGAAAAGTCTTACGTCAGATGTTTTTACACTATCAAACACACTTCTGTCACTGCGCATTTCAATGGGAAGACTTTCTCCACCTGAACCTTTGGTGTGTGTTTATGTTTACACAGACGTGTGGGAAGTAAATTATCCTGTCTGCTGTCTCCGAAGTGCGTGTGTTTTCTTCGCTTTATTAAGCTTTACAGCCCATAAACCTATAGTTCTCTAGGAGTGCTGGGCTTTGATGGAGAGCTGTTAATTTTCTCTGCTCTCCCTGACTGTTGTGCAGCACCGTGAAATGGTGATGACTGGGTTAAGACCTATCTAATAAAAGCCATTATGTGGGTTGTGAGAACCGACACGTGATTTACTCTCGGGGTCACTTGCTTGTTCCTTTCATTCAGTTTTCTCCAGGCATTTCGGAGACGTAAACTGTATTTATTTCACCTAAAAAGATCAGAGGAAATAAAACATACGAAAAATCTAAGTGGATGGCTGGATGGTAATTTATGGCTTCGTAAATATAGCAGCAGATCATGATGTGGTCCAGAGGGCACTGTGGAGCCGAGCTGTTGACAGTGAGCGATTGGATTTGCTCTACCCTCCCATTATTCAAAAATGTGGCCCAACTACATCCAGTGCGCTCTATCAGCTGTGGGTCTACCATTTGGGTCTGTGCTGATGTGGCACAACTGTGTCAGACAGTCTGTACACTTTGCCAGGCCACACGAGCAGCAAGGAGTTTGAGTAGTTTTATGATAGTCCGTAACTGTTGGCGAAGACCATTGAAAATGAAAGAATACGTAATGCTGTAAATGAATCTGTTGCGAAATTGTCTTGACATCTCTTAAAACAACTCATTTTTTATGGTTGACTCCAAATGCAGCATATAGCTCACTTCAGAATGAATATATCACGGCAAACAAGTTGAAGATTAGCAGCCAAGCAATCAATTTATCTGTTTCTACAGCACAGGGGAACAGTAATGGGTAAATGCTTAGGGGTTTTAAGGGCCCTTAAGTTTTTCTTGCAGTTTTTTTTTTCTTGGACTTGATAATAAGAGTTGATCTATTTTTTCAGCTCTCCTTTACAATGTTAAATTCACAATTGATACTCATAAGACTCCCATTCCATCAGCAAGTTGCCAAGTGATGTCAGTGTCAAAATTCCAGCCCAAGCTTGTGAAAAATATGCTTTAATTCAATTCAATTCACCTTTATTTGTATAGCGCTTTTACAATGCAAATTGTGTCAAAGCAGCTTCACATAGAAGATTATAGTAAATTGAAACAGTGTCAGTTCAGTTTTCAGTGTTTAAGTTCAGTTCAGTTTAGCTCAGTTCAGTGTGGTTTAATAATCACTACTGAGAGTCCAAACACTGAAGAGCAATTCCATCAATGCGCAGCTCTACAGATCCCGAACCGTGCAAGCCAGTGGCGACAGCGGCGAGGAAAAAAACTTCACCAATTGGCGAAAGTGAAGAATAAAAAAAGTTGGGCACGACCATTTCTCCTATGGCCAAACGTCTTGTGCATAGCTGCAGTCTAAGCGCCGGAGGCTGGAGAATGCTGGACCTCAGCGAAGACTCATCTGTTCCTGGAGCGTCACAGGAATCAGTCTCATGCTCTCCACTCCTCCATGACCACCACAGCAGCTGCTCAGGATACCGCCTGGTCCAGGATTATGAAAACCTTGGGATCATCTCGTCGCTGGTATTGGATCGCATCAGTGGTGCTGCATAGTCTGAGGGCCTCGGGATGAGTAACCCCAGGTGGAAATAGAGAATAAAGAGAATAATTAGCGTAGCTGCTGTTCATAGTGTATATAAACGAGATGCAAAAACCTGCGTGGGGCACACTCATGCGTCATACCGCTAAGTGATGCACTGAGTGTATGCTTTGCTAAAAAGATAGGTTTTTAATCTAGTTTTGAATTGCGAGAGTGTGTCTGAGCCTCGGACATTATCAGGAAGGCTATTCCAGAGTTTAGGAGCCATAAATGAGAAGGCTCGGCCTCCTTTACTCGACTTTGCTATTCTAGGTACTACCAGAAGCCCTGAGTTTTGAGATTTTAAAGAGCGGGTTGGATTGTAGCGAGATAGAAGGTTGGTTAGATAAACAGAGCTAGATTATTTAAAGCTTTATAGGTAAGAAGCAATATTTTATATTCAATACGAAACTTAACAGGCAGCCAGTATAAGGAGGATAAAATTGGGGTGATATGATCATATTTTCTAGACCTGGTAAGAACTCTGGCAGCTGCATTTTGTACTAGCTGGAGTTTGTTAATAGATGATGCTGGGCAGCCAGAAAACAGAGCATTACAGTAGTCTAGCCTAGAATTCATTAGAAGTTTAGTGACATTATATAGCTTTTCATATGTTTCATGAAGGTTTCAAAGTGAAAAACATGTTCAGTTTTCTCAGTAACAGATAACAGATAAATTTAATGGGGGCAATGCATTATTATGTTGGTTCATTTGTTTAACAACAGTAAAAAATTAATGATGGATGAGTAGTGATATTTTTTACAATGCTTTATCGCATTTGAAATGAACGCATCATCTACACTAAACATTACCCTAGATCTAGTGTAGTGTTGCCAGACTTTCATACTCATGGCAGACACCGCAGCTTGTAATCAAATGAAATCTGATATTTGTGAAAATGTAAAACCATTATCCCTACAAGAACAGTGTGAAATCAGTGTGCAATCATTAAGTCATTCGTTCAATGAATGTTGTGCTCAGTAATCAAGAGTCTGTGCCATGAACTTCTCATACTTCAAAAATTCAATGTGTAGCTAGTCCTGATGAGCTTTAATTGTCACAAAAAAAGTGTTTAAAGTGTTTTGTTCACCATGTGCATTAGATATTTAGCTATCTATGGGCATCTAAGGGGGGCTGCACGGTGGTGCAGTGGGTAGCACAATTGCCTCACAGCAAGAAGGTCGCTGGTTCGAGCCTCGGTCAGTTGCCATTTCTGCGTGGAGTTTGCATGCTCTCCCCATGTTGGCAAGGGTTTCCTCCAGGTGCTCTTGTTTCCCCCACAAGTTCGAAGACATGCGGTATAGGTGAATTGAATAAGCTAAATTGTCAGTAGTTAATGTTTGTGAATGAGTGTGTATGGATGTTTCCCAGTGATGGGTTGCAGCTGGAAGGGCATCCGCTGTGTAAAACATATGCTGAATAAGTTGGCAGTTCATTCCGCTGTGGCAATCCCAGATTAATAAAGGGACTAAGCCAAAAAGAAAATGAATGAATGGGCATCTAAGGTTGAGACTACCATAAAACTAACCAAAAATGTTCAAGAAAATCTAACAAGCTACCAAGCAAGTTTGCTGCATTGCAAAGTGATACATATGGTGATAGCTATGTGATGCACAAGTTACAAGATTAGCTTACCCAAAAATTTTAATTCTGTAATTAATTACTCACCATCCTGTTGTTCCAATACCCTGAGACATTTGTTCATCTTCAGAACACAAACTAAGATATTTTAGATGAAATCCAAGAGCTCCCTCATCCTCCATAGAGAGCAATGGTCTTGAGACATTCAAAAAGGAAGCTATAACACTGTCAAAAGTTTCCATGCACATTTGACTGTATCATACAAAGCTCCAAGAACAATTTTTTGATTGATAATAAAGCGTATTTGGCATGCTGTCCTGGGAGAGAGCCCTGAGCTCAGAATATCCTTGAGCCCAGGGCTCCCTCCCGTTTAAAGCGAGAGAGGAGAGTTTGAGCTCAGGTAGGTCTCGAGAGCTCCCCTGCTTGTGAACTGCTGAGATAAATTTGACTAGAGTTCCCTTAGGATGCTATTTTGAAGTAGTTAATTTACTTATGGTGCATGTCTTTGGACAGTGGGAGGAAACCAGAAAACCCGGGGAAAACCCACACGAACACGAGGAGAACATGCAAACTCCGCACAGAAACGCCGACAGGCTCTGAGAGGGCCGAACCAGCGGCGTTCTTGCTGTGAGGCAACAGTGCTAACCACTGGGCCGCCGTGCGGCCCTATCAGAGAAGGGGAGAAGTAGGGGTGAAAGGGGGGATTCTTCAAGACGAAGATGACTGGAGTAGGAAGCTCTGGTAGTTTATAGTGTGGCAGTATACGTCTGATTGGTGCAATATACGAAGCTAATGCGGTACCAGCTGTGTTCAATCATAAGCAAGTGATCCTCTCGAAATTAGTTTATAAATTAACCACACAATATGACTTTGTTTATATCTTCTCTTCCATGCCAGATCAAGGTGTGTGTTTACTATGAGCAATACAACATATTGTCATTGTTGTCAACACCACAACACACAAATGTCCAACTCAGGCTCATTCTGAAAACGTACCGCGGTATACATTTCTGGAAAGCCCCAAATACACCCCAGGAGGGTATTTTTTTGCAGATTTTGTTTTCGCGAATCCACTAGAGGTTGCTGTGTATGCTTTCTGAGATCTCCAATTTCTCTCGCGAGTGCCATTCACACTTGTTGTTTTCACGTTTTACACCAAGTGTTTGTTGGTCGTTGCTGTCTATGGAGGATAAGGGAGCTCTCTACTTTATTTGTTTATATTTTTTTACCTACTTACTTAGAGAATTTGTCTTTTGCTTCAATCCAATATAACAACTTACACACCCTCTCAGGTTTTTTTTCTGAAGGTACTTTATGCTTTGTTTTGTACATTTTAACTACGATGTATCATATTTTAAACCTTAGTTGATGTGTAATGTAGCTGTGTGAACATAACATCTCTGAATGTAATGCGCTCAAAGTTCAATGCAAAGGGAGACATTTGCTTTTACACAGTTAGCTTAGCAAAGCCTACAGCGAACAAAGTTTGGGGACTACAAAAAAACACATCTGGGTTAATAAGATCATAAACACTTTAGGTTACGTGCATTCACCACAAGCATACACCCTGCGCAGCGAAGGGGCGTGGCCAAAGGCGCTGTAATGCTATAGCAGAGAAAGCTAAAATGTGGTCCAAACGCTGCTATTTCCACAGAGCTTCTTCTGTTTCTGTATTTGGGTTTCCAAAGGACATGACACAAAGAGAGAAGTGCTTACATTTTAATTTTAATTATGTTTCAGAGAATTATTAAAATATATAGCTAGCATTTGACAAAGGACAGCTTCCAGAATCTCTCCCAGTTCAGTGCTGGATTCGGCTAAAAACTCCTCAAAGAAAGAGCAGTTCCAACCATAATAGACGAAGATGTGGACATGTGAGCCACAACCTGTAAGTATTTGTATTTGTTCAAATTGATCTATTACATGCATAGTTTCTAGTGTTAATGGTATGTTGTAGTGAGGACATTGCATTTTCTTATTGGTGTTTGTAAAGCCAACAGATGGAATTGACAGTAAACACATGGATGACCACACTGAGCCATCTCATTCACTGCACACCATTCAAACAGGACAACCTCTAGTAACCTTGAATTTTGCATTGTGTGTATATTTGCATATTACTGCATAACATGCATGTAACCTCAACTTGGATAATGTGCTGAGTGTCCAGCGCTTTTTTTCTGACCATCAACTGATAGTCTCAGAGGGCTATGAGTCAGTCCCATGTCCACCTAAGACAAGAATGAAGTAATGCTCTTTCATTCACAAACATAAACCCACTCAATGAGAAGAAAAAGAAAGAGGAAAAAATAGGTCATAAACTCCCATTGTAGGATGAGTAACTGGAGCTCTTCACATAGTCATTGCCAACTTTTTCTTTTTACACACACACACACACACACACACACACACACACACACACACACACACACACAAATATAAACTTGAATGGCTGATTGTGGTTAACAGCGGTGGCTTTGCTATTGATGGAGCTCTTCTAGCTGTCTCCCATTCACAACAGAGACCATGTCACAACGTGTCCTGTCACGCCTGTCTTGTGCCTCCAAATGTCAATGGAAGTTAAATATTTATCTGCCTAGTCCCTGTTACAGCAAGTGCATTGTCTAAGGGCTTGATTGACTTTGTATTTTAATGTGGAAGAGTCTCTGTCCATTCATTCTCTATGATGGTGGTTACACTGTGTCAGAGCGGGATGTTGAATCTTCCATGGAATACTGTACAGAATGTTGCTGTTATATTGAGTAATTTAAAATTCACCCATGCGAGCATTACCTTGTCTTTTTACTTCTCATATTAACAGCTTACGGCTTTCCTACTGAGAGCTGAGCAGTGAAGTGTTGTGTTTCAGAAGTTTGTTCAATGAAATCAAACCCCCTCACACACGTCCTGCACATGCATCGTACATATTTGTTGACTGTAAACATCAAGATTGGCTGAGAAAAAATACAAATCTAAAATGACATATTCTCTGAGAGAATAATCTTGTATAATTAGATTGTGAGCATTCAAAAACTTCTAATATGAATGTTTGTAGTATGAATATAATCCAGGCACAATATATTTGTCATATGTGACCCTGGACCACAAAACCAGTCTCAAGTTGCATGGGGACATTTGTACACTGTAAAACCCAACAGTCAACTTCATCAAATGAATTGAGTGTAGTTAACTCAAAATTGACTGAAAGTTAATTCTACTCATTTGAAAAGAGTTTTGAACTTAGTGTTGAAGGTAAGGAGTTCATTAAATACCTCATTACTTCAACTTAAATGAAGTAAGTTCACAGTACTCATATAGATTAGTTTTTAACTCAAATGGTTTGTAGCAATCGGTTTCCTCAAACGGTTTGTGTTGCCTTAACTTATTGGGTTTTACAGTACTCAGTTGGTTCGAGTTCTCTTCATTTATTGGGTTTTACTTTGCTTAAATTGCTTTGTTTACTCAAATGGATTAAGTTCACAGTACTCATTTGTGGATTAGTTTTTGAACTTAAAAACATTGTTGCAATCAGTTTCCGCAAATGGTTTGAGTTACCTTAACTTAATGGGTTTTACAGTGTAGGAATAGCCGAAAATACATTGATGAGTCTAAATTATAGATTTTTCTTTTAATGGAGAAAATAATTGTACTAGTTCATAGTAAAAAGATCATGTTCCATAAAGGGATTTTGTAGATTTTCTACTGTAAATACGTATGTTCAAACATAACTTTTATGATATGCTTTGCTAACAACTTAATTTGAACACTTTAAAGGCAATTTTCTCAATATTTAGATTTTTTTTTTTAATCCTCAGTTTCCAGATTTTCAAATAGCTATGCAGGAAAATATTATTATCTATCCTAATGACACTCATAAATGGAAATCGTTTTTTTTATTAGGATTTCAGTTTATGTGGTCCCTAGGTCACATATTATCATTATTTTGTATAATACCAGTTAGTTTACATCTTGTTCAAACCTCATTTCTCATGGATGCACACTTCTCAAAAGTATTAAGTCATCCAAGCGCCTTTTTACCTACTGTTTTACAAACACTGTATATTTGGAAATTTGGAAACAACCATTTTCGAATGGGACCTTTTTATTGTCAACTTTTGTGTATTATATGTGTATTATATGTATATATGTGCACTGTATTTATATAAGCTTTTGCTTTTAAATGCTATGCTTATTTTTGTCCTTTAATTTCATTTATACAATTAAGGGGTATGTAGAACAGTTTGTAAGCAGAAGCTGTCACATAGTTGTCACAAGGCCAGCATTGCTCTGTGATGATGCTTTAAACCCCCCTTTTCAGATTTTTCACATTTATAAGTAAAATAATCTCTGCATTTTCATGACAAATTGATATTGTAATTGTAATGGATTGCATTTACTCATACTTTGTTTCAGCAAAATTATGTATTTTGGCCCTGCTTGTTGCACCTACTAGTGAACTATGTACTCTGCACAAAGAGTCACAAGAAAATAAAAATGTACAACATCCTGTCTGGAATGCTTAGATAAGTAAAACAGTGGATATATCCAGCAGGATAACGCACCATGTCATACTGCACGAATCACCTCAGACTGGTTTCTTGAACATGACAATGAGTTCACTGTACTCAAATGGCCTCCACAGTCACCGGATCTCAATCCAATAGAGCACCTTTGGGATGTGGTGGAACGGGAGTTTCTCATCATGGATGTGCAGCCAACAAATTTGCAGCAACTGCATAATGCTATCATATCAATATGGACCAAAATCTCTGAGGAATATTTCCAGTACCTTGTTGAATCTATGCTACAAAGAATTAAGGCAGTTCTGAAGGCAAAAGGGGGCCCAACTTGGTACTAGTAACGTATACCTAATAAAGTGGCCAGTGAATGTATTATAACAATATAAAAGTTATATATTTAAACTACAGGTTTATGGAGGAGTGTACATTCAATCCTCACACAATTCAGTTTCCTGCCATAACATACAATAAGAACTTAATGTAAATACCTTCAAGCAAAATAGTTGTAAATTAGTTTTCTCTTGAGCCAAGTGTTTTATCCATTACACATTGACGACGCTGAAACCAAAAGTGTCCTGCGCAAAAGTTACAGGCTGAGTGACTATTTGAGCAGAGGACAGGCTGTGATGACTGTGAATAGGTCAGAGTGAATAGGCCTCCTGTTGATGGCCGGAGACGTCTCTTTAGCCTCTCTACAGGAGAAGAAAGCCAGACTGCCACTCGGCCCACTAATGCTGCCTGCAGCTATTTGTAAGACCCTGTGTGAATGCAAGAATGCAGAGGTGGAGGGGGGCTAATTTGACAAAGTGAAAGCAAATCATCTTAGAGAGTGAAAGGAGCATGTAAGAAAAGAATGTATGTGTGTGTCCGTGTGTTTTCATACTTTTGATGGGCCGGCCAGCAGGGGGCTACATTGGGAATTCCCAAAGCATGCCGAAACACATCCCCTCCTTTTCCAGACTCTTTAACCTCTGTTCTGTTCACTGGAGATCCTCTCAGTTTTACGGTATTTTCTCATTCATAGTGTTCGACTTTCACTAACTTTTCCTTTGGTAATAAAAATCAGCAAACTTTTGTCAGCTTTGCCAGATTTGGTCATGTAAAGTCTTAAATCTTAGCAAGCTTGATCTTTTCTTCAAGCTTAATGGCTTAAAAAATATATGCATAGGCGTACATTATTTTGCTATTTTTAAAAAATAAAATCTAAAATGAAATCCAATAGAGGCGACGCAGTGGCGCAGTAGGTAGTGCTGTCGCCTCACAGCAAGAAGGTCGCTGGTTCGAGCCTTGGCTGGGTCAGTTGGCGTTTCTGTGTGGAGTTTGCATGTTCTCCCTGCGTTCGCGTGGGTTTCCTCCGGGTGCTCCGGTTTCCCCCACAGTCCAAAGACATGCGGTACAGGTGAATTGGGTAAGCTAAATTGTCCGTAGTGTATGAGTGTGTATGGATGTTTCCCAGAGATGGGTTGCGGCTGGAAGGGCATTCACTGCGTAAAACATGTGCTGGAAAAGTTGGCGGTTCATTCCGCTGTGGCACCGCAGATTAATAAAGAGACTAAGCCGAAAAGAAAATGAATAAATGAATGAAATCCAATGGGTTTAAAATGACATTACAGTGAAGCGGTGCCCAGTCAAACATTTTCAAGTGCATTCTCTCCATAAACACTGAAACAAAAAGTCCCTTTTTATATTTAGGTTTCTTTTCTGCCTAGTGTTGGGATTGGATACAAAAAATTAACTTGACAAACACATTCAGCTTCTGGTGTTGTAAGTGCCCTTTTGCTTCTTCACCGGTATTATTGTCCTTTCAAATAATCAGACACACTCTGAAACACAATGAGAAGTATGTCAAAGCTATGTTATAAGCTGTATAACTTATATCTAAGTTATAACAACCTCTTCCTTTGACATTACATGTTCTTCAGCAGTGTTTAGATGTGCAAACCACAACCTAAACACTTACTCTTCAAACAATTCAGAAGGACAAATGGCAACACTTTTTTCCTATATTTTACCATCTGGAGGTACAGTCTGTGACAGTTCTTTTATACTGTCTCTCACCTATATTGGAGCTGCCATGAGTATAGATGAGATAGTTTGCCTGACAAACGCATACAAAATATTGTTATAATTAAAGGATTTTAATTGACCAGGCTTCACCATTTTATTTACATGTTATACGCAGCAATAAATCACCAATAATGATTTCATAATCATTATGAAGATAAACATGATGCACAAGAATATTTGATGTGGGCTATTTGTACAGGCACTTTCATGTGTCAAGAATTTAGCAATATAAGTTGTAGTTTTTTTTAATCCTGGTTTTCTTCAGTATATATACAGTTGAAGTCAGAATCATTAGCCCCCCTTTGAATTATCTTTTCTTTTTTAAATATTTCCCAAATGATGTTTAACAGAGCAAGGAAATTTTCACAGTTTGTCTGATAATATTTCTTCTTCTGAAGAAAGTCTTATTTGTTTTATTTCGGCTAGAATAAAAGCAGTTTTTAATTTTTTAAACACTATTTTAAGGACAAAATTATTAGCCTTTAAGCTAAATTTTTTTTAGACAGTCTACAGAACAAACCATCATTATACAATAACTTGCCTAATTACCCTAACCTGCCTAGTTAACCCAATTAACCTAGTTAAGCGTTTAAATGTCACTTTAAGCTGTATAGAAGTGTCCTGAAAAATATCTAGTCAAATATTATTTACTGTCATCATGACAAAGATAAAGTAAATCAGTTATTAGAAATGAGTTATTAAAACTATTATGTTTAGAAATGTGTTGAAAAAATCTCTCCGTTAAACAGAAATTGGGTAAAAAAAAATAAACAGGAGGCCTAAAAATTCTGACTTCAACTGTATATATAATTATTGGCAATGTCTATTATCATACAATCCAAGAAATTTATTAGAGAAAGAGCAGTAATGTTTCAATAAACACATTTGCATTGCTATTACTATTTTTCCTCAATTTAATACTGTACTATTGTAATAAAATATCAGCAGTTAATACATACCTTCAGTATCACCTTTGCTTGAAATGACAGTCTAATCCTGTTTATATGAAATTAGCCTGCTCCTGAGCAGGTTTGCACTTTCAGGCCTGTTGCAATGAGAGCAACTTCTGCATGAGTTTTGAATAACAAAATGATCAAATAGTCCAAAATAAAATCCAGCTAATTGATTGCTTCACTTCATTCCCTGATTTATTCAAATCCACAGTTTATTACATATAAATTAAGAATAGCCACAGATTCATGCCTATTTTTTTCATACCAAAGCTTTCAATGTAGATAGACCTTCAGAGGATGATGTTTCTGAATTGATGTCACCATCAGAGATTCTTTTTCCTTTTTCTCACCTCAGGCATTTCCACAACTGTTGTGTCTTTCATTGAATATGTAACTGAAGTCCTCTGCTGCTGAGGCCAAAGTTATGGAATCGGAGACGCACATACTGTCCTCTTTGGATCAAAATCAGAGTAACATGCAATAAAACAAGACAAAAACCCATTAATGACCTGCGTCAAAATCAAACAATCCATGAGAGATAAGCATACCACATTCTACCACATTGGTCTGTTCTTCATCACTGACAAATGTTTTATAATTGCCTTATGTCGCAGTGGAGTTGTGTCAGCATGTAACATGTTAGTGCAATTCAGAAATTCTTTGCATATATGTTAAATTTTATGGAGTCCCATGGCTTTTTGTACATAGCTTCCATTCTGCAAAAAAAAACAACAACAATAACTCACACATACATCTTCTTGAACTTTTAGCACCTATCATTGATTTGTTCTGCAGCATTCATTTTCCTTTGGCATACCAGAGTTTTGATTTCTCAGAACTTGATATTGCTTGCCTCTCTGCCAGTCTTAGCTACTTGAAATAGTGGATCACCTGGCCCTCAGACAAACCTCTTGATCCGACTCATATTGTTCTCAAACTTGTACTCTGAACAATAGTGCAATGAGCTTAAATTTGCACTCTCAGCTTGCTGAACATTTTGAAGTCACACTCAAGTAACACATTACTCACAGGGTTAAGATCAGAGTGTGAGAATTATGTGATGTTATGCCGATGTCACACAACACTCACAGGGTTAAGATCACAGTATGAGGATCATCTGATGTCACTCGTCATATCAAATTTATCAATAAATTAAGAGTTATGGGTTATTGGTATGAACTGTTTTGGTGATTGACAGATTGATTTATTTGTTGTGAGAATACATTTCAGAATACAGTGTGAGAATCATGTAATGTCACACATTACACACAGGATGTACTTCCCAAATGCTTTACTTCCCAAAACATGCTGAAACACATCCCCTCCTTTTCCAGACTCCTTAACCTCGGGTCCTGTTCACTGGAGATCCTCTCACTTTTATGCTCTTTTCTCATTCGGTCTGTCTAGATCTCACTGACCCTTTCTTTGCTAGTAAAATCACCAAACTTTAATCTACTTTTCCAACTTCAGTCATGTAAAGTCTTAAATCCTAGCAGGCTTGATCTTTACCTCAAGTTTAATGGCTGCATTTCAGACTGATCAAATAAAACGAATGAATTATGTCCTTGTTTGTTCCTAAATCTAAACCTCACTGTCCAGTGCGAGCACTTTAACTCTGACAAACCTTGGATAGAGATCATCAACCCATTCCTGCAATGTCCATAACAGAATTCACACACCACAAACTTTTTTGGCAACAAGACATGTGGCATAAATAATATTCATAGATGGGCATTATTTTGCAATCTCCTCTTAGTAAAATCTAAAGTGAAATCCATGGAGTTTAATATGACATTACGGTGGAGAAGTGGTAAGGCACCATTTGAATCTGCAAACAGGCTCGGTGACAACTCATAATTATCATAAAGATGTTATATGGATTTCTGTCCAAAGAAAATAACTTCAGAATATTACACTTATGCTACTATAATATTAAGTATTTAGAGATTTGGTTAGACAGTAAAGAGGAGCCCAATGAGAAGTTCATGCAGAAAGTGAGAAGTTTTCATTTATTAATTTTCTTAGTCCCTTTATTAATCAGGGGTCGCCACAGCAGAATGAACCACTAACCTATCCAGCATAAGTTTTACGCAGCGGATGCCCTTCCAGCTGCAACCCATCACTGGGAAACACCCATAGATTCTCATTCACACACACGCACACATATACTTACACTTACATACACTACGGACAATTTAGCTTACCCAATTCACCTACAGTATACCGCATGTCTTTGGATTTCTGGGTGAAAACAGAGCAGTGAGAATTTTGTTATTTTTTTTTAATTCAAGTTGCTTTTTATTTATTAATTTAATTATTTTATATAGGGAGGCATAATATATTGATAGCCATATCAGTATTTACAGATAAATGCATATTTTTTTGTTATCTTTATTAGCCTGATAAGAGAAGAATAGCCAAGAGTGTGGTTGACAAATTAAAGCCAATACATTTTGTATTAATGTCTCCTGTTGAACCACTTAAAATGTTTTTTTGAAGTTCCTTCCACGTGATGACATTTTTTTTTATGTTAGAGGAAAGACTAGAGGTCATGAATCTGGCAGTTTTTTGTTTAGTTTTTTGCTTTAAAATGTAAGTGAGTAATAGATGTTTCTTTGCAGTTTCCTTGTTAATACAATAAACACGTAAATGCAATTTTCCACTTTATCTGTTTGCAATTTTTTTGTAATTAGTCTCAGAAAAAAATCTAATCAAAACTATCAGCAAACAAAAGGAGTTAATTGTTATTATCTCAATCAAAAAATTATTATTGGAATGATTTATTATTTGGCAGTATACATTTACATGCAAAATGTCATGTATACAATATACACGGTGTGTTTTTTTTTTTTTTGCATCTGTTTGCATTTCAAACAGTTTCAAAATATTAAAACAAGAAGATCAAATACTTATTTAACCCTTTAAAGTGATAGTTCAAGGGCGACACGGTGGCTCAGTGGTTAGCACTGTCATCTCACAGCAAGAAGGTTGCTGGTTCGAGTCCCAGCTTGGCCAGTTGACATTTCTGTGTGGAATTGGTTTTCCCCGTGTTCGTGTGGGTTTACTCTGGGTGTTCCGTTTTCCCCCACAGTCCAAAGACATGCGATATACTGTAGGTGAATTGAATAAACTAAATTGGCCATAGTGGATGTGTGTGAATGAGTGTGTATGGGTGTTTCCCTGTACTGGTACTCGGTTCATTAGTGTATGTGTGTGAATGTGAGAGTATATGGGTGTTTCCCAGTACTGGTACTTGGGTCATTCCGCTGTTGTGACCCCTGATGAAAAAGGGACTAAGCCGAAGGAAAATGAATGAATGAAGTGATACATCACCCAAATTTACTTACTATTTACTCACCCTCAAATTGTTACATTTACATTTCAATACATTTAATTATATAGCAGACACTTTTGTCAACAAATATGTTTTAGTTTTTCTTTATTATTCTTTTGAGCTAAAAAAATATATATTTTGAAGAAAGCTGAAAACCTGTAACCACTGACTTCCATTTGTAGGAAAAACAAAACTGTGGATGTCAATGGTTACAGGTTTTCAGCATTCTTAAAAATATTCTTCTTTCTTGAGAAAACAAAACAAGCAAAGTGTGAGTAAATGGTGACAGAATTTTAATTTTGGGGTGAACTAACACAAAGGGGTTAAAGTTAATTATCTTTTTTTTAAATGTTAATATAAAAATTTGGTAACACTTTATTTTGATGGTCCATTTGAATATTAGTAGACTGTCTACTTAATATCTGTTGACACTGACATTTAACAGTCCTTCAACAGACATTTAACTGACTATAAGAAACTTTGCAATTACATGTCAACTTACACTAACCCTAACCCCAACCCCAACCCTAACCCCAACCTAACAGTCTACTTATAATCTAATGATCATTAGTTGCAATGTAACTTCAATTCAACAAACGGACCGTCAAAATAAAGTGTGACCAAAAATTTTCCTTGGCCTACTTTATCAAACACTTCCAAGATCAGTTAAAAACCATTAGACACTTGTTTGTCAGATCAACACATCTATGGAATGTATGATATATTCAATTTGTTGTATAAAATACTACAGTATATAAATCAACTGTGACTATCAGATGCTTTCTTAACTGCTGTTTTCTTAGTTGTCCTTTTTTCAACTGTAATTTTAGTTACTCCTAAATGATTATTATCATTTTTTTTTTAAAGATTTAACTTTGAGAATGTCAGTGCTTTAACAGGAGGTCAAAAAGTAGTTTGAGAAAGTAACTCCGTCTTCCACCCTGAGGAAGTATCTGTCAGCACATCAATCACCCCCCGAAAGACACTTCTGTGGTGGGTAAGTGTCTCCCGTTGTTTATTTGTCCAGCGATTTTAATGTTCATCTTTGCTCACCTCTCTTAATCTTAAGCTCCAGAATGACTCCCTCAGCAGCCTGCTTGGGGCTAAGATAGACCCAGCCTCCTGGTGGGATCAAAGGCTAGCTTTATCCTCCAGAGGGGTGTAGGTTACAGTGCAATTCACTTTATGGGTGGTCAAAGGGTCAGATGTACATGTAACCACGTAGGAGATAAATTCTTAAGAGTAGCAGGCCCAGGTTCAGCAGATATGCTGTGATGTATGAGGCGAATGTGGATGATATCACGTCCGCTGCTCTTACGGACCACCAGGACTCAGACACTCAGTTCACTGGCGACTTATCTAAACTGTGGTGCCTTGAAATCAGAGCTCAGTGATAGAAAATAAAGAGAAGCTCTTGGTCTTTAGGGTAGAATAAATACTCAGATGCAATTAAACACAGAAGCTCGATGTTTCTGTAACACTGGTAGAACAGGTTTGCCAAGGATATATTCTCTTTACATTATTTAGTTTCTAGTTCATTTACTTGTGTTACAATGACAGTTTATTTATTAACTTCAAATCTATTATGTAGTTACAAGCTTGCTGACAACTTGAAATCATCTGTGTCTTGTATTCTTTATATTGTGGGGACCAAATGCCCACACAAGTAAAGTAATACTAGTAAATTTGTGAGGACATTTTTGGCCCCCATAAAACCCCTAAAAAATCACACAGAATAAAGTATTTTGAACATCTGTAAAAAAAAAATGATAGGTGGGCATAGATAATTGTTTTAAATCTAGATTAATCTCACTGTAATCTTGGAATTAATCTGGATTAAAATGGCTCATTTGAATTCTGCCGAAGGCATTTAGAATATGTGTGCTACCGAAATAATGACTAAAAGTAAGTCAGATTAGGTGGTCTAATGCACCACCAAGCTCTAATGCACCACCAAGCCAGGTGGTGCATTAGACCAGGGGCTCATCTCCTGTTTTCAAAATGCATCACAAACTGCTTGAGAAACTGTTCTACTATGATAATTGGTGAGGAAAATAAATGATGTTCAATAAGATGTACTTGTGTTTAATAACTGTTTATTCAGTTAAACATGAATTTGGAACTGTAGACCTACATAAGCTCCAAACAGCGATTTTTGATTACCTTAATCTGACTAAAGTCATAACTGAACTAAACAGAAATGGAATTAAGACATGGAGTATGCATATATTAGTGGCATTATTAAAGTAAACACCGCAATCAAACTATTGTAGGACTATTCGCCATATTTTCCGACAAGATCCACACACTAGGCTGTCAGTAAAGCACGGCGCACACACACACACACATCGCGAAATGCGGAAGTTTTTTCTTTCCACTCTCACCAGCCCTTACTCCTTATTTGCGTCTAATGCCCCAGTTTGTCACGGGGGCATGAATGAAATGTTCATGAGTGAATGTGAAACTGCCGAACTGCAGTTAAAGTCACCCAAAATTACAGGAAACTCTTACATGAAAGCAGTTCACGTAATTATATTATTGTCTATTAACTAGATTACAGATGTCCATGTAAGCATAGACAGTAGTGTCTTCAAGTAAGTGAAAGATCCAGAAGGGCATCCTGCTGATTTGATTCAGAAGGGCACTTTTTTTGTCAGATGGCTCAGGTATACATCCCGCCTAAAATATCAAGGTGAAAGTCATCATAGCTTGCGAAGAATAGACCCAGCTCCCTACCCAACTTTGAGAATAGCTTAACGGCTATATTTTTTTAATCGCCCGATAAGAGTCTCACTTTAACGCAGCACGTTAACTCCCATAACGGCCCACCACTAGTAAAAATGCTCAATGTTTTCTGTTTAGGGCTAGGGTCTGTACAAGTACAAAATCATTATGTCTATGGCAATCAGGGTGGCCGGGGGGTCTTAAAAAGTATTAAAAGTTGATGAATCAATTATGAGAAAAATAAGGCCCTTAAAAGGTATTAAAAAGTCTTAATCGCATTTTTACGATTATTATTTTTTAAAAATTGTATTTTCTTCCTAATAATAAAAATGGTGTGCTTGATCAACGCAGTTGGTTCGGGTCGGGGCGCATCCAAGCTGTACATCCAAGCTCCTTAGTCCAAGTGATGTCACGTAATTTGCGCCAAAGGCAGAAAGGTGATGTGACGCTCTCCACATGTAGCGAAACCATAGAGCGAAACAGACAGCAAAATGGGAAAATGTAAATTTGCGTACTCCTGGTTGGAGAAAGATGAGTTTAAACTCTGAAGTGGCTGAAGTCTGTCGCTAAAAAACAACCGCGTAATTTATTCTTTCAAGCTTTGTTTCTTCCAAGCTTATCTGAGTTCTGTTGCATGGTTGTGCTCCATTGATTTATTTAACTACAACTGTTTATTAAGTTAAAGATTTGATACTGATTAGAACTTGAAGTGGTGATGAGGTTGTAGAAAGGTTCTTTGTTGTGGGAAGAAGTAAGTGCAAGTTTTATTTTTAAAATAATTGTTACCACAACACCGTCGCTGTGCTCGTGTGTGTTTGCTCTCTTCTCTCTCGACTGGTCTCTCCCGCTCCCTTAAGACGGTGTCTCTCCGGCCCAATCACTAGAGAAAACAGGTGTTATTAATTATTTCTGATTGGGCCACTGACCAGCCGCCGGTGTCTCCACTCGCTCTCCCATCTTTCTGGGTGTTCGGCCACGCTCTCTCCACCACAGAGGTCTTAAAATATTTTGAGAAGGTCTTTAAAAAGTCTTAAAAAGGTATTGAAATTACCTGCATATACCCTGGGAATCCCCTTAAAGATAGCTGTACAAGTGTGTTCTTGTGTGTGTTCTTATTGAATTTTTATTAATGGGTAATAAAACTGTGTTTTCTTTAATTTGTAGTTCTACATATCTAAACAATGTTTTGGAATTAAAATATCCATGTAAGGCGACACAGTGGCGCAGTAGGTAGCACTGTCGCCTCACAGCAAGAAGATCGCTGGTTCGAGCCTCGGCTAGGTCAGTTGGCGTTTCTGTGTGGAGTTTGCATGTTCTCCCTGCGTTCGCGTGGGTTTCCTCCGGGTGCTCCGGTTTCCCCCACAGTCCAAAGACATGCAGTACAGGTGAATTGGGTAGGCTAAATTGTCCATAATGAATGAGTGTGTATGGATGTTTCCCAGTGATGGGTTGTGGCTGGAAGGACATCCACTGCGTAAAACATGTGCTGGATAAGTTGGCGGTTAATTCCGCTGTGGCGACCCCGGATTAATAAAGGGACTAAGCCGAAAAGAAAATGAATGAATAAATGAACATCCATGTAATGAAATTTGGCTCTGGACAGTTAAATTGGCTCTGGACAGTTAAATTATTATTAAACATTGGTGCTGAGGTATATCTGCCACTCTCCCTCCACTGTATTACCATATCAGATAGGAATTTATTCAAAATAATTCAATAATGTGTTGTTAATAAAGTCCAATGGGGCTTTGTAAGTAAAATATTTATAGTCAACCGGGACCAGTGGGGCTATATTTTATGGATTTTAGTTTTTAGAAAGACCTATAGTAAAATTAAAGCTTGTTAATTGATATAAATACCATAAAACATATGTATATATGTATATACTTATTTTTCAGTAAACTTGTTGTTGCTATATTTACAATAAACAACTTTAAGTCAATGGTTAAATAAATGCCCAGACTTTTTTCATTTGATTCTGTCTTCTGTATTGCTTCATGGGCCCTTGTAAATTTCCTCTGGTGGCTGATAATATTATGTGAATGGTTTGTTTGTGTGTGCTAGTAGTAGAAGAAGAAAAAAGTTTGCCTTTGTGCACTTTAATAAATTAATGATCTTCCTTTTATATGGGAACATTACTGGGTATCTCTATTGGATAATGTTTACCAGAAACACAATTATTTTTTATTCATTACAAATAATATTATTGATTAGACACCAGTCTGATATATTTTACTACACATTTTCTTTATTGTTAATGTTGAGATTAACCTCAGACCCAGGGTGCAGTTTCCAAGATGTAATTGTTATTGCAACTATGGTTGCAAGTTCTGTTGTTACTAACATAGTTCACTGATTCAGTGTTCCCTGAATCCAAAAAATAACAAAATTGTGTGGTTAAACTACAACTCTCTATCTTTCCATTTCTCTATCTGTACATCAAACTGAAAATTGTCATCAATTACTAACCCTTTATTTGTTTCAAACCTTTTAGAGTTCCCTACTTTTGTTGAACACAAAATAATATATATTTTAAAAATACCAAAAACCTATAACCGCTAACTTGCATGGTATTTGTTTTTCCGACTATGGATGTCAACAATCGCAGGTTTTCAGCTTTCTTCAAAATAACTGCTTTTGTGCTCAACAGAAGAAAGAATCACTTGAGAGAGAAAGAAAGAAAGAAAGAAAGAAAGAAAGAAAGAAAGAAAGAAAGAAAGAAAGAAAGAAAGAAAGAAAGAAAGAAAGAAAGAAAGAAAGAAAGAACAAGTAAATGGTGAGCAAATAGTCAGTACATTTAGATTTTTTTGTGAACTAGCCCTTTAAATAGATAAACAAAATGGATAAACCAAAGTGTGCCAAGTGTGCAATACAATGTACAGTATATGTTTTAATTTATTAGTACAGGCCCATGGTGAAGTTAAGAGAAGCAGGAGCCATGGTGGAGACTTGTTAAGCAGAACCAAAAATAAGACCAAAATGGAGCTGAGGTCAAGGTGAAGCTGAAGGCCTATAGTAAACTGAGGGTCCTGGAGATGAGCTGGAGTCACGCTGAGGTGGAGCAAGGGTGCTGGAGGATAAAGGTAAGCTAGAAGAGGGAAGCCCAAGGAAGACGCTCAGGGGAGTCAGCACATGGGAGTCAGCATGGCTAGGCTTTATGAGACTCTTTGGTGGTACAGGACAGTCTAAGGATTAATCAATACTAATATAATTAACAGATAGTTCAGGATGGCCTCTTTGGCTGACACAAGGGAGGCAGAGTTTTCAATGGCTCCTCAAGCAAGCAAGCCAGAGGCGACAGTAGCAAGAACCAAATCCACAATGGAGGAAAGAGGAGAATTCATCTTTAGGGAAACCAGGTTCAGTCAGGGTGACCTTCTATAGCCAAACGTAAGCAGGCAGAGCTGCAGTGTAAAAAAAAACATTGGTGGGCTTGAGAATGATGAGCATCCAATGTGGAGAATTTGCAGGACTAAGATGCATTCTCAAGTCCTTCCCAGAAAAGCTCACAAATTCTGACCTAAATAGTAAATATACAAGTTGAACCTGCTGTTCGAGAGATCAATATTTATTTGATTAGACGACTTTTAAGATTCACAGAAGTTGTTCAATTCTCTTATCATGATCAGGTTGCGGCAGCAAGGGTGAAATAAAGCAGGGTCTAACATACATGAGACAGTGATAGAGCCCACTCCAACACAGAAACTGAACAAGATAACCCTTTACAGAGACGTTATCACTTCACCACCTGTGTAGTTTTACTAATGACACTTCTAATCATTGTGTTTTGAACAATATTAACAACAGTTGAGAAACAATTGTGACAAACTAATTTGTTTTAAACAGTGAATTATGTTATTTTTAAAATGTGTGGGCTGGGTTTAATCCATATTTACAACTCTTCAACAAAAACTATTTAGAAAATGAATGAGGACTTGAAATGGATGCTTTGTTATGGCTTTCTTCTGTCCAATCTTATACATTTTTGGTCATGCTACATTCATTCATTTATTTTCCTTCAGCTTAGTCCCTTATTTATCAGGGGTTGCCACAGTGGAATGAACCGCCAACTATTCCAGCATATGTTTTACACAGCGGATACCCTTCCAACCACAACCCAGTACTGGAAAACACCCATACACTCTCACATGCACACATACACTCATACACTATGGCCAATTGAGTTTTTATTAAATTCACCTATAGCACATGTCTTTGGATTGTAGGGAAAACCGGAGCACCCAGACAAATCCCACGCAAACACGGGGAGAACATACAAACTCCACACAGAAATGCCAACTGGCCCAGTCGGGACTTGAACCAGCGACCTTCTTGCTGTGAGGTGGCTGTGGTAACCACTTAGCCATGCTGCCTTCATACTATATTTTAAGGTACAATTCCCGCTAGTAACAAAGCATTAGCTAAGACTTTTAGCTCAATGAACTCAATTTGCTGCTTATTAATAGTTAGTAAGGTAGTGATTGGGTTTAGGTATTGTGTAAGATTTGGAATATAGAATATGATCATACTCTATAAGTGTTAATAAACAATATCTTAATAAGAAATACATAAGCCAGTAGTTAATAGTGGCAATTGGTACTTAAACTAAAGTGTCACAGAATGCTGAGAATATGCAGAGGTTGTTTGATGCATTACACAAATGTTCTCAAATCTCACTGAGCCATACAATTAAGATTTATATATCTGACAGAGTTCTAAATACTGTATGTTTAGTTTACATGTCAGGCTGTTTGACAGAGTAAATTGAGCTATAAGCACTGTATCTTTATCTTGATTATTGTATTTGGAGTGTCCTTGGTGCCACTCCTCATCCCCCGGCTCTCTCTGGTCATTGTGGTAAGTCAAGAAAGAGGCTTCAGAACAAACTTCTGCCTGTTCCTCCAACCTCTCCACTCCTGCAATTTTTATATTTTCCACACATGTTGGGAAAAAAAAAAACAACAACAATATTTTAGGCTGCAATTACCGGAGAGTAAAATTCTATGTCTGACGGCGAATGAAGGACGATGGTTTTGTATGGTCAAACACACCACTCAGAAGATTCTTCGAGGGCAGACCACTAAACTAAAAATACATTTGAGTCTGGTCTGTTTGCACACTCCAAACAAGAACACAACTGAGACTTGCTGTGAGGTTTACGCTAACTGTCTTTAGCGAGCATAAATCAGATGCTAATAGGATGTGGAGCGCTTTCTGCTTGTGATTTGTGAGCTTCCGTGTACAACAATAAATAAACCCTGACATGTAAAAGGAGTGAGTACAGGAACAAATGACATGAAAGTGTGTAGATATGTTCAGTAGGTATGCATGTCACAGTGTGTATTTGATAGATCAGAGTGAAAATCCTTTAAAGAAGAATCGGCAGACTCCCAGGTGCCTCGTCTCCCACAAATTATCTTCCTCTTACCTTAAGCCTGCGGGGCTGAATCCCACCTGTGGTGATACCCTACACAGGTACTTTCTTTTTTGTGGATTGAAAAAGAACGGGGTGTTATTTATTTATTTATGTATTTATTTACTGCATAGAAAGGAGTGCATTTTGTTATTGAAAAGTGGTCAACTTAAATTTATTACACTTGAAATTGCATGTTTACTTTCTTAATTTGTGTTTCTAGTTTTATTGTGGATCTAAAGTTTAATCTTTCTAATCTTCAATCCAATCGATAACTTACTTTCCTTTTCAGGTGAAATCACAGGCCAGTCAGCCTACTAGATAATGTTGCCTAACAGCTACACTGCAAAAAAATGTGTTGTTCACCTAAATTTGTGAGTTGAACCAATTTAAGCTGCGCTCACACTGGACTTTTCTCCCCATAGACTTCCATTCATATGCACGCGAATGCGTCAGACCGGAAATGCAAAATCGTGCGTCAAGTTTCGCAGTTCACTGCATTGCAAAATTCAAGCTTGGTGAACTCTGACCTGCGAAATCACATCACCTGACTGCGTGAGACCAATCAACCTTTACAAGTCACTTTTGCTGCTTGTTCAAACTACTTATTTAAAAAGAGTTGAAACAACACAATTCTTTAGTTTTTTTAGGGACAACTTAATTGTTTTATGTTCAATCAACTTAAATTTGTAAAAACGATCAAGTTAAAGGGCCATGAAACCCCCCTGTCTCAGCAGAGTGTTTTCACACCTGTAGTTTGGAAAAAGTCAGGAAAGTGGGCGTGTCCAGCTCTGTTTAGGTGGGAGTGTCGGGGGAGGGAAAGAGGGAAGGATTTGCAAATATGGGAGTTTCCGTTTGGGCACGCAGACGCAGGGGAGAAAGACAGTGACTGTGTTTGCATGGACATCAGTAATCAAATTACTTGCCCAATTATTAATTTGTCGACTTTAACTGCAGTTTGGCACTTTAACTTTTTATTCAGGAACATTTCCTGCATGTCGCCCGTGACAAACGAGATATTGAAAGCGAGGAACTGCTGGAAGAGTTGAGTTTTAATTATATGTTTAATACCGCACGGCGAATGGGAGAAAAAATCCTCTGAAATTCTCTGTAACTTATGTACTCGGTAGGTAGCGTCAGAAGCCGTGTGTGTATAGACTATCCTGTCACAAAATGCAGCGAAAATCCTGCACGACGGGAATAATTTGATTGTGTTTACATGTTTACACTCGGAGAGCAGCATTTACAGCGGATCTTTCAGTCTATAATATTGTACTATAATATTGCGGTAATATTAACATACTGTAAACTTAGTAACTAAATCATTTTGACTATGGTATGTCTTTAAAAACTGAAAGAGCACTGCTGACGATACAAAGTAATTTTGCCATCTGGGTTAAACAAAGAGCACTGCACTACACACACTTACCAAATCTGTCAAGACAGGACAATCACACTGGTCTTTTTTTAAAAGGAGACGAGCGGCAAATCCAGATTTCATCATTTCCAGATGCGAAAAGCTCTCGGGTAAAAAATGTTCCTTACAAATGCATTTCTGTCGCGTGTCGCATGCACTGTAATCCACACGTGAGTCCAGCTGCGCTCTCAAAAAGGGAAAATGAAAACAAAACCTTCGTTGCAGCACACTAATAAATGCAACACTGACGACTCGTGTCTCCAAATTCTTTTTCTTTCACTTGTTTTGGCAACACAACGTGGCGTCTCTCTGTCGTCTGAACACTGTAACAGATAAACAATCTCCGAAGCTATCATGCATATTAATGAAGTTGCGCCGCATACACAATAGAGTGCGCTGATTGGTTTGAACAAAGTCTTTCTCATGAATTAATGCCGCACACTCAGAGACGTCACGATGTACTCGCAGGGACAAACAGCCACTCTCCAGGCTTGATTTACACGCAAGTATCTAATCACCATGACGCAGCTTCAAAAATTTGTTTCAAACCGCAAGAACGAATTTGCTCAAAATAACGCAAAAACTTTTTAGTGAAATATATGTGTCCTAATAGTGTTTATAGCAGCGTGGGACACATATATGACTGTCAACAGCTCAAAAAATGTGTTTTGGTGTTTCGTGACCCTTTAACTTTTCATTGTGATTTGTGTTGGGACGACATTTTGTCAGTTTTACAACCCAGCATTTTATCAGTTTTCATCTATTAAGCTGACTTAAAAGATTAAGTTAATATTTGTTTAACTTAAAAAATAAGTTGAAACCTTAATTCAACTGATTAACTATCTAAATTAGGTTAAAGTATTTTAAAAACATATGCAATTTTTTACATTAATTCATTCATTAATTTTCCTTCGGCTTAGTCCCTTTATTCATTAGGGGTCGCCACAGTGGATTGAACCGCCAACTTATCCAGCATTTACACAATGGATGCCCTTCCAGTTGCAACCCAGTACTGGGAAACACCCATACACTCTCACATTCACACACATACACTACGGACAATTAAGCGTACACAGTTCACCTATACTGGGGTGCGTTTCCCAAACAACGACGTAACTCACGGCTGAACTATCATAGTACGATGCATCGTTTGGGAAAAGAACGATGTAGTGACGAGTGTTTCCCAAAGCCGTAGTTTCTCTGTCGCAGATCCATCGTTTGAACCACGTTAGTTAAAAAGTAAAACGCCCATAACGATGCTCTAAACAGGGTGGTAACAAGTTGTTTAGAGAAGAACCCCATAATTGCTTTGTGCAAATTTTATTGTTTTACACGCACACGCATTTAAAAAAATAAAATCTAATATTAGTTTTGACAAAAACATGCACTCGTTTTCCATATTACTTAAAATATATGTAAACAGTACATACAGGGCCTATGTTGCCTTTACAAATATTATTGAGAATATTCCATAGTCTATTCTAAATTAACATAAAAACACTTACAAAAGCTAACAAATATTCTAATATCATATATAAATCATATAAATAAATAAAAAATGAGGCTATTTATTAAGAAATTAAATGTCATATTTATTATTTATTAGGAAATGAAAAAAAGATACTTTAATAATTATATTAATAATATTAATGATGATGATGACTATTATTATTATTAAGTAAGATATTGTTTATTTATTTTTTAATTTGAAAAGTCTACTTTTACAATTTGACACATGCAAATCACTGCAGAAATGTTCTAACCAACAGGCCCATGTCATATACAGTACAGATACTTAATAAATAGCCTACTATAAATTAAAAACATTAACGCTATGTTTTTTGTTTTGTAACATAAATTCCTAAATTCCGCTTTTAAATAATAGGTCACCTATAGGTTTCATCATGAGCCACGGCTGTGTTCAAAATGACATCAGTGTTTTCAAAGTGCACTGCGAATGGAACGAAATTGTAAACATGAAGATCGCTAAAACTGAACTTTTAAAAAAAATGCTTTGAAAACAAATTACACCTAAGAGAGATGACTTTAATGCTTTTTTAAAAAAAAATAATTCCAAGTTTAAATGTTGAAATATTCTAAACGAATAGGGCATAGGGGGGATAACTGGTAATAGAACACAGCCAGGAACTATGTTTCTAACTACAGCTCTAGAGGTGTAGATGCAAGCATAGAAGTTTGCGACGCAGTTTGCGAATGTTCGTTGTAACGATGGATTTGGGAAACGGCAAATCAACAAACTATGTTTGTAACGACGGAACTTGCGACTTTAGTTGGCTAACGATGGTTTTCGGAAATGCACCCCTGCATGTCTTTGGACTATGGGGGAAAACGGAGCACCCGGAAAAAAACCCACATGAACAAGGGGAGACCATGCACCCAGAGGAGAACTGACCCAGTTGGGACTCGAACCAGCCACTTTCTTGATGTGGGGCGACAGTGTACAGTAAATCAGTAAATCAGTATTATTTTAACAAAATCACATTCTACCTATCTTCATTCTGGTATCACTTTCCTCGTCTAATAAATTAGCAATAGTAAAAATGTCTTCTCTGATTCAGAATAAAGGTGAATAGAGTATTTTAGCAGTACAAAGGATGTATTGAAAAAAAAGTCCATTATGGAAATGAGACACTTACGGTTTTATGGGTCAACACTGATGGCTTTTAAGAGGGAATGGGGGAGGGGCCATTATCCCAGATTAAGGCGTCATTAGCTACACTCTTATCAGATTTTACATATCAGTCTTTTTCTCTTTAACCTCTCCCCCCACCACCCCATGCCCACACAGACATATACAAATGCGTGCAGGCCTCTAGAAACACAAAGACTAAGCAAACAGATCTTACAAAACAGACCTCCGCATAAACAAACCGCTCTCCCATGTATTTGTATTTATCTGAATGTATTTAGATGAGCATTTGACCCTTGTCTTGAGCCCATGTCATGTTGATAGTATCCGAGTTATTTATTTTTATTGCCCTGAACTTCAAGGAGCTCCACTGACAATGTCAAGCTGTCGTTCTAAAACTGGGCTCTTTAACAATGCTAACACTATGAAATATGCTTGATCATTTATAGACTGCTGACACTGTTTTGAAATCTATATTCTCAAGCCAGGTGCACAATTGCAGGGAATAGCAAACAGACAGTAAACAACATTAAACAGACAGTAAACAGCCACATCAGCACCGATTTAACCAATGTTTGACCCATAACACATGTGGACACAAGAGCTCGAAATGCTGATCCTTAGTTACTCCTTCAGAAAACAAAGACTGATAGCATTTATTTTAATTTATTTTAAACGTGTTTGTCTGTGATAATGCTAATTGGACGCCTTCGAGTCATGAGATAACAGATATCAGGGATGTTCTCCAGGGTATGAGCAGAAGTCAACAGGTCAGGCTTAAAAGGCAGTTATTTCCTAGTTATTTCCTAGACTGTTTGGGGTTTCGGTGACACAGTCAAATAAATAGTGGGTGCAACCGCCACTCAAAGGTGTATTGATTCTTGTCATGGATTAAGATTTATGACCTCCCCAATCCACATCCTAGTCTGGATACCACATTTACTTCCAAAGATGCAGCCTACGTAGACTATATTATGGATAAACATTGTTTTTTTCTTGCCAAGAAGAAAGTCGGAAGATTGTGAGGTTTTTATTTAGAATCCAATGTGTTTAGCTCTATAATTTCCCCCTCAGTACAGTGAATGATTGTTTAAAAACCTGATTTCAAATGCATGAATAGCTGTGTATTTCTGCATAAATAAATTGAAACCCGCATTATTTGGAGATGTGCTTCATTCAGACATTACAATTGCAGTGCTGCACTATGTTCTTTAAAACCCAGTACGGGGTAAATTAAGAGCAGATACGGGCAACCCTGACCTGGCATACTTCTTCCCAGCTGGAGCCCCTGCTGGAAAAGCCATTTCTCCACAAGATGCAAACAAATATAAAACAAATGGTGTACGGCCATATAACAAGAAGAAGAAGAACAAATGCTAGCAAATATGAGGTCAGATGCACAGTTATGACCTCACTGCCTATTGCATTACGTTATATTGCGAAAGTTGCTTTAAGCCATTATAAGCGCCAGTCTTTTGCATGAAGCAAAACTGAATTGATGACAATGCAGGTTTAAGAGACATTTCATTTACTCCAGAAGTTTGCATTGGCAAGGATTACATCTGTGCCCCCCTCCAGGGTTTAACTGCTCATTGGTTGGTTGCTTACAGCCTGATTTTTGGACAGAAATCTATGAGTGAGGCTTTTGACACTCCATTTAACATGCTGTGTACATAAACCCATATGTCAGCATGGCTTTATGGTGTTGTATGTTGGACTGTCTGTGCCCATTTCATTAAGCGGGCACAGTTTTAAAAACAAGAAAAAAAAGTATTGGCACGCAAACACGTGCTAAACAATGTAGTCAAAGCAAAACCATCTTCCTTTGGGGTTTGATGCATTTGGCTTTGACAATCTGAGCCCCAAGCCAACATTTGCTAAAACATCTGACAACACTCTTTCGGAGGACTTTTTTGCAAAATGAGGCTAGAAACTAATGGATTGTAAAGTACAATTAAGTACACTGAATGATCCTTTTCACATGGAGACTTTCTTTGAGCTACTTGTCATATGGCTGATATTGTGTATATAGCATGTGAATCTTGGCCTCCTCCGTTCATTAGAAGCAAATCAGAAACGAGTGAGAGTTTTTTCTATAAGTAAAATAATAAAATAAATACTTTGAATCTACGTTGTATGACGTCTTGAATTGATCTTTTATGCTTTGGCTGAACCTTGACTTTAACTTTTATGTGATTCATAAAATTTTAGTATGAAAATCAGGTAGGTTTATGAGATGGTTTAATAAACCAGTGAACAGGGAAAGCAATCAAACAAATGAGAGTGCTCAAATTCACCCAAATGTAGACAGAGCTTTTGTTTTAATAAGACTGTGAGATTTTCCTCTGCGGTTTAGTTATCCTAAAGTTGGTAATCTATAACCAATTATTATTGAGAACTTGACAAATCTCTTAAACAAATACCTTAAACTAAGGATTTTCATGACCCTAATTTCCTTTGCGTGTATTCTCACTAAGGCATTCTCACTAACACTAACATGGACCCTTTTCACAAAACTGTTATGACGCGTTTAACGGTCGTCATAATCTTAAATCCTTAAAAGTTTTTAATATTTGGATTTTTTAAAAATCGTATGAACATTTATATGCATTTATGAATGTATTATATCATCTTTGTGTCAAATAGAAAAAAAACAAATTTCTAATGCAGCGTCTATGAGGCGGGACAGTAAATTTGACGTTATTCTCTCCTCTGGCAGCAATTATCAGTCTTACACATTTTTTTGAAAGTCTTTATAACCCCATCGTGGAGTTTTTCTTTTCTAATTTCAGCAAATAGGATTGTAGAAAAAAATTATTTGTTGTACTCTCCGATTCTCTACGATTTAAGTGTACCCAACTATGACGCCTTCCACTACTGAGAAACCCGGAAATGTGAAAAGGATCTATTGATATTGTTTCCTACTGTTTAGAAGGACTAATATCGAATATACAGTGCAAAATTTAGATCACTATGCAACAAGTGAAGAATGATTTGACTCAAAAATACAAAACGAACAGCTAGTGAATGAGAAAGCATTTTAAGTGAAAATCACACACGAACTCGATAATTTTTTTAATAATCAAAAATTATTATACTTAAAATTTAGACATTTTGGGAGCTCTTTTGACTTATGAGTTAATGGAAATCATACAACACCAACTGAACTCTAAGACTTGTATAGTCTAATTCCTGAGGCTCTAAGGGAGGGTTCGGTCCGTGTATCATCCGTTCATTCGATTATTTTATCTATTTATATTCTATTTTGTATAGGCGTGTTTGCATGTAGCGAGTTTATATGTATTTGCATGTGTATATGGCTGTATGTATATGGAGTCAATCCAGGGCCATATGTACTTGCAACATAATAAAAGTTTTGCAAACAAAAAAGAAAGTATTGAGCAAAAAAATGTAAATTAATGCAAATCTTAAAAAATCGCAAAGGCAAAAATGAGTTTTGAGAAATAAAAGGAATTTTGCAAACAAAAATAAAGAAACGCAAATAATAATCAAGCAGTGCAAAAAAAATTATATTTGCAATTTTTAAAAAAATATACATATATTTGCTAAATATTTTTTCCAGTATTGCCTTTACAAAACCTCTCAAGTCAATTGCAATGCTCATTTTGATTTACTTTTCAGTCAACCGTGAGTTTGCGGTGCTGTTTTTTTTTTTTTTTGCACTTCACTTTTTTGTGCGTTTCACTTTCTGGCCCTGATTTGACAAGGGGGCGGGGTCACTGGAACTGGGGCATGTACGGCATGCCCGAACCTGCCTCCTATGAAGCAACGTCATCAGCTGGAGACATCGTGACACAAAGGAAATCAGCCATGAATCGCTGTCATAAATCTAATTGAGATTAAGTTGAATACCTGAATCCTTTGTTTTTTGGGGGGCTGTTTAAATCTTCAAACAGTAAACTCGCAAATCAAAATGAGCATTGCATTTGACTTGAGAGGTTTTGGCAACACTGGAAAAAAATATTTAGCAAATATATGAATTTATATGTATTTTTAAATTGCAAATATTTAATTTTTTTTGCACTGCTTGATTTTTATTTGTTTCTTTAATTTTTGTTTGCAAAATTTGATTTTATTTCTCAAAACTCAATTTTCCCTTTTTTAAATTTTTTTTTTTTGCTCAATACTTTATTTTGTTTGCAAAACTTTATTTTATGTTGCAAGTATATATGGCCCTATATTGACTCCATATATGTATCAAGTTTATGTATATACGCAAGTTTTATATATATTGTTTTGAACATCCAATAGTATAGGTGTAAATGCGAGTAATTTATAGGTGAATATGTACCTGTTTTATGTATGAGTTGATACGCTAAAAGTTTGATTTAAATCCTACAGTCTCATAGCTATTGACCAATCGGCAGAAAAAGGGGCGTCTCCGTCTCGTGCACGCCCACACGTTGAAATCTCGTTTTTTTGGTGTTCGTTTTTTGATCAAACGAATAAATGCCTCGTTATTTTCATTTTTGTTTTGTGTTAAAAACAGGATAACAGTTTTTTTTGTGCCTACAGAATAAACAGTAAACTGAAATATTTTCAGTTTTTCTGGTGTTTTGTTTTCCAGAATAAATAGAACAATCGAATGAATGGATGATACAGGGACCGGGTTCACACTTGTAGTCTGGTTCTCTTGGTTCCATGGGTGTGGGCCAAAAATGAAACCTGTAACCAACTCCCATAGTAGCTATTTGTTTTTCATACTATGGAATAAATGGTTACAGGCTTCCAGCTTTCTTCAAATATCTTCTTTTGTGCTCAGCAGAAAAAAATTAAATCGTTAAGGTGTGGAACAACTTGAGGGTGTGTAAATGAGAAGTGTTCATTTTGGGTGAACCGTTCCTTTAAATCAGTTTTTTTTTTGCACATATGCTAAGCAAACCAGGTATATATAAGCATTCATTCTTATATCTTGTGATAGTATGCCCTGTTTTAATTTCATAAGATGTGTTTGAATCACAGCAGACTTTGTTTGGAAGTGAGTGTCTTTGCACTTTATGATTTTGCCAAGTTCGAAGCGATCCTGGATTAACATCTATGGTGATCCTGGAACATCATTTTTGTTTAAAATGTAATCCATACCTGTTCACTACCCCTAAACCCAACCATAACTGTAAATTAATCTAAAATTCAGAGGTGAACGATTGTTGGATAACACTCATGTAGAAGTGCATAAACCTAACCGTAAGCCTAAACTTAACTGTAAACTGTAAGCCTAAACTGTAAACGTATCCCTTAATTCTGATTGGCTGATTGGAATGTTGCATAGATGTTAATCCAGGAAAATGTCCTACTTGGTGAAATCAGGTTGGCGGAGCATCTTTTCAGTGGTGTCTGTCAGCTTTGGAAGTTTACTCAGATGAATCACACTAAAACAGAGCTATCACACCAGTGTTCATTATAATGAAACCAAACAAATCAAGTGCTGATTTTTCGTTTGAGGTGTTGGTAAATGAATTGTGTCATGTTGAATGTCTGCTCTGTAATCTGACTTCAGACTACTGAGAGTATTTCCCCCCAACTAATTACTCAAAAGTTTTATATTACGTGGAATCACGGGTAACAGGCTGAATAAATAAAGCAGATACAAGCTGTCACATATTATTAAACCAAAAGCACCCAGCAATCAGCGATTTGAGATTCATGACATTAGTTTGAACAAGACCTGACGTGAAAGTGCTTCATTATACAGTACAGCGTACAGTACCATAAATCAAACCTCAGCCCATTCACAACTCTTCAGTTCCACATTAAACACAAAAACTCTTTCGACAGCATGTGTTTACTTGCTCGGACGGTTCTGTGAACATGCTTCTCATTTCAATGAACTCTGTGATCTGTGCACGCGCGGACCGTCGGACAGTGAGGAGCGCTAATACACTGAACCACCGGCAGATGCTCGTCGCTGATTGGTCCAAACTTAAACCTCCACCCTTTGCCCATCAGCCGGTGCCACTATCCCATAGTATACACAGACGCACACACATACGCACACACACGCATACGCGCCGACTGTCACCCCTCTGGAGTCAGCAGTTCTGTGTGTACCTGTGCTTGCAAACAGAGGGAGCGAGCAATAGCCAAATGGACCCGGTGGATTTTACTTGAGGAGCGACAGAAACGGGACTATTTAAACAATTAGCAATGTCTCCATATTGCATTGCATGGATTTACGGACTGTTGCTTGTCACGTTTTTGAAGAGGTAACGGTAAAGGTGCATGCATACCAACATGGATTGCCTTTTCCTTTTGCTTTGGAGTTTACAAGTCCCACTGGTAAACTGCACATCATTTAGATTGCTGGCAAGTGTGTCGTTTGGAAACTTTATAAAGGCAGGTGACATGTTGACAGATATTTATTTATCATTTTGCACTCAGTGTCATTTACCAAGTTAATTGTGGTGAGTTGTTTGCGCTTTGCAGGCTGTGCAGTTCTGTTGTTTACACTCTGTGGCATCGGTCTCATTTACCGGAGACACCGGCGGACTGTATCAAGGTTTGTGTCTTTACGCACTGCAATTGTGTTTCTATTGCAAAAAAATGACAACATATGATTGATGACGAATGTATGCTTCCGCGCACTGGTTGAACCAAAGATCCCTGCCTTCCTTGGATACAGGCAACCTGTACACTTAAATATAAATACACTGAAGTGTTTATTTATTTATTTATTTATTTTTTAATAAATACACTGAAGTACCACATTAAGATTCAGTGAATTAGAGCGTTTACAACGCAGCCTAAAAAACTCCCAAGATGTGTGTTTCCTGTGCCGGTGGTCGTGCGCTAGCCTGTGTAGCATGTACTGTGGGAGCATTAAAGGGATTCCCTCACTTCTCTGCCGCGTACTTGAAGTTAGTCACAAAGAATTTATTGTCTTTTTAATTAATATTTACACTGCCAATCAAAAGTTTGGGAAACACTTCCTCTTGAGCTTTTGGTTAAATGTTTTATATATGTTTATATATTTTGTCTAGGTTTAATGTAAGTTTAGTTTCTTCATCTTTTCACATCTTGTGCAGCGTAGAATTGCTTATAAATATAATGTACAAAATGCAGACATATGCATGTAGCCTGCAGATTTTGACAAGACCTCATGAACTGGCCTGAGTAGTATTCCTTTATTAAAACATTTTGTACTGATTCATTAATTTTCTTTTCGGATTAGTCGCTTTATTAATCAGCGGTCGCCACAGCGGAATGAACCGCCAACTTATCCAGCATATGTTTTACGCAGCGGATGCCCTTTCAGCCGCAACCCATCACTGGGAAACACCCATACACTCTTGCGTTCATACACTATGGCAAATTCAGCTTATTCAGTTCACTTAAACCAGTGGCGCAGTAGGTAGTGCTGTCGCCTCACAGCAAGAAGATCGCTGGTTCGAGCCTCGGCTGGGTCAGTTGGCGTTTCTGTGTGGAGTTTGCATGTTCTCCCTGCGTTCCCGGATTATTAAAGGGACTAAGCCGAAAAGAAAATGAACGAATGAATGAATTCACTTAAACTGCATGTCTTTGGACTGTGGGGGAGCACCTGGAGGAAACACACACGAACACGGGGAGAACATGCAAACTCCACACAGAAATGCCAACTGACCTTGAACAGGGCTTGAACCAGCGACCTTCTTGCTGTGAGGCGATCGTGCTAGCCACTGCGCCACCATGACCCCCCTTTAAAAAAATATATATATACAAATTGACTTACCAATAGAATTGTCTTTTTGTATTATTGTCAGTTTTTATTATACAGAGTGACAATCCTATTAGGGAGAATTTGATTGGACAAAAATCTGTGTAGTGCAGAATGAGTCATCAATGTATTTGGTGAATGTTTTTTTCTGGAAAAATAAATAAAGACTACACAAATAAACAAAAATCTAATAAACATCAAGAAAAGCCACAAAACTCCTTTAATGCATTAAAATACTCATTACTGTTATATTAGACCACTGCAATTGACCAGTGATAGACTGATGTTGACTCGTGTGATTTAAACTGTGTTTGTTTCACCCACAGATTATGATTTTGCCACACCAGTGGAAGTGGACTCCTATGGAGGCTACATTTCCCATGATGTGTCAAGACATGGACGGAGTAGAAGGTCTCTGTCAGAAGCTGGCAATTCAGTGCACTATCATGTCTCTGCCTTTGGCAAGGAACTACATTTAGACCTTCAGCCATCCCACATGCTGGCAAAGGGGTTTACTGTACAGACACTGGGTGCAGAGGGCATCAATAAAGCAACATTTGACCCCTCTATTCATAACTGTCTCTATCAGGGTTCCATACGAAACCATTCTGATTCATCTGTGGCTTTATCCACCTGCACAGGTCTGGTAAGTGTCTGCTTTTACACTCTAAGATTCACTGAAATCAGAACATAAAAACCTACATACACATTTTCAGTATGAATTAAATGCAGATTGAGTGAATGCTGAAAAATATTCTTCAGTGGGATTCCTCAAGATGTTCCTATGAGGTTTAGTTAGGGGTTGAGGTGTTCAGTTAAGGGCTATAATAAAGTCTTTGGTAAACGTAACCTAAATATATTTGAACATTTGGTTTTGTGAACATTTTAAAATGTATCAGCACATTTCCACCTTTAGTTTGGTTAAACTTGCAGTTATTTTGTCTTTCTTTTCAAGTAATATACAATAATAAGTGTGTTCCATTGTTTTGTTGAGCATAAAACATTTTTGTTGCCTTTTATATTGAATTACTGCTTAGTACTGTATACATTTTTACAATTTTGTCTGTTTGGTTTTTTAAAAAAAAAGGACATTTACATTCTCACATTGTTGATTTACTCATTAATTACATGGATATAATTTAAGTAGCTGTATATGTCAATAGCTCTAAATGTCAATTAGCGTGCAAACATGTTTGAGTTACAGTTAATGTGCCTCTGGGTGCTTAGGAAGTATATAGTGTGCCTCTAAGCATTTACCCCCGGTTTCACAAACAAGGTTTAAGGCTAGTCTTGGATTAAATTGCATGTTTGAGCTGTCTCAACTGAAAATATCTTGCAGTGAGATGTCTTAAAATATGTCAGTGTCATTTTTTGTTTACAGGTGCACGCCAGTAATGTATTTTTCTAAGGCTGTTTTTATAAATGTGGCTTAAATAGCCTAATTTAACTAAGGTCTAGTCCTGGCTTAAAGGTGCTGTATGTAAGTTTTTTTACTCTTCTAAAGCATAAAATTACCATAATATGTGTGCAGATATTTAAGAAACATCCTAAGTGAACATACTTGTTTAACTGAAAAACAATGCTGAAGTCAGATATTCTGCTTTGAAAATGTTTTTTCCGTGCCGGAACGCTCTCTTTGTTTAGGTAATTTTCACATGCACATGCCAGTTTAGCCAATTATAATTCAGCACCCCGGGTTGCCATGTTGGGAAACAGCATACTTCATACATTCATTCAGAAAGGCTCTGAAAGCATGCGTCCGTGACCGAAAAGGACAGTATGGGAGACAGATTCAGTTCCACATGAGGTTATTAATTAGCAAATGACATAAATATTACGAACGTCAACATTAGGTGAGCAGGTTACATTGTAACCGCGTGTCCTAACAACACGCTGTGACGAGAGAGGCAGTGATGAGCTATTTGGCTGTTTGCACCAGATCAAACACGGCAGAAATTTAAACACAGCCTTTCAGAAGCACAGAATATGCACTCACTCAAGAAATGGTAAAGTTTAGAATCTGTTTAATACATGTTAACCCACGTTAACATCATTAAATGTAAAATGGCATTCAAACTCATATTGTTAGCATTTAGCATTGAATAAAGCACACGAGATTTACCTGAGCTGATCACTGTCATAGGTTTCACAAGTTCAGCTGTTAGAAATAGAAGCCGTTTCTAATAAATTCAATTCGAGGTGTTGGTTAGGACAAAAACTCCCTTAAATATGGAGAATATTCCCTCTATCGCGTGTCGTCGCTTTTTTTAGAACAGTTTAAATCACTCGCTTCTCTGGCATCCTACGCATGCTATTGTTTTGATCCAGGAGTGCAACACCAAGTTTAACCACTAGGTGTCAAACTTACATACTGCACCTTTAAGCTAAACCCTGTTTGTGAAACTGGGCCATAGTGTAATAAATAAAGAACATGTGAAGTGTGCACGAAGAGCTTAGTAAAACAAGATCACTAAAGCACTGAATGAAACCAACACAGAGGCGTGATTTGTGTGTGGTGGAGCTGTGCATTGAGCTTTGTTTGACAAGCCTTGGTTATTGGTTTATGTTTTCATTCACAGAGGATCATGTCACACCTTCCGGATGGTGGGCTACTGTAAAATCATACCCAGAGTTGTGCTGACGGTTTTGTCTCCGCTGCCTGCTCTTTTGTTCTATGTTTGCCCTGCTTTCCTGCCTTCCTTGTTCTCTACAATTAAAGACAGAGCGAGGTTTCAGGCGCTTGGCTGGCAGCGCTAATCTTTGCATTGTCCTTTTCATTAGTGGTAGCTTCTCAACAATAAAACAGCAGTGACCCATTCTTTTAAAACTGTGTGACAACACAATGTGATTTGGGAGCAATTGCATCTGAATAGACTGCAGGGACTCTTTGATCTACTCCCCCTTTCTTTTGAAGCTCCTTTTTTTGAACGATGGCCCAAGCTCTAAATGATTCTCTCGGTGGTCTTAAAGGTGCCCCTATTTCAGATATACGGGACGCCAAACAAGACCTGTGTGTCCCTTCGGATTTTGTGCTTAAACGTACATAAGAAAAAGCAAATGTCCGAGAAAAAAAGAGGGTCTCTCATTCTGTCACTCTGCCTCTTTCACTCTCCCTTTCTTTGTTGGAGTGAAAAAGAACGAGTCACAGAGGACTTTAACCCTTCCATGTCATCTCCGCTTGATGAGGAGCTTTGGATTAAGTACAAATGAGAACCCATTCATCCCTCTGCTGATCCGCAGCTAACCCTTGTGCTGCGAAAGGCTGAGGAGGCAGTTGCTTAGAGAGGTTTTGTGTGGCGAGAATGCCGGTCCAAAAGTAAAATCAATGCTTATGTGGATGAGAACCCCCGCAGTCTGTACATGCCATCCATTAGGTTACTGAGTTGATGAAAGCCTGATTTGCTTGAACTAGTCCTCTCGCTCTCTGTTAAACAGTGCATAAAATAGCAGATGGAGAGGGATTCTGTTGTTAAACGAAGAACAGGCGGTCCAAGCCTTTAAATCAGGAATAGAGGGATTTACTCAGTAAATCCTGCTTCATTTAAAGTTTTTAATTACTGAGTGCCCTTCAATTGTTGTTATCGCTTGCTTCCAGTGGATTGTCTGGCCTTAGATTAACGGCAAGATCAAACGTTTCCATCCAACTTTAAAAAAGCACACATCATTGCAGTAATGAAATGCTTGTTATTTCATTGTATTAGTTTATTGTATTAGTTTAGTTATTTATGCAGTTTTATGTTGATTGAAATTCTTGTACATGAGCTCCATCCAGAATGGCATATGAATAGTTCCACAGTGGAAGCGTCTTCAGTTTCTTAAAGCAGATTACTGCTGGAGATTCTAGGGTGGTGCTTTGCAAAGTCCGGTTCAGAGGTCAGAACTCCACCAGATCAAGTTGCAGGCCTGCATGGCTGTGCAAGTTCAAAGTTGCTTTTCCAACCTAGACTTAGACAAATGCACATCCTTGGGCTTCCGTTAGGTCACCATTCCTTATAGCTGGTGACAGGTTCAAGCCATCCCCCTTGGCTGATCCTGCTTTCTAGACCTGTTTTGACTGGCACGGCCAGTCACAGTCATTGAGAAGTAGATCTAGTATGACAATCAAAGATTTAGAAATCTTTAATAATACTGTTTAACATAGATTATTGATGGATTAAATATTCTGGTGGCGCAGTGGGTAACGCTGTCACCTCACAGCAAGAAAGTCGCTGGGTCGAGCCCCGGCTGGCTCAGTTGGCATTTCTGTGTGGAGTTTGCATGTTCTCCTCGTGTTCGTGTGGGTTTCCTCCGCATGCTCCGGTTTCCCCCACAGTCCAAAGACATGCGCTATAGGTGAATTGAATAAGCTAAATTGGCTGTAGTGTATGAGTGTGTGTGAATGCAAGAGTGTATGAGTTTTTCCCAGTGCTGGGTTGCGGCTGGAAGGGCATCCGCTGTTGGTGGTTTATTCCGCTGTGGCAACCCCTGATTAATAAAGGGACTAAGCCGAAAAGAAAATGAATAAATGAATGAAATATTCTGGCATATTTAGATGTTATTATGATTTATATGACACATTAGCACTGAATTCTGGCTAGGTCACTAGCTTTAACTCAACCCCTGACCTGTCAGCTTAAGTTGTTGAAGCTGGTAATCATATAGTAGAAATGCAATGCTCTTTTATTGGGTTATGCTAACTGATACCATTGTCTGCTAACAATTAGCATGTTAGCAATCCCTGCCCGTAGAGATAACAATAAGTTGACTAAATAACCTCAGGTTACAAATGTTGACGTTGTGAATGAATCAATTATCTCAATCAACAAACAAAGAGAGAAAGCTTCCCCTTTATCATAATGTAAAACTTGATAAAGATGTTTATTGCTTATTTATTACTTGGTGGTTGGTTTACTGAGCTCTGAAATCCTCCATTTTTTCATTAGCTGTTTTTGTTTCTGTTAAGGATGCTAAAAATAATCAATTAACCGTTAACTGAAAGGGTGCGTTTTTAACCGATTTATGGTATCAGTTAAATGATTAAAAAATATTATTTTAAATATATTTTTAAGCTGGCTGCATTAGGGGCCAATCACAGCAAACGCGTTTTTTTTTGCATTTAGAGGTGCATCTTTTGAATAGTTTGCTAATGACAGTGAGTGTTTTGCGTGCTGCTTATGAACCCTGTGCGCCTCGTGTTTTTGCTGTTGCGCTCGGTGCGCTCGCAGTTGAAATAAAAGTCAACCCTGAGCAAAAAAAGCGCGTTATGTCAGTCGTGTCCTTTTCATTCTTCAATCAAATGAAAGCAGAGGTAGATTCAGTCATTTTCTTGTGACACCGTACTTCTTTTTTTCTTGTCAACATAAAAGGCAGTGTGGTGCAGCTCGCATTTTTGGAACGGAAAAGCGTGTTCGGTGTAATCAGAGCTGTGATATAAAAATTAGAGCGGATCATTGATTAAACGCATAGGCCTATTTTCAGTGGAGCGATCGATTTAAGGTAGCCTGCTATTTTAATTTGACGGAAAAAACATATGATGGGGAAAAAAAGCTGCCTATGCCGGTTCTTAAAAAGGATTCAGTCAGTGTTTTCATTTTGTAATCTAAATTTGTAATTTAAGTGAAATATATCTAGGGCAGGACTATTTTTTTTAAATTCTTTTTATTTAGTTTGTTCTTTTTATTTAGTTTGTTCTTTTTTTCTATGCTGTTGGAAACACTGCAGATGCATGAAGATGTTCTGTTCTGAAGATGTAATGTGTTTGCATGATTTTTAAAATGCAATATATAATGTGTCAGACACAAAATAGACACATCAATAATTTTTTTTAAGTTAAATAATAATTTTATATTAATCTGACCAGTTAACCGTTAATATTCGGTTAATATCTAGTCTCAGTTGTCAATTGACATATTTAACCGAAATGAGCATTCCCTAGTTCCTGTTCATTGTACATGGTTGTTGAAGTAAAATTATTGGAGTCCACCTTGAAGACAACTGAGTATAGCTAATTATCCTTCTGGTCTTTGAATGGTTTGCAAGCAGGGATTTGTAGGAAAGAGGATTCAATAAATTCGCCCTTCACTGAATTTTAGCTCTTTCCAAACATGTCCAATCATGCTGAACTTAGACATGACCTTTCCCAAGCCCCCACTGTCTCTTTTGTTCACGGTCAGACTGTCATTTATTTTCACCTAGTTACTGTTTACATGATAGCACACTTGAAATAGGGTCCTATATGAGTAACATATTTGCTCTGTTGCCATGAATTAATGAAATGAATACTGAGCCTTCATATTGATTGAGCAAATTGTCATTTCAGCGTGTAAGTTCTTGTAAACTGTGAGTATGTTTGAAACAGGTAACCTAATTAATTATGCAGTATGCACAGCCATTATAAGGTGTTAGTTACTTCAGCTAAACAGGTTTCCCACAGGGATTCTCTTTCTCTGTCTTTGGGGGTGGGGATGTTTCATGAAGTCTTTTTGGATGGATGGTGAGGTGTTCTTTTATCTTTTATGGACAGTCCAGCCCATAGTCCAACCTTGTGGGTGCTAGACTGTCTGTGAATGTGTGAGGTGTGTATGTGTGTGAATTGCTGGTGAAGCACTTCAGCTGTGTTTATTCAGTGCCAGACCTGCTGGTTCAAGCTGATGCGCTAACGTGTGGGATTGCACTTAGGGACAGTTGTGATGCTAATTCACCCTGACTGGAAAGGAGGAAAGCTGTCAGTGCACTCAAAGTTTGTGTGGACAAACTGCAGTGAGAGTAAAGCACCGGGCCATTCATACATCAATGGATGAGAGAGGCCGGGAATTGCCTTATGCAGACTCTGCGAGTACTTCTCTAGTTCTTGCATGACTTTGGGATGAGATTGCGAGAAAATCTTTTGGGGCTTTCAACAAACGTTCTGTCAGTGGTTGGCACTCATAGATTCTGCTGAAATGACCACTGTTGGAAAGCTCACAGTTTGAGATCCTCTTCCTGGTGTAAATTAGATGTCAAGGCATTAAGAGACATCACGGCATGTTGACCTTTCCTTTATAATCAACTATAGATTACTGGTTGCAGCTCATTTTACATGAGCTGGTCCTATGATGGTCCTAATGGCCCGTTTCCACTGAGTGGTATAGTGCGGTACGGTATGGTTCGGTATGGGTTACTTTTATCAGGCTTGCGTTTTCTACTGCCAAAAGGGTACCAATGGGTACAGAAAAACTACACACAGCATACATTTAGTCCTTATTTAGGTACAAAAACAACACGCAACATATAACCCACAGTCAGTGTAAACCTCTCATCTGTATCTTAAATCTTCACCAGCTCATGTAACCTCTTGTCATTCTGAGTTCATAATAGTCCAAAAGTTGATGATAATAATTAAACATGGCAGTTTTTTTCATGTTTTAGGTGGCTGAAAGAATCATTTGCTTCTTTGTTTTTTCCAGCTTCTTTGTTTTTCACGCTTCACTCTCGCATTTGTCCGTTTCTGAAAGGATCGGGTGTCAGAAGCACTTCAATAATCATGCGCACGTTATTATCATCAGCTTAAGAAGTTCGAATATATACGCGTGGCGAATGCACATGAGAAAGTGAAACCACTCACGCTTTAGACGGCCTTAGACTTTAGACATCTACGAGGCACAAGGTAGATTCTGCTCTTCTTCTTTGCTGTGTGGCTGTTCATCAAGACGACAACAAGGTTTGTTTGAGCTCGGGTTGACCATGGCTCATTATCATATGTATATATTATTACAGTGTAATGTCTCGGCTGTGTTTTTAAAAATTGTTTTTATTCTCCTGGCTTGTTGCACGAGCGAGTGATGTATCTATGTAAACCAATAGCATTCAGTTGCGCGTTTTGCTCCACCTTTTAGTACCCTTTTATTGTGCTAGGTACCCTTTGCAAAGGGTACCCAAAAAATGGTACAGTACGGTTCGCTTTTGGCCCGTTTCCACTGAGTGGTACGGTACGGTTCGGTAACCGAACCAAACCGTACCATACCACTTTTTGGGCACCCTTTCGAAAGGGTACCAAACACGAGAAAGGGTACCAAAAGGTGGAGCTAAACGTACAACTGAACGCCTATTGGTTACAGAGATACGTCACGATCTCGTGGAGCTAGCCAGAATGAAAACAAAGGAACCGCCATGTTTTTAATACACAACCAAGACAACTATATGCATATAATAACGAGCCATGGATGACCCGAGCTCAAACAAACCTTGTCGTTGTCTTGATGTACAGCCACAAAGCCAAGAAGAACAAAATCTGCCGTGTACTGTTGTTGCTTTACGAGGCCGTCTAAAAATACGAGCGATTTTCGCTTTCTCCAGGGAGCTCGCGATCGCGTCTTTATTTGATTTTACGAACTTCTTGAGCTGATGATAATAACGTGTGTGTGATTATTGAAGTGTCTTCGACGTCTGATCCTTTCAGAAAAGAAAAGGACAAACATGAGAGTGAAGCGTGAAAAAAAAGAAGCCTGACAAAACACAGGAGCAAATTGTTTCAGCAACCTGAATCACAAACAAACTGCCACGTTCATCGCATTTTGGACTATTATGAACTCCAAATGACGGAACTACTCTCTAACAGAGGCTACACGTGCCGGTGAAGATTACAGACACAGATGAGAGGTTTGCTCTGACTGTGGGCTATGTTGAGTGTTGTTTTTGAACTCAAATAAGTAGTAAATGAATGCTCTGTGTAGTTTTTTCTGTAATTGGTAACATATCGGAGAGTGTAAGGGTCTGTATGTGTTCATATATGTTGCATTTATTTATTTATTTTATATAATTGCAGACGTTACAGTAGACTATTTCACACTGTCATCAATCTGCAGTTATAATCAAATCCTGTTCATAGACAGGTTAGTAATAAACATGTATACACAAGTATGTATATGTTTAAAGCATCTGTTTTGTGAGAAGTGTTTCTCATATGATTTGTGAGCGACCTGTACGGCTTTACTGTAGACATTTATTCGAGCGAGAATGACGTCGACTGAAACTCTCTGTCGTACACCACGCCCACCAAAAGGGTACCCTTGTAGTGGAAACGCAAGCCTGATAGAGGTGACCCGTACCAACCCGTACCGTACTATACCAGTCAGTGGAAACGAGCCATTTTAGGTACCTTTTGACAGTGGAAACAGCCATAAAAGTATACCAAACTGTACCGCACCACTCAGTGCAAACGGGCCATAAGTAACTAGCTCCTGCTCAGGACCAACACATAACCAGTTTGAACCAGTCATGACTACATGATAAGCTAATAACCAGCATAAACCAGCTCAAACCAGCAGTCGTGCTTCAAAACTAACTGACCACGCAACCTTATACCAGTGCTCAGTAGTAAAGTTCTTACAGTCAGCTATCTAGTTCCATATGCACCAAAGTGAAATGCACATCATGCGACATATTCCTCACATTAACAACATTCAAACCTTCTGTGACCAAAGTAGATCTTCAGTAAGCTTGGGCCCGATAAGATAGCTATTGAGGAAGTTTATTTAACAAAGTTTGTGTGAAGAACTAATCCAGCAGCTAATCCAACCAGTCAGTGGAAAACGAGGCTGGGATGTTTAGCTGTCTATAGCCTCTGTTCCATTACACCTTCCAACATCAATCCACCACATCCCTGCCTAACTCTTGTCTGGTTCCTACCCCAGTGTAAAACAGAGGGAGAAATGACATCTTGAACCACTGTTGGTTAATTCCCACCACAGCTGAGCGGGAGCAACTCATAAGCCCTGCTGTGTATTTCCGAAGATAAACAATGATATTCGCTACACGTGACATACTCATGGTGTATGTGTCTTGATGTTTTTATCAACACACTACACATAAATCTACAGGGGCATGGCTAAAACCAGTCTGGGATTCTTCCTGCCACAATTTGACTCAGTCCTTGAATTAAGTCTGCTAGCTGAGACTTAGTGCCCTGCTACCATGGGAGACAATGCTCAGGTGACGTGGTGGACATTTATACTTGTCTGAGTTTTGGGAGGGCAGACAGACAAATTGAATCCAGAGTGAATATACGCTGGCTCCTTTGTAGTTACAAATGTTCCCCACTCCCCCTTTCATAATTCATGGGGTGTTATGCCATGTTAGCACTATAGAAGTTTGCCAGGGGCTATTCCCTGGTGGTCTTTGTGGTGACAGTGATGTAGAGGCTGCTTAGGGATGCCAGGAAGAGAGAGAGGCTATAGGGGAGAGCGAGGAAGAGGAAAGGCAGGCTGGTCCTGTAATAGCTCTTGTTCTCACTCACTTGAAGACCTAAAACTAATGGGCAGTGGTGAAGTGGCTGTCACACCAGCTCTGAGAAGCCATAAATAATATACACAATCCCATATCTAGTGGCTTGGACCATTTGGGATGGACATTTTAAAATTCTCATTTCTCCATTGAGGTTTAATTATTTTAGTGAAGCTCATGCATCTTTCTGAGAGTTATAGTGTTAAGAAAGAACATCCTTTTGTCACAGAGAACTTAGCTGTGTTCAACCCAGGCTCATTGCAAAATATGTGGCTGAGGTGACGTCTGCTTGCAGCTTGCTTTCACAAATCCACTAGAGGCCACTGTGTAATTTTTTGACAATCTCAAATGTGTTACTGCACCATTTACGTGCCATTTACACGTGCCATATACACGTCCATTTTAAAATTATATTTTTTACCTGCTTTCTGTAGCCTGCAATTTACCATGCTGCAGAGATCAGCTGCAACCTTGACTAAACACATCTGTCTTTTATTATCAAGTTCCCATTTAGATCCTTCTTAGTTGGTTTAGTTGATAAGGGTTGGAGCTAAACTCTGCCGGAAGATAGTCTGAGGCCCTGTTTACACTAATGCATTTTAGTTTTAAAACACATAACTTTTGCTACAGTTACACCTTCTGTCCGCACTACCTCAGGGATTTCGAGCCCTGAAAACGGAGCGTTTTAGAAACGCTGAGGAGGCCGTTTTTGTTTTAAAACACTGCTGCTCAGTGTGGATGGGGAAAAACTGAGACATTTAAAAACGAAGGCGTGGCTGCAGACATTCACCTATCTAGACATTCGTCTATCTTCACTGTATGCATATTTAAAACAAAACCTGGGCCAATAACATAACTGCCTCCTTTCATTTTCATTGAAAAACATGAAACATTCCTTGTCGTTTTTGCTGAATATCAGTTTTAATTGTCAATAATGGCCATTATAAAAGTATACCATACAATAAGTTTAAACAATATAGGAAATAAAGGCAAGCAATGAGTCGAATATGCAGAATCAGTGTGGTTACATAAATTAATATATTAACATATCTTTGCGCTCAACCAAAACACGTTACCTAAGAACAAGTAATCGATTCAGAAGACCACAGTGTCGTTCGATAGAGACAAGATTAATGAAATATCACGTTTAACAACTATAGATCCAGTGGTACATCTTTGATGAACTGTGCGACGTGCACTGCTCTCACCTGGGGAGGTGTGCTCAAAGCACCTGCTCCCTGCCTGGAGCTCAGACATTTGCATACGCTGCAGCGCATGCCAGTTGTGTGTGTGGTCATGTGATGTGCATTTTCAGCGGTGTAGTGTGGACGATAGGCATGGGCCGATATAAGATTCTGACGATAACCTTGGATAAAAATATCACGGTATTATGATTACTGCTCTAAAATAAGTTCTTTTTAAATGTTTGGGTAAAAACAAAAACTTTTTTCTCTTTTGAACACAATATTGCCAAATTGACATCTGTTATCTTAATTTTTTGCCAAAGCAGATTTTATTTTGCAATTTAAAACAGCATCTTTAGATATCTTTTCTGCTAAAGATACTACTGTCCTAAAAAAAAAAAAAAAAAAAAAATGTAAATAAAAAATCGTACACATACCTTAGGAACGGTATTGCAGAATATTTTGAAGCTTTTAAAACCTTGACTTTTCCAAATCATGGTATACCTTGAAAATGATTATCGTCCCATGCCTAGTGGACGGAGATCTTTTCAAAAACGCTAGGTGAAACGCCAGTGTGGACACGGATCGTTTTTGTTCAAAACCGCTGTTCTAAAACTAAAACGTATTAGGGAGGCGTACTTACACTATGCTATCCGAACCGTACCCAGGCCTGTTCCCGGATCGTTTGAGAAGTGTGAGTGCTCTGAACCGGGCTCAAGCACGGTTCACTTGGCCGGCCCTGGCCCGGTTGGAAGAGGTGGGCCTGAGCGGTACGCTTGCAGTGTGAGTGCAAGCGTGCCTAAGCCCAAAACTGAAAGCGAGACGTGACTTTTAAGGGATTGTATAATATGGATTGATTAATCATTCGTGCTGTTCAATGAACGCAAACTGTCGTAGTTTATTAAAGACGCAAACCCCTCACTGCACGACAGCTGCACCTTCAGCAAACCTCCTAATTCCTGCAACACGAGGACTTTATGAGCATCAAAAGTGGCTGATCTGTTTGGCGAAATATTTGACTGCGTGTCACTACATATCAAACGACTTAAACGATATAACTAAAGAATCTTCACTGTGCTGAGCGAGAGCGCTTACTGAA